>MU827363.1:210000-299397 GCA_029204205.1 Desmophyllum pertusum
TTGTATTTTTCTGCCCAACCGACGAGCTCCATCTATTGCGCCAGTTTCGTGCCTTCTTACACGATGTTGGTTACGTTGCCATTTATTTCATTTCTAGGCGTTAAAGAGCTGAAGCCCGAGCAGAAACTGTAGAAAATGTAGTTCTATTTGTTGCGTTACCCACTTTAAGGCCAGGGTCGCACTTGCGGACAAATTTTGAAAAGTCCCAACATTTTCCAAAAACAGTGTCCGGATATTTTGTCAGAGACATATTGTAGAATAACAAAAGGTTTAGTTACTAGCACAATAGCTTTACACGTGCTATAAACCTCTTGGGACATTTCTCAGCTGCCCTCTGCAAAACAACGACTTGAAATGGCCAAGTTCTGGGCTTTGGGGAGAACAGCTTTGTCCTTCGCAACCTTATTAAAATCATGAAGTTGGTTCGACCTGTGACGATTACCACAGAAACTCCATAGAAACAATTAGCCTGCGAATTGCTGGTTTGCAACCAATCCCGAGAGATTCAAATGACAAAGACGCGGCGGCCATGTTGGGGGTACAAACAATAGAAGCCAATTAGAAATATTTTGTTAATGACCCCCAGCTGACGTCACTTGCAAACCACCAATACAGCTGACGCTGCATGCGGCGCGCGATGGAAGTCGGCTGTATTCGCAGGCTAAAAAACAATCGAATATATATAAAAAAATGCATTGTCATTCGCATATTGTAAATCCAGTTTTGGTGACGTAAACCATATTATACTTGAACACAGTGCTGGAGGCCGCGGTAAATTTGAATCAAATCTATGGCAACACGTGCTGCGAAATGCAAATTTGTTATTCTCAGAGAAAAACACAATGGTTAATCAAGAAAGCATTGTTATCTGGAGTCCCCCGATGCGTGGGATGTGGCTTATCCAGCAATGGAAACATAAAAAAACATCGTGTAAGAAGGCACGAAAGTGGCGCAATAGAAGGAGCTCGTCGATTGGGAAGAAAAATACAATGCCAGAAATGTTCTGCCCAATCAGAGACCGTGTATTCAAATGTTTCTGGAAGTACTGCGAGTCGCTTCCCAGGGGTTAATTCACAGCTACTTCGAACTTTCGCTGCTCCGACTTTTGCCGATTAGAAACTTTCCGCGCCCGACTAACTACCCCTGGGTCTCCGAGGATTCATTTTCCGCTATTTTGAGCTATTTTTAGTAACAAAATGGCGGAAAATGAAAACTTCAATACACCATAAGCACGGTGGCATGGTGGCATGTTCTTTCAGAAACTGTCATCAAATGTTCCATATTACTTAAAACAAAAATTGGCGTCAACTTTACGACGTCATTTTCCCGACAAAATTTTCGAAATTTGAAAAACAAAAAACATACGATTTGTTAGAATGTCGAGTTCTATATTATTGTTTTGATGGTAGGCTGCATCAAAAGATGAAACATTGAATGAAGGTGAGCGTTTTGGGGTCACTTTGTGTCCACCGTGTCATATATTATGCGAGTAAACAGCACGGCAAGGGAAGGAATAATAAGCTTATATTCGATCGATCGAACCTACTCTGTGGCTTAATTGTTGCTAATTACATAGGAGCCAAATGTTTCATTCAGACTAATTTTGTACGAGTACGACTTTCTACTTACAAAACAATATTGTTCCCAGAGCCCTACGTGATGATATTGAGGATGAGCAATAGGTTTAAAAAGTCGTACTCGTACTCGTTCTCGTATTCGTACCCCAATCTGAAGGTCCGTATGGCGAGAGCGCGAGCCCGAGCGGTCATGGCAGCGAAAAAAAACCCGATACTTATGTGTTGTACCCGAAGCAAGAAATGCGAAGGATATCCAGCGAAGGAGACTCCACGAAAAGAAAGGTAGCAGTTATGCAGAGTATATTCAAAGTAGCTATGAGCCACTGAACTCGGAAAATTATATTTGAAACACAAGTTGCCTTTTATAACGTGATATCATTCTTATATCTGTATATGAAACACGCAGAACTCAAATTGCGTTTTCAATTTATCATTGTAAATCGTTCAAACGTCTAAAACAGATCTACAAATGAGAAACATTGCCACCGAAAAGACTACTAAAACAAATCACTTGATGAGTAAATCGTGTCACGTCCACCCCAACAACCTCGGCAACGAGCTATTTGCAGGGTTAAAAACAGCAATCGGCACGTTCAATCCAGCACTTCAACACATCGGCGAAATAGACCAATTTCGATATATTAAAATTCTAACTTGGCTCCTAGGCTTAGGGAATAAAACAAAAGAAATCGACAATAAATCACATCGAGGTTAAGGGGTGAATAAATCATTTCATTTGTTTTATTCCCCTAAGCCTCGGAGCCAAGTTAGAATTTTAATATATTGAAATTGGTCTATTCAGTACTCAGAATTCACTTGAGCCTGCTGTGATAGTCAAATAACTCAGCGGCTCACTACAAACCCAGTTGATAAATGAGTTTTTCCCAAACATTTCCCGTTGTGTCGACGTGGCGCAGTGGACATAAGCATCGCGTTGGAGTCTAGGGGTCGTGGGTTCGGCGCCTGGAGTGAATGCTTAGCCTGAACGAAGCTATAGCGTATAGCGGACAAATTTCACTCGATCGATCCCTCGATCCCTCGGTCGATGGCCACAAGTTGTAAACTTTAATGTTGCGAAGTACGGTAATTTATGCATTATCATTATATTCTATTTTTCAACACGGTATTTTCACTCCTACAATTACAATTATTAGACACCTTTTTGGAGCTCGAAATTGAAAGAAATAACCCTAAATAATACTCGACCGCCCAAAGAGGAGACATTTAGAATATTAAAAGTGAGTCACGTTTGAAGTTCTTCGATCGATTCAAGCTCTGATCAAGGCTCAAGCTGTCGAAACTTTCAAAAACCAAGCTGCGGACTTCAAGACTTAGGAAAACACTTAAGTATGTTAAATGTTGTATCTTCTTTATACCAAGTGTATGAATAAAATGTAATTTATCTGAATCATTCTATATTTTCTTTTGTATCACTATGGGAATTATATGATACAAGAGACTATGATCTAAGAGAACACATCCCCCATACATGGGCCTCTTCCAATGATAATCTTTTTCAATCTAATTTTAGCGCGTGGTCATACTGCGCGGCTATTTTAAAGAAGACACCTGATTGGTCAGTTGTAATGACGTAATGAAATTTAAGATTTGGCGGCTTTTGCTGTTCTGATGTGACAAAATGGCCTCTGTAGAAGGTATCACCAAGTCCTCTCTTGGTATCACGGCTATCACTTTCGTCGATGAATCGCAAACTTTTGATTATGAAAAGAGTGGGAAAAGTTCCCGTCGACGAAGAGGAAAATGGTCGTGGTTTTATATAGCTGGATCCGATGAAAGTGATGTCGAATCAACAGAAAGCCGGGATGAGCCGGGATGCGAGCGCTTCTGAGGAAGATGTTGAAAAGTCGAGCTTCGAAAGCGTAAAAAAGGTGACGGGCCTACACGACTCCCACAGTTCGTGACATTAGTATATTTGCCGTTCTCTATTAAATGTAGTCTGCTTCAAGTGTGTTTCTAAACGGGCAGTATATGTTTAATTTGAGGAGGATTTTCCTGTAGAGCCTTCGAATATGTACATTCTAGCAAATTGTTTACAAGAGGTCATGAGTTTGACACCTCCGTATTAAATTTGCGTTGCTCATTGCTAAGGTTTGTTTCGGCTCATTTCTATCGCAAGATATGTTTTTGTATCTCTTAATGTTCTCTCTGGAAGGACATCAAATATTCCGTGTAGGATGTTGCTTTCTTGCATTTCTAGCGCCGGGCCCGGCATTTGAATTGATAATTATAAAAGCTGTTGCAAGATGAGTCGTTTGGAATAATGGATATCATTATTTGTCCTGGTCCAGAGACTACTAGAGCTTCTACGAAGCTACAAGAATTTGTTTAGAGAGATGCAGTATGATCTCTCCTGATCTCTTGCATCAATTTGACCGCCGAGCCTGAGCTCGATGTATCCTCCTTTGTTCGTTGTGTGACCTTCTAGCACCACACGATAGAAATATAAATATCTCACGCAAGTCGACTGTTTTGCGTTTTGTATAGGTAGTTTCTTCTAGTTTTCTGAGCACTCTATGTTTTAGTTAGAGCGTGGAGTTATGTAGATTGGAACGCACATGCTCTTCTCGCAAACCCCTCTTAAAATGGAGTTGATGCTATATTTTTGCTCTCCATGAGATGTTTGACGAGTGCTGGCGCAGGTCGACTGTTTTGCGTGTAGCATATGCCACTATTTGGTGTTGTTCAGGCAGGCAGGCTTGGAAGGCTTGTGTTTTGAACTGGGAGAGAAAAAGGAGGAATTGACAGCTTATACTAAAAAGAAGCTAGAAGCTGCTGGGGATATTAATTTCTTCACGACGCGAGGATTATTAATCAATGGTATAAGGTGTGACAGGCCTAGCACGACTCCTACAGTTCGTGGCATTAAATTCGCCGTTCTCTATTGCGTAGTTTGCTTCAAGTGTGTTTTTAACGGGCAATATATGTTGAATTATGAGGAGGATTCTCAAGTAGAATAGAGCCTTCGACTGTGTTTTCTAGCAAATATTATAAGAGGTAATCTTGTTTTCCTGTCGGGCTTTCGCGCACCCTGTAGAGCTAGACTTGACCTCTGTAATCTGCCGTGTTTTGCTAATTAAGTTTCGCTTTGGCTCATCTCTCTTGAGAGACATTATGTTCTCTTAATTTTCTCTCTGGATAGACTGAATGTGAAATAGTCCGTGTAAGACGTTGATTTCTTGCATTTATTGTCTTGCTGGGCCCAGCATGTTTGATTAAAATCTGTTGTAAGATTTCGTTGTTGATCTGATCACGGATATCATATTCTTGTCAGTCTAATTTCGTCAGATATTACTGTAGCTTTCAAGAAGCTATTTCATTTCGAGAAGAGAGACATTCTTTGTATGAGGCTAGCTAGGGCTCATTTCTTCACTTGCATAAATTCAATCGATCGTTATGTCTTTTATCTGAGCTCGATATTCTTATTAGACCTCCTTCGTTCTGGCACCACATGGCTTAAATGTAGACTTCTTACGCCAGTCTTTCGACTGTTTCGCGTATTGCATTTGCCACTATATGGTTTTGTTCAGGCAAGACCATGGTTTCAGGAAACTGACGAAGCTTTTCTCGAATACTCATTGCGCTCGGGATGACAAAACACACTAGAAAAGGCGATCACATCTTTAAATTTCGATTTACGATTTCAGATATAAATGGCAGCACGCGCGACGCCTAGAAAAATATTCGCAATGACATCTGATCCGCTGATCATTGGCCGCGCAACCATGGGGACGAGAACTAAAATAACTTTCACAGCATGGCGGGAAGCTTAAAATAGATTGAAAAAGACTATCATGGGGCATGGGATGTGTTCTCTTAGATCATAGTCTCTTGTATGATATTTTATTTTGTTTGCGTCTGAACTATAAAAACCCTTCAATGCTTTTTTTCCAGCGTATATATTTAAAGCGAACTGTGTTTCTCATACTTGCGGAGGAAAAAAAAAAACGTCTCTCCGCCGGGATTCGATCTCGCGACGTTCGACACCTAAAAGATGATGTAAGATTCCTTTTTTGACTCACGGGGGACACACACGGGAGCGACAGGAGCCCTGTGCTTTTGCTCCGCTGATTGAATGGTCGGCTATCGCGGGCTCAAATGAGATTCACCGAGACACGGAGGACACCGAGTTGCTGTTGTTTTGAGCTGGAAGTGGCTTGATTTACTCACCAAATGACTGGTTTCAGTGGCTATGTTCATCTTTTCTATTCATGGATCTATTTAGACGCTTGACAGTGTTTTTGCTCAATCTCCATATTTCCTTGACGTCGGCGAATGGACTCGAATGGACTCTTAGTCAGCGCGATGGACGATGTTATCATACGCATATAAGCTTATGTTATTTTAGTTGCATGAATGGTTGAAATAATTTTAAAATATTATTATCGGAACGAGGAAGCGTTGCGTGACGGAGGACAAAAAAATAAGATTTACCTTTTATTTTCATAGTATCTCAATATGTTTTTTTTAATAGGAGAGCAAACCCATTTTTGATAATCGGATTTAACTGTAGCTAATTTTAGTCCAAGAATTGAAACTTCATAGATAACTGTAGTATTTTTTCTGTCCAAGAGTTTCGTGTATGACAGAACTGAAGACGAATGAATGTTTACATATAAAATTAATTTTATATTGCGCGTGCGAAGCACAGACTACACAAACAAGATCAGAATGTTTTGAAATTATTGAAATATTTTATTTCACGAACAGCAACTTGCTTTAAAATAAAACTCAAACCAGTTCGAACATATTGGCCGAATATTTAAACGACGTCTAAAAAGTTAGTCAATGAGGTCTAAATAAACTTATAAGCAGGTCAGTCTATTAAAGTCGCTACATTTGTTTTTAGTCTGTGTTTATATAAACCTTCTAATTATAAACGGGGTTTACTGTACGGTTAATATAGTTAGGTTGGCCAGTCAGTTTGAAATCGTATTAGGACATGGTTTTGTCAGGCCGTTTTAGCCAAATTTGGTATTTTCAGTTTAAAGGTCTGTTTTCGCTTTTTACGAAGAGTTTCTTCAAAAATCTTTGCAATTTTTGCATCCTTATATTGTTTTCGATGTTTTCAAATCAAATTTGGTGATTTTCTGACATTTCTGAACAATTGAAAAATCCAAGATGGCGGATCCAAGATGGCGGACAGGTTTAAAGTATGACGTTATTTCGGCGTGATATGATATCATAATTGATTCGTAATTGCCACTAAAATAAACATGTTTGAATGCTTTATTCACCACATAAGTTTCATTTTCATAGCACAAATACTTTTGAGATACAGATCGTTTTACCCAAATGTGTTGATTTTTTAGCTTTAATTTTCAGTTTTCATAAAATTTTTGCTTTTTGCGATGAAATCCTTCCAAAATCTTTGCCGTTTTAGCATATTTATATTTTTCTTGATTTTTTCAAAGCAAATTTGGAGATTTTCTGACATTTCTGAACAATTTAGAAATCCAAGATTTAGGATCCAAGATGGCGGATTTTTTTAACGTATGGCGTCATTATGGCGTGTATGACGTCGTGATTGACACGTGACTGCCACTAAAATAAAGATTTTTGGATGCTTTACACACCATGTAAGTTTCATTTTCATAGCGTCAATACTTTTCGAGATACATGGGGGTGGGGGGGCACTATCTGCCCCCCCCCCCCCCCCCCCAGGCTCAGGAACGAAAAAAAAGCCCAGGTAGAATAGGGTTAAAGACTTTTCGTTTGAGTTTCCCTCCCGACCAACACTGATTTGGAGTGAATACGAAATACACCGGCTTGCGTGAATGCCGCGAGGAATCTATTGTTCTGTTTCGAGAAATAAATCGTTTCCTCGAAATCCCTATTCGAATCAGACTCAAAACTCGAAACTCGATTCTCAAAAACATCAAGGACGAGACTGTCAACTTACATTTACCTGGTTCTACATTTACCCGGTACTACTGCATATTTCTATGTTAATTAATTTATTTACTTTTCCATTGATAGTGCCTTTGATGTTTCCTTTTCTTTTTTTAACGCATCTGTTTATATCACCTAAAATTCCAGAGGTGAATGGAAGGGGTCTTGAAAATGTTGCCATTGGACAAGAGGGGTGCTAAAATTGTTTTTACTGCAGGCTCCCCCCTCAAACAAGTTTTTGTGAATGCTCCCTAAGATGCTTCTCGTCCAGTGGAACTTAGATTTCTCGAACCCTCGATTTCTCGAAAACCCCGATAACTCGAACCAAAAGTCGTTTCCCTTGGACTTGTTTCGAAACTTCCCGATTTCTCAAACCAATTTTCGTTTCGCGTGGAGAGTTACACTGCATGACCACTGCATATAATGCGCAATATATGCGCAAGCGTTATGCACTAGTCAGCGGATCGGAGCGAAGGAGTGAAATTAGCCTCCCACAGCTACAACACTGGTGGCCACAGCCGAAAAATCAATTCTGCTCATATTCTCATGTTACGTAGACCTTAATATGAAACAAATCACTGCATACTTTGTTTGGCTGAATATCGATTTATTTTCGAGAAAATCGATAATAACCGAATTCTGTCAAAATGCCGCTTTTGGAGCTCACAATTTAAGGCGAATCTCGAAGCTTCGCGTAGCAAAATGAAACATTCTAGGACAATAAAAACTACCAAATCTTAAAGAACGATATCGAAATATATGTTGAGAGCAAGTTGAGCAATTCTTGTCTTTTTATTTACAAAATATAACTAGGAGTAATCATAGATTATGGGAATGCGTTCGAGACTCTGAATGTTTGTTTTCTGACCACAAATCGTGGCCATTTGCCATCGCCGAGCTATACAACTCGGTGGGTTAAGCTTATATAAGCTTATTTTTCGCCGAGCTACACAACTCGGTAAGTTTGTTTGACCACAAATCATGGCCTTTTGCCATCGCCGAGCTACACAACTCGGTGGGTTATATATTTTGCGACCACAGATCATGGTCATAAGAGTGAAATTACACATGCACCGTTCGTGTGTTGATTTATTCAGTATGACGCAGCAGTTGTTTCTAGTCGAAGACAACACAGCGCCCGCGAACTGCGGCTTTATATTCGCAACAGGAGTCGTACACACTTCCTTAAGACATCGATAAATGTTAGCTGCAAGGTTTTTGAATACCATAATAGTCTAATTTGCAAAATGAGTAACTTACCCGACGTTGAGATCCAAAATTCAAGATGACCAAGAAAGATCGCGCTCCACACGTAACTTGAGTTGACAAAACAACAAGGGCGAAACCTTGGTCCCAGGCTTTCTCCCGAGGTTGATGACGAAATGTACGCGGGGGGCCAAATGCGTGTCGATAGAAACATAGCCGAAATCTCAACAAGGAGCTATTTCAAAAAGAAATAGTGTTTCGTTTCCGGAATGATTAGAATGTCGGGAAAGTTTGGAGAGAAATTGGAGAGAAATTGCCGAGAAGATCCTGGGGCGAGGGTGCGTAAATCGTGCTCAGGGCTCACGGCTCACGGCACTTCCCTTTGCCGAAAATTGCATTAGTTCATAGCTAGTACGCGTTGGCTGGGTTGAAGACGACCGATTCCATCCGAGAGGCCCGAAAAACATCCGAATAAAGCTCGGTGTGCGGCCCGAACAATTAACCCGTAAACAGCTTCCACTCGACTTCTGTTCCTCGTTCCCCGTTCCCTGTTTTAGACATAGCCAAGGTAATGAAGGTAAAGTCAATAACAAAGTTGAAAATACAGCTAGAATATTTACATAACAATTAAACACGGAAACAGATATATTTGCATTTTTCACCAATACATCGCTTCAATCGAACTTAGAAGCATTTCAGTCGTCAAATATTTATATTTGTAACACATTTGAATTTATTTTTGTCTCCGTGACGATCATTTTATCGATATTTGAACAACATGTGTTCGCCAGTTTGTTTGTCTAGGATTAGAACATGTTTACATTGGCAGCTACGAGGGTTATTCTGATTGGATAGTAGCCTCACTGTGTAAATAGTTCACATCGAATCGAAAACAATACCGTTTCGTTTCTGAGGAAACGAAACAAAAAAGTCCCGCTTGTGTGAGAGAAGGCGAGAGAAGACTGGAAATTAGTCTGCGATCTCCTTCGTCGACCGCAATTAAATTTGTCCGACCTACTTTTAACTCGATTAAAAATAGATCACAACTAACCTATTATTTAAGTATGTGCTACACAAAATAATTTGCCAAAAATCTGTCATTTGGAAGGCGAAGGGTGCTTCTTTTCGATCCCCAAAGGAATTTTTGGAGAAATTATTCAGTGCGATGTAATAAAATTTTAAAGTTGGCTAAAATGCGCTGATTCAACGGATACCGAAAAGTCTCCTTAATTAGTTCAATGTGCACATACACGCAAAACTTTAATTGTTTCGCAGTTTACGTTCAACCTACTACTAATTTAACATAAAACCTCTAACCTTTATGTTGCTGTATCAAAGAAGAGGGCTGTAGTCCTGTAGTTGTTGCTTCCTTCGCGATAATTGCAGCTCACTGAAAGATGACCAGCACGCCATGTTTGTTTAGTTAAGCATAATTCGGACGTGTTTGATGAGAAGATTCTCTGTTTCCATTTTCGTTCAAAAGAGCAGGCTTCAAGTACTCTCCACAAAAAAGCCTTTGTTTAACCATTAGTTTTGAACTGAACAGCGAACCAAATGCGTTAATTCTAAAACATTGTCTCTTGTCTTGTAGCTTCTTGTGGAATTTACCGCTAATTACGGTCAGAACGGGTTTCAACTGAAATCGACAACTACATGTAACGCAAGAAAGGAACCGGAAGTTCATTTTTATGAGGGATGGCTTGAAGAGGGTGGGGTATACAATATAAAAGCCTTATTTCATTTATAGTTTCTTGTTTTATTTTTAATCTATTAGGTGAACATTTATCGCACAAGTGCATATTTTCTGACATTTGGAATTAAAAACTGAAAATCCGCAGTACTGTAGAAGGGGGAAATGAGAATAATAAATTCAATACACTGAATTGCAGTGAAAACTGAAAGCGAGAAATGCTCTGCTTTATCTGAAAGTATCTCAACTAAGGCCATATGATCACTTTGAAAAGCTTTCACGACCAGGAATAATGCCTGATTGTTGGGATCGTTATCAATCTGATTAATCAACTTCCGTTGTTCTCCCGAAACCTGAAAAACCCCAAATAATCCCAGGCCAAAATGGGGTGTATTTCAAGTTGTATATTATCTGCCTTGTAAGCCAGCCATAACTTTCAATAAAGTTGTAATATCATTGTTATATTTTCCCAATAATCTAGCTTTAGTCCGGTTGCGCATAGTCAAAGACCAAGAGCCCATTATATACATTGAGCTACTGTATTTACTTTCCCCCAATAATATAATAATTATAAAAGCAATATATAATTATAATAAGAACCTTCCCAGAGTCCTTTGCAACTGGAAATTTTTCAATTTCAAATAACTTTGTCAATTTG
Source organism: Desmophyllum pertusum (assembly GCA_029204205.1). Lineage (NCBI taxonomy): Eukaryota > Metazoa > Cnidaria > Anthozoa > Scleractinia > Caryophylliidae > Desmophyllum > Desmophyllum pertusum. The sequence goes on from MU827363.1 coordinate 221,042, forward strand.
AGGCCCAGAAGGGTGAAGCAGCACAAGGTAATAGCACTTACCATAAAATAACTCTCATATCAAACTTAGTGTGATGACGTCATTAGTCACGTGACCACGCCCGAAAGTGCGTTTTTGTTTACTGTGAGAACAGGTCTCTATCAATTGAAAAGTAATCAATATTTTCAGCAAGACATTGATATGGGGAATTTTGAAATGGCCATTAATATTCTGGCATTTTAAATTTAAGGGGGCTATACACGAGTGTAAAAATGTGTGGAAAATTTGTTCAGCTATATCTCACGAAATGTAAGGCGCATAGCAACAAAAATCTACATGTGGATAGATATTTATGTGAAGAACACGTTTTTGAACACGTATCTTACGTGACGTCATCAGTCACGTGACCAGATCGCTTTGAATATTTCAAATTGCTTTAAAAGTACATTATGCTCAATAAAACAGCTCCTTATTCCTGTGAGTGTTAGATATTGAAGTAAAGTTTATCAAAAGGGCGATTATTATTTTTTCTTTTAAATATCAGGGAAGAGCCGCGCATGAGCAGCGTTTGATCATTTTCCTGTTGGCGCTAAATCGGCCACTTATTAATTTAAAACCAAAAGGAGAAATTTATGAGAGAGTTTAGAGCATCCTCTTTTCAACTCAGTTGTCTGTTTTGCAAAATTAAATTTCCGTCATTTGTTTTAAGGCTGTAATAAGTTGTTCCCTGGAGCCTGGTGACTACTATGCATGAAAATGAGGCTGTGTTTTGCCGCCATTTTACCGGGTTGCCGACCCGCGTCCGGTCGCGTCAGCTCAGTGGCGTGTTTTCGCCGGATTTTTTCGCTAGTTCTTGATCTAAAGAAAGTGTTTTGTCGACTCAATAAATTTTCCTTCGCTTTCTAGCATCTTATTGCTGCTTAAGAGCGAAGAAAGTCCTTCGGGTAGCAGACAAAGTGCAGATTCAAGTAGTCGACTGTTGGCCAAAAGAAAGCTAAGTGTTCTGGAGTTTTATTTTATATTTGGCAGGCGAGCGTATAATAGCTTAGCGACGCTAGCGGTAAGGTTAATTTTCCGTTCAATTCGGTTTATAAGCTTGAGCTTATTTAAATTTTCTGCTGCTAGGCAGGTAGAAAGTTTTGCACCTTTGTTTACGTATTTAATCGTTAACTTCACGACTGTTTTGCATTGTTTCAGTTTAGAAACGAAACGTGAAACGAGAAGGAACTTGAGAAAGAACGAGCAGGAATCCCAGTCCGAAATTAAGCTGAGCTCGGTAAGTGAAAATATGGAAAACACGCCTGTTTGGCGTATTTTTACATTGAAAATTGCTGGCTTACCTTCATTCCAAACATTGCTTTGATTATAGTACGAAATCTATAAACGGCTTTCCGACTGCGCTGAAATACTAGTGAATTATTAAGCTTAAGCTTATATGTTTTTCTCTTCACTTTTCGATACGATATTTCGCTTGCCATGTTTCTCGTCCTAGGAAATTAAAATGTACAGAGGGAAATTGAATTTCTTCATTTGAATCTAGGCGATTTTATGTTTCTAATAGTGTCAGTATTGCTTGCGAAGTATAATAATATAAATCGTCACTGCACATTGTGCATCTTTGAATTAAAATTCCCAGTCCCAAAGCTGAGCTCAATAAACAAACAAACGATTTTCACAAGCTTTTCTTTAGGCTAAAATAGTACGAAATCTTCCAGCTTTTACTGAAATACTGGAAAGGTGCCTAGTGAGTTGTTATCTCTTCTCGTTTCGATACGATGTTTTGCTTGCCATATTGTTTCTTGTCCTGGGAAATTAAAATATTAATATATTTGAATGCAGGCCGGCGATTTTATGTTTCTATGCTGTCAAATCTGTGTGCTGAAGAACATTTAAATATAATGTTTGCTTGCTATAAATCATTACAAAAAATTGTGGCCCTTCAATTTTTATGAAAAATATTCTGCGGTTTGTTGTTGCCCGCACAGGGCAGCCTCCTATTTCTGTCCTGAGTTTCGATTTCAGGATTTCCGTCTGCCGGTAAGATGTTTGTTAGCAGTACCCAGGCCCCTCCGCGTGAAAAGTCTGATTTGTGACTACTATTGCACGCTTGAATTTGCACGAGAAGAGACGATTGTTGTTTTCGGGATTTCTTTTGCGCGCTCGAGGAGACGCTGTTTTGAGACGCTCTGATGCTTGATTGTTGCCGATTTCGGCTGTTTTGAGACGCTGTTGCACACGCTCTTGCACGAAAGGATCTTGCGTGACATTGTTTTATTACCAAGCCGCCCTGTTATGTTTCAAGCAAACATATGAACTGACCCTTGTGAGATCCGAGTCACGTGCTCCTTTTTTCTACAATTTCACGCACGCCTAGCCTGCGTCGCAGACGGACTTGACCGCCGGTAAATTGGTTTACTTCAATCACATCGACAATTAAATATTTGGACACGTTGCATTGTGTTCACAATTGGTTTACTTGAATTTCCTCGAAAATTAAATATTTGGAAGTAGTGTCCTAAATCTGTGACATTGTAACAAATGTGTCTGTCACTACCAGATGTTGGTTTTGCGCTTTGATAGTATAAGGTTATTTTGAGACGCAAATGCACGAAAGGATCTTGCGTGACATTGTTTTATAAAACCAACGATGATAATGAAATTACAAATGTGGCAGCACTTCACTTCCAATATGGTACCCCTAGTTTTAATAAATTTTATTTAAATTTTGGACAGAAGAGCTGTTGTGTATTAAAATAGACTATATATATATATTACAATTCGAGGTTTTAACGCCAATCAGAAGAGTAAAGCATTTGTAAACATTGTACTTTTCACTTTTTGTCACGCGTCACACAACTTCAGTTTTCTGATCACAAACAATATAAATACAGACGCTATGGTGCAGTGTATAATATTATAAAAAATAATTGGCAATAATTAAGTTTAACTTAAGTTTATTTTGTTATCAACTGAAAATTGTTTTCAGTAAAATGAAAGTAAAAATCTAGCTGTCTATTTAATCAGGTATATTTAGATGAACTGGGATGACAGTAGTCTCCTACGCAGCCATTATTTGTGTCGTCACCCAACTCTTCTCCCCACTAACGGCTGCTCTAATCCGAATCACATTCCTTTCCCGATTTAAGCCAATCACAGTTGCTGTCTTGCAGTGCCATTTTTCGGAACTTGCTCACGCCGATACACCAATAATAGATTGTGTCTTATCGTGACCTTAGCGTCGGAAACGTCAAGCGAATGCCAGTATGCCGCCTTTTAAATTTGACGCACACCAGACATCAAATAAAACATGGTTTAACTGAAGACAAATGAATGATATTAAAAATTAATGTTGAAAAATATTTTCGGCAAACGGTAACAGTCACGTTTTTGCCGATAGGTGTCAAAGTTGCTGCGGTCAAAACAAAAGGAAAGGAATGTGGTTCAGGCTAGAGCAGCCGTTAGTGGGGAGAAGCGCTGCGTGACGACACAAATAACGGCTGCGTAGGAGACTCAGGATGATAGGAGTACTAAGGAATTTCCCATGCACAATGTAGTATTTATAATTTGTTTTCTGTTTCATCTTTTTCATAGATGGAGGTCATGGTCTTATAATAAACATATTGATTGTAGTCAGTAGACAGTGGATTTTACAGGTGAGAGTGAAGAGCATAAATTGAAGGGATACCGTATATCTTTTAAACACAGAGCGAGCCTATAAAAGGAAAGGACACGCCCCGTCTGAAGCACTTTGTTGGCTATTTTTATCATTAATGGCATGTGGGGAAAGCTGAAACGTCGCACAACAACGGTCAAGAAAAGTTGGGGTTGGTTTATCCAAACAACTAATTGATTTATGTCAAACACAACAAGCTATAATAATAAATATTGAGCGCAAAACAAATATATCTATTCACTGTTTGGAGGAACTGAATGCAAACAATAAATTCCCTTCACCCATTTCGACATGTACAGTACAGTCCAAATTTTGCGGCTAGCTAAAATTGCTACAAAGCTCAAGCCTGCGACCAAAGAGCCACCTGTTTCCATTTATCTGAGTTTGTCGAGAACTTGAACGAGTCTCGTGAAGATGACTTTGACGGGATTTGCAAAATTATTCAGAATTACAAGCTTTGTGATTGTGCAAACAACTTGGACAATACTGAATAATTGCACATAATTATACCTGGGTGAATTAACCAATCAAATCAGGCCATTGTGATTGGCAGGCTGAACTCCACAGCCTCGACTGATAGGCTTGCTCCGTGTTTAAACGCATGCAATTTTATTATCTCATTAACAGTATTGATTAAAATTTGGGTGTATGTTAAACCAAGAACAGTGACCCTGGTCAACACCCCCGGAACACCCAGGAACACCAAACATATAAACAGGTAAAGTCTTCATGAGCGTAGTGGCCCACAACTGCCGGAGCTGGAGCCTTAATCCCAGTTTCTGTAGCATGAAGCAACTAGGAGTATTCCTTAACCCCCTTGGTTGGGATGATAGTCCATCGCAAGTTAGTCCACCCTGGAGCATTTTGTCGCCGGTACTCATTTATACTCCTGGGTGGAGAGAGGCACTGAGAGTAAAGTATCTTTCCCAAGAACACAACACATTGACCCCAGCCAGGGCTCAAACCCAGACCACTCAGTCCTGAGTCCAGCATGCTAACCATTACTCCATTAGGCCACCGCATCTTCCGCCACCAAAAATATACTAAATGCAAATTTCAGACCACTGCCCATGTTCCATTTCCCCTTTTGGACCACTTCAGCCATATAATATCTTATTTATTTTCATTTCCTTTTTCATATTTTTAATTTTCTTCGTATTTGTAATTTTTGGGAGTTTTCAGAGTGTTCTGGGGTGTTTCGGGAGTCTTTTTGGTTTTACATACACCCATAAAATTCACTTTGAAGTCTTCAGAGCTATATTTATCATTTAGGGGAGTGTACTGTAAAGTTATTATATATTATATAAGCTGTACGTGGGCTAAATATCTGTTATTTGTTCAAAAGGTTTTTTTTTGGTGGGCTTCTTTTGGGGGAAATGGGGGAAGGGAGTTGCGTCTCAAACCTTTTTAGGTGTATATAAAAGAATAAAGCATAGTAAATAGATATCTATTTAAAAGTTGAAAATCCCTTTCATTAATTATCCTTGATCTAGAGCATAATAATTAATTATATGTTCTCTTCTGAGGTGGGTTAATACTGGGTACCAGTATACTGGTCTACCACTTAAGCCCTCTCTCCTCCAGCTGACCTGATGGTTAATTACATTCTCTGCTTTGTTTTCTCTTCAGATTTGTACTTCAAAACCATTGTAATATCAGGCGGCACTTGTGATGTCAGGAGAATAAATTAAATTGATATTGGTTTGAAATAATTTATATTATAATATACTAACCATGGGATAATGCATTTTCAAGCAATGTGATTGGTTCCCTGCTCATGGTCTCAGAGGCATTATACCCTCTCTACCTTATTTGGAAATGCCGCGAAGTTCAAATTTTTTTGTCTCGGGGAAAAAATGGCGGAATATTTTCGTATTTTTCCAGTTTCGACATTTTCCCTGCAATTTGTATATTATAAAACAATTATCTATATAATATATAAAATTGTTTGTTTTACTAATTCAGAGGGTGACACTTGATTGATGGTGTTGCAGTTAATCATGACACTAAAAAAATTGTGGCCAGAAAAAAAAGGACCAAATAAATATTTGAAGAAAGATTTTGAAATGTGGTGGTTGTCTGCTGTATTTTGATTTCATTGAATCCGATCCAGTGTGATTTTAATATTGAATGTTTAAAATGTTAGCACATGCTGTTAGTGTGTTTTGCCCCTTTAATAAATATACATGTACATGCATGTGTAATTGAGCATGGTATGAAAAGTCAAGCCTTTGTTGGAAAATACATATACTTTTGGTCTGATTCACACCAGTCTGACTCTTATGTCAATTCATGGCCTGTTAAAATTCAGACCATTCCAAATTTATTTTTCAAATCATGTACATTAATTAATTTTGGTTTAAATTTATTTTTGTTTGATATTTATTTCCTTTCGTCTTTATTTTGTTTTAGAGCATGGTACGTAATGACAGTGCTAGCTAATGACATTAAATTCAAGAGAAAGGAAAACAAAAAAAATTTGTAATGTAAAAAATACATATTAGTCACAACATGATAATTTAACAGTGTCGGGTTACTGTTCCTTCTAATACTGCTACCATATTTTCAGAGTTTAACATTTGAGTGACTTTCACTGGTGTTCTTTAGTATATTTTTTGTTCCAGGAATTTTTGACATCACCATAATTCATATTCACTGATACTGAATAATATTAGGCACATGTAAGTTTCCGAGTAGCTTCATGTGAACCATTGGTTCATTGATATAAACTGTACACGTAAGCTCTCATTTACCTTCATATGAGGCTTTTGAATCCACTATTCTGAGCTATTTACATATTGCTCTGACTATGAATTTTACAAATTGCATTACTGGGGATTTTGATATACACAATTTAAACTCAGGGTTGTTGTCTGAGGGTGCATTTGTTGGTTTGTGCTATACAAAGAACACTGTCAATTGGTGTTGTATCTATGATAATACATATATCTTATTATTAACCAAGCGCGAGAGGCATACTGGGAGAATCTTGACAGTACAGATCGAGTGCAACGAGGTCCATACAGAAAAGACTGAGGGCCGATATTTTACTAACAAATTTGCATGATTTTCGCAATTTCTAAACTCCACTAAAACTAAAATTAAGGGCAGTAGGTGGTATCATATTTACCATTTTTCCATTATGACAATTAAATTATATATTGCTTTTATTCCGGTTCCACTTGTAATAATAATAATAATAATAAAAATACATTTATATAGCGCCAAAATCCAAAAGTCCAATGGCGCTATATATACATGTAGCCCTGGTCCAGTCATGTGTGGACAGGGAGAATAAGGGGCCGCCAACGTTTTCACAAGTTACCCGCTTAACGTCCACGGGACGTTTAGGAGGTGGTTTCGGAGGCACCGGATTTAGACTTTAAAGCTAGTGTTTCACGGTTGGGCGCATGCGCCGGCTTATCAGCTTTATCCGTTTAAAAAAACCCATCATGATGCACTTCTTGATACTTCAGTAATCACATACTATAATTGGTCCAAGCATAACGACGAATGACCAAAATTCGCAAAAAAATTCAAAATTCAACTGATAACACCGAGAATGTCGACATTTGAATACCAGAATAAATAACAAGAATAAATCCTTCGGGCCAACACTTTATTGTGGTGATTTATTCTGATATTCAATGTCGGCAATTCTCGGTGTAATCCGTTAATTTTTTTGTAAATTTTGGTCATTCTTCTTTTTGCTTGTACTAGTTAATAGTATGTGATTACTGAAGTGTCGAGACGACATGTGAGTTGGGTTTTTAAACGGATAAAGTTGATAAGCCAGAACATGCGCCGAACCGTGAAACCCTCCCTTTAAGGTGGGAGAGTTTTGAGGAAAAAAACAAAATGATGCATTTCTTTTTTGACTTGCACATGTGATTGCCGGCTTGCATATAATTCGCCGCTCGCATATACAAGAATGGATTCTTGCTGTTAATTATTTATTTCGCACTCAGCCGTACGTGTGTCAGCAGTGAGTGAACTATGTTGTGTAATGACAACGGCTAAACTGATCAATTGTCTGTAATGCAAGCTACTAGATGTCTGGTCCAACCTGGTCGATCGCACAATTTTACAACCACACTTGCCAACTAATTATTGTAGAATATCCATTTATTATATGGCAAACTGGTCCACGCCAAAAGGTGCCTCTTAGCGGTCCGACGTTCCAATACGGAAGACTAAGAGGGACCGTTGACAAACTCATTTCATCGAATTCCTTTTTGAAACATTGAACAAAATAAAACTGTTTTGTATAAAGTAGAAACATTTTTCCTTATGTCTGGCAGCAATTTTGGTTAATTATTTCGCAAAATTGGCGTGAAAAATGTAAGAATATGCTTTACTTTGGCGTGCGCGCGTTAATCAACAAAGTTTTAAAAAAGCCATTGTACTAAACATTTTATTGAAGTAGCTTGTTCGGTCCGTATTGGGGAATATTGGTAGAGTTTTTTGTTGCCAGTTTGACTAATATTTCTCCAATATTCGGTTGATGGCTTTCTACTTCTTCATCGCCAGATTTGTATGTGCTGTAAGTTCTTTTCACGACTGAGCGAGAAAAAAATCGAGTGTTTTCAAGATTGCCGATGACATCCTGATCACTGGCCAAGGAAACACAGACCACGAAGCGGATCAAGATCATGATCGAAACCTCAAGTCCCTACTGGACAGCTGTCGAGAAAGGAACATTAAGTTTAACAAGAGCAAGTTCACTTTCAAATCCGTGGATGTACAATTCATTGGTCATCGTTTAACTAAAGATGGTCTTAAGCCTGATCCAGCCAAAGTGAAAGCGATAATCAACATGAAGAAACCTGATGATGTACCCTTGACAAAGATTGATTGGCATCGTTAAGTACCTGTCAAAATTCCTGAGTGACCTCTCTCAGATGTGTGAGCCCATCAGACGCCTAACACACAAGGATGTGCTGTGGTATTGGGCAAAGGAACAAGACGAAGCGCTTGACAAAATCAAGAATGCAGTCACTTCAGCACCAGTCCTCGTGCATTTTGATACATCAAAGCCAACAGAAGGAAGCGGAGATGTATCCTCCAAAGGAATCGGATTTGTGCTTACGCAAGAAGAGCATCCAGTTACCTATGCTAGCCGTGTTTTATCGCAAGCTGAGCAACGCTACTCTCAGATCGAGAAGGAGCTTCTGGCACAAGTATTTGGTATGGAACACAACCATCAGTACGTGTATGGTAGGAAAGTTATCCTCTACACAGACCACAAGCCCTTAGTTGCCATCTCAAGCAAGCCACTGGCATCTGCTCCGAAACGACTTCAGAGGCTACTTATCCGCCTACTACAGTACGAGGTAGAGATCAGATACCGACCAGGCCGAGAGATGTACCTCGCAGATACCCTATCAAGAGCGTATCTAAGTCCCAGTGCTGGAGAACCTGAGAGGTCAGAGACAGAGAAGGAAGTTGAAAGCATTCATGCTGTAGACTATTTAGCCAGCTCTGAATTACAATTGAATGAAATCAAGAGAGAGACTGCAAAGGATTCTACCCTGCTGATTCTTAAGCAAGTGATCCTAAAGGGATGGCCCGAAAACAAAGCGTCCGTGCCGCTAGAAGTCTCCCATTATTTCAATATTAGAGAAGAACTAGCAGTTCAGGATGGAATCATTTTCAAGGGACCAAGATGTATCGTTCCCCTGAGTTTAAGGCAGAAAGTGAAATAGAAGATCCACAGTGCTCACATTGGAGTACAAGGATGCCTGAGGAGAGCCCGCGAGGTAGTTTACTGGCCCTCCATGAATCAAGAAATAACTGACTACATTGAACAGTGTGCCACGTGCAACACTTATGCCAGCCAACCGCAAAGAAAACCTCTCATTGTCCATGATGTTCCTCAGCGTCCTTGGCAGAAGATTGGTTGTGACATCTTCACCGTAGATCAGAAGGACTACTTGTGCACAATAGACTATTACTCTGGATATTTTGAAGTCGACCGTCTGGAGAGGAAGACCGCGAAAACAGTCATCAAAAGGCTCAAGCGTCATTTCTCTAACCATGGTGTACCAAACGTGTTCCAGAGTGATAATGGTCCACCCTTTGATGCACACGAGTTCAAAGAATTCGCTGCAGATTATGAATTTGAGCTAGTCACCAGTTCTCCGTACTACCCCCAAAGCAACGGTCGTGTCGAGAACGCTGTGAAGACAGCCAAGCAGCTGATGAAAAAGTCAAAAGAAGCTGGATCTGATTTCTATCTAGCTATCCTTGACTGGAGAAACACTCCTACAGAAGGTATGGGCAGCTCACCCGTACATAGACTTTGTGGCAGAGGAACAAGAACGCTTCTTCCTACCATGGCCAGTCTCCTGAAACCTATACCTCCAACTGGCGTAAGAGACAAACTTCTCCAGAGGAAAGAAATTCAGACACGGTACTACAACAGAGGTACCCGTGAACTACCACCTTTACACAAGGGAGATGTGGTGCGAATGTTACCAAATGTCCGATCCGGGAAATGGGTGAAAGCTAATGTTGAAGACCAAATTAATGTGCGATCATATGCAGTACGCACTGAAGATGGTAGAGTGTACCGGAGAAATCGGAGACATTTGAAGAAATCTCAGGAACCACCAACCATGACCTCTCCTCCACAGGAAGAACCTACTAGCATCACAAGAGTGCCAGCATCCCAGCCAACTGAAACAGATCCGATGCCAGTAGCCGTAACACTACCCCCACTAGAGGAAATACCCGCCTATGTTCCACCTATTGAGGATCCACCAGAGGAAGTCAGAGCAAGACGGAGTGGTCGTCAGATTAAAACACCCGCTCATTTCAGAGACTTTGAAATGTCTTACATGTAAATTCTGTTTGTTTAGGACTTTGTTCAGTTTGGTTTAGCAACTAGGAACATTGAACTGTTCAGAACTTTGTTCGGTGTCACTCATTTAGGAGAACATCATTTTATACAGTGTTGTACTTTTATCATTTTATTAGCTTTTTCTTTCTTTACAAAAGGAAGGGTGTAACGTCAGCCCACGTGACCACTTTGGTCCAATAGCATGGTAATCCATGTGCTCTGAGTCGCGAGTGATTTGAGATACTTTTGTATGCTCAAGTTCATAGAGCATTAAACGTTGTGTTTTTACCGGATATTTCTAGTATTGCTGTCGTTTGAACCGTACTCCGGTCAACAACGTAACAGTTCGCAGCAGTTCAGTTTTCGTCTCAAATAAATTGCTAAATTAAATACAACTGATTGTTTTGAACAGACTAGACATATTTTTGAACGCCAACATAATTATTTTGTTGTTTAACAGCTTGGTCGACCGGGATCTTCCACGGCAAACAGAGCGGCCTTGTGAAAAAATATTTGAAGGATAATACACTGTAACTACAATAGCCTCCATCTTGGATTCCAAATCTTGGATTTCTAAATTGTTCAGAAATGTCAGAAAATCTCCAAATTTGATTTGCAAAAATCAAGAAAAATATAAGATACTAAAACGGGAAAGATTTTGGAAGGATTTCATCGTAAAAAGCAAACATTTCATGAAAACTGAAAATTAATTAAATCAAATGCGTCTATAGGTTCCACTATTGCATACGAAAACACAATAAATTTGAAATAATGATTGATTAGTGTTATTTTCAATTTCTGGTTTGACTCTGGTATTTAAGTATGAACCTATCAATGAAGGGTAGGGGCCCGGGAGGCTGGGCATATTCAGGGAATTTGACCTCCATTAATTGCTGTCCTAGTCTCCTACGCAGCCGTTATTTGTGTCGTCGAGCAACGCTTCTCCCCACGAACGGCTGCTCAAACCTGGACCACATTACTTTGTAGATTTAAGCTAATCACAGTTGCAGTGTCATTTTCGGAACTTGCTCGCGCCCAAATACACCGATCATAGATTGTGTCTTATCGTGACCTTAGCGTCGGAAACGTCAAACGCACGCCAGTATGCTGCCTTTTGAATTTGACGCACACCAGACATCAAAATAAAACACGGTTTTACTGAAGAAAAATGTATGAAATGAAAAAAATATTGTATTGTATTTTAGTTCTTTTTAATCGATTTATTATTTTGTTTTTTTATTTTACTTTACAGGGCCCCATTGAAAAACACAAATACGACATGAGTTCCCTGTCAAAATATTATTATTATTATTAAATAATGTCGAAAAATCTTCGTTATAATTACAACAGATATCCTAGTTCAAGAATTGGATCGATCTAGCAGGTTTTCGGCAAGCGGTAACAGTTACGTTTTTGCCGATAGGTGCGAAAGTTACTGCGGTCAAAACAAAAGGAAAGGAATGGGACTTTATTCATACAATATAACTTAATAAAACTATAGTAGAAAAATCCATCAGAGAAATTTAAAATAATATGTGCTATTATAAACACAAGCATACACGGAAACTATGAATACACTTAAAGTGTATATGACAGATATTTTTTTATTTGCTTGATCGAATCTACATCGGATCCTGATATGAACATCGAAAAAAAAAAAATTCCATATCACTTTTCTTCACCGCCTTTTAGCCGTCTAAAGACGTGAAATTTCATTTCCGGTTAGGTAAAAAGCCGAGCGAGGTGGAGTCCTGGACCGAGTCGGTCGTGACGTCAAAACCAGAACGCCTTCGACAACCACGCAAAGACAGCAAGGAGTTTCGTGGCTTGTAGTGTGTATAACCAGATATATATTTAGTTCAAATTTTGTCTAGAACCGTCAAAACCTACACAAAGTTATGTCTACGGATGATTTTGAGCTTGGGAGCGATTCTGAGGGATCAGACGCACAATTCAGTGTTTCTTCGACTGTTGACGAAGTTGAGTGCGATGAGTTTATACAGGTTTATAGAAGCAGCAGCAGACAACTCAGACCCAGAAGGTCCTTACGATGAGTGGCTTCAAGAGTACATGTATACCGCTAGTAGATAACGACAGCGATATAATTTCTCATTCTGAAAGAACGTGAATTTCGGAGCCCGGACATTCTGGAAATGCGTGTGTATGCGTGTGTAAAATAACATTGTTTGTTTACACAATTGCGCTGTTTGAATCGAAATGAGTTGAACCGATTTGTAATAAGCTTTTTAAAATTGGCCTGTACATGTAGTTTTCGTTAGCTTATCTTGAGTTTTTCCCTTTTCGAGGACTGTTCATGAGGGGCGAAGCGAGCAGCAACTCGCGAAGCGGCGAGCGACTTTGAAATCGAATGGATTTTTAGCACGAAGATCGCAGCACGCTCCAAATGTGAATACAGTGTCACAGAAACTCTATCAAATTCAATGACCATTTTTCTTAAATACCTTTAGGAGCGAAAAGAAGGAAAAAACCTTGTTTAGTCGTGACCGCATAATGAAAAAGGTACATTCCAGTGGGAAACAAGTACATATAGAATATCAAAATAAAACAATAATAAAATAAATAGACTGATCGCTGTCTGTTTCTCCCTCGAATTCACGAGAGACGTGGCGAAGGTTTGCGTGGAAGTGCTTGGGTCGATACGAGGGTGTGAATTTTTGCGAAACTCGGGAGGACTGCAAATACTAAAACAAAAAGATTGCCGCACCAAGTTGTGTGTTTATATCATGAAATGACATTGATCAGATGTGAACTGCTTCGACTTACCAAAACATTTTGGGTACACTCCTTCCTTCCCGTAAGGGCATGGAGTACGATCACCTACAAAAATATAATTTTAGAGAAATAAATTGGAAGCACAATCAAAAGTCAATCCAATGACATTTACTCGGCACTCGACAGGCAATGTGAACTACAGCAATTCGCTACAGACAAAATTAAAACATAGCACTGATTTCTCACCAGCACAATATGCGACTGCGCAGTAGATAGGTGGCCTGAGGTAATACACGAAGTAACTGCTACAGTTTTTAACGTTTATATTGAAAGAAACGTCGCACTGGACGCCAAAACTGTTGATGCATGCTTTGCGAACCACATTTCCTTCCGCCACAGTTGGATGACGATCTTGTAACCAAATTGGGTCGTGGGTACCGCAGTGGAATTCTGGAGGCGCTTTTTCTGGCATTTTGTCTTCGATATCGGCAGAGGTTTTAAAGCGATACCATCCCCATTGCAAGCCCCGATCGCACAACACGGGTTCTCCAGATTTCCAAACGCTCTTTGTGCTGCGGCGAGGCTCGTTGATCAAAGTATAGGTCGAGTTATTGCAACAGTCATTGCAATTAGCCGCCTGGCAAACGGATTCATTCAAGAAGACTGATAAGACAAGTATCAAAAGGCAACTCAGACGAGCAAGTTGGCTGAAGCTCATCTTCAGATTGTAGTTTGTACGTTCAGTTTCTGGTTTAGTCGATTAGATCGAATTGGCAGAAAAACGTCGATAAATAAAAAGAAGGATAGCTATTCAGTATGTTCAAGTTGTCATTGGTCAACTGCCATTTACGTCAGATGTATTTATGTATTTTACACTACTCATGTTTCTACTTCCCGCTTCAAGGCAATCGTCACGCCAACGTTAACTACTTAAAATAAAACATACACTCTATGTCGCCCATTAATTTAGTGGCAAAAATGATGCCTAGGCAAGACCTAAGCAGTTCAGTTTAAAACACTTGTAAGATTGCTATGGTTTCGTTATTGAACTTTTATTATATGGCTCTATTTCCGCGCCCTTATTGCGTGATGTTGTTGATGTGGAGAGGCTGTGAACAGTCTAGAGCGGAAACTGGGTTCTTTATCGCTGCCTTAAAATACATAATGGTGTCTGATTTCGAAGACAACTGTGACCTCGTTTTAGCTCTGACGTTGAAGAGCATGTGCAAGAACACAATCATCCGTATTAACTATATTTGACAGACAGCATATGTGAGAACTTATATGTTATTTTGAAAATGAATGTCATGGCTGCTAGTAAATCCCGAAAATAATGACCCTCTTATAGGGGGGACCTCAATCATATTTTGATTATTCATAACAAACATTGAAAATAACAGATAAATCAAACTGTGCCCTTCAATGACAATTTATTACATTGTTCTAATTCTGATGTAAGTTAAGTCCTGAGTTTCATATCAAGTGGCTCATTAGTGCCGGCACACTTTGACATACAGTTGAACCTCTCTACAACGGCCACCCTGGCGCGGAATTAACTGGCCGTTGTAGAGAGGGGGCCGTTGTAGGGAGGTTTCAATAAGAGTGAAAAGTATGGATAGACGTACGACTGGGACGAAAAATCCTGGCCGTTGTGGAGAGGTGGCCGCTATAGAGAGGTGGCCGTTAGTGGAGGTTCGACTGTAATTAACTATGAACCGTGGAGCTACCGGAGTTTTGCTACTCCTACTAGTTCATAACAGGAAAGAAAGCAATGCTTCCGCGTTAATTTGATTCCTGGATTTAATCTTGCGTTTGAACGTGATAGAGCCAGTGACATTGTATCATCTTGAAGATCGCATTGCACGTAGAAGATCGATTGAGCTTTGCTTGTATCAATAGTTTTTGTCTTGTTTGTGTAAAAAAGCCCTGGGGGGGGGGGGGGGGGGGGTACTCCCTGAATTTTTTGGTGGGGGCATGCGGCCTGCTTCTTGAAACCCTTACCCTATTCCAGACCAAAGTATGTGATTTTCCATACCCTATTTCACACCTGACCCAAAAATTGATACCCTATGTCAGACCTATAAAATTAGTACACGTGTCTAATACATTTTTTCAGCTACCCAGGAATGGGTTCCATTTGCGCAAGCATTTGAAAAGGGCTTCAAATTCCCTGATGTTAATGGAAAAAAACAGTTTCGTCTAAAAGCCAAACCAAATTCAAGACCAGAGTGCACAAAACATAACCTATTTCAGACCAAAATGGTCAAAATCTGATACCCTATTTCAGACCAAAACGGCTCAAAAACAATACCCTTTTGGGTGGCACATACCTATATAGCTTATATAAGGGAGTACCCCCCCCCCCCCTCCCCCCGGGTGAAAAAATAAGACTGTTCACGTTATGTTTTCTCTCTTCCCACCATCTCAGAAAACGTCCAAAACGCTCAGAAAACGTCGATGAAACAGCTCAATCAAAAACATCATAATGTCTCCTTTCGAAGACACCTTTGACCTCGTTGTAGCTCTAACATTGTAGCGCATGTGCAAGCCCGCGTTCTCCTTGTTTGGACTGACAGCATCTGATTTTCTGTCAGATTATATTATCGAAAATGAATTACATGGTTGCTGAAAGTGACAACCCTCCGAAAGTTGGGACCTCAATCGTAATTTGATTATTTATAAAAAGCATTGAAAATAACAGATACAATACATCAAAGCTCAAATTTTAACGAATTTACATCACACTATTTCGGTGTCAGTTTTATCCTTAGTTTCATCTAATTGTATAGGACAATGACTGACTGATTTCTTAAATTTAAATTCAAAACATTTATAACAGTGGGATCGGTTCGTCCATATACGGTACCCGGAAGTAAGCGACGCCTAGAAAGCAACGCTGAATCTGTAGAAATTCTGAAAGTAATCTGGACAATCCAATGGTTTGGAGGAGCCAAGTGTAAAGGATGCTAATTCTGCTAGTGACTGAACTAGGACCAACTGGGATCGAGATTGTTATGAGTGGAAATATATCATAATCATTAGAGCCGGTCTCGATACAAACTTTACAACAGTGCCTCGTGCGAATACCAGAATTAAAATGTAGTCAAAGCAAAGCTGCTCTATTGAAAATTTGCCAAGTAAACAGATGCCATTTGTGTTATCTTACACTTAATACGCTTCCATAAGGTCGATCGGTCAAACATTCAAGAAATCGAAATGTCACGCGAGCGGTAGCCTGCGTGACAGGCGTAGAAAGAGGAGGATGAAAGGAGATCGAGCGAGAGGAGAGAGCGCGAGCGCGCGAAGCGCGATCGGCGGGTATAGTACGGCGTATGGATCGCGCTTCGAATTCCCCCATCCCTCCCCTTTCTACGCCTGCCACGCAGGCTACGCGAGCGGCACAGGCGTAGATAGTCACTAGCCGGCGTAAAGAAAAAATAAAGTGTCCCTTGACAAAAAAAAAACAAAGCTCTGAGTAAATTATAAAATTAAATATTAGTTACTAAATTCAGCCCTTTGGTGTTCAGTGAGTAACAAACTGGCCAGGGAGACTGTGCGACTACACGTTCCCTAGTGCAATTAGGGATTAATTTCATTTGTATTTTCAAAGTTTTTACAAATTGCCCTCGTCGCTGCAATTTTGTAAAAACTTTCAAAATACAAAATAAATAAATTGCACTCGGGCCCATGCGATTCACCTATTCATATAAGCTATGGCTTATCACTCACAATGAATACTTGCCTTCTTTAATTCCTTTTATGGCGGAAAAGTGATTAAGGTATTGATACCCCAAATTTGACCATTTTGCAAGATGTTACTTTTTGCTATCTTCAGATAGATTACATCAAGACCTTTCATTTCCAAAAAGTTTCACGAAAAAAGATTGCTTCTAAATAAAGTTATGAAGAAAAAACGATTCTCGCCATTAATTATTTCTTACGAGAGCCGTCAACAGTTTGTCAACATGTATGTATTAAAAGTCACATAAAATAAGGGCCGACGTGTTTGTAGATTCACCCGAAATTCGAAAGCCGCCTCTTGCAATGTTCGTAGAAACATAAGAGATTGTGTCCGCATTTTCAAATGAGATTATAAGGAAATGGGAAATTGTCCGGTAAGAATCGATAAGAATTAAGCCGAAGCGCTCGTCTCATCCGGGTCTCAAGTGACACCGGTACCGGATCGCATCACTGATTTGGACAACTTGAAAATCGCTCGAGGGAAACTGAAGCAATAAACTCTTGTTTTACTTCTAATAGCTGGATGTAGGTGAGTATGGCGCGTTTTCAGGGTCAAAATTAAAAACTAACTTTTCCCCATTTTCTTACCTGCGAAGTAAAATGTCACGCATTTCCTGACTTTGAAATAAGACATCTACATCCCTTTTTACCAACGAAACAATACATGCCGCTTTCCTTGAATTCCAAAACAAAACATTCCGCGTTTCCTGACTTCTCAAAATATAACGTCCGGCATGTTCTGGCTTTCACTGTAATAAATTACCGCATTTGCTGACTAAACGATACAAAATATCCTGTATTTCCTGCTGAACAGCAATTTTACTTCATAATGAAAATTATCTGGTTACAAACTGACATTCGCCTTCATTGCTTCATTTTGATTTGTGAATGCGCGTGTTCTGACTTCTCAATTCTACCAGGCGTTCCTTGTCCGCGCAGGCCTGGACCACCCCGGGCAACTTTCGCGCCCAGCGTACTAATAATGGCGACCACCGCTAGTCTTTCCGCTGTTCAAGAGCAATTTTTTTGCAATCTTCGCCATACGTTAATCGGCCTTGCAAGAAAACTTCAACAGGACACAGTCAGTGAAGATGTGGCTGATTATGTCCTGTTCCGATTGCAACAAATATCTCGCCATTTGGTTCGACTTGCTGACAATATGCAGGGCGTAACATGTCGATCAAAATCGATCATCGAAAACGTAGTCGATAAGTCGATAGAACTCGATATTTGTCGATAATTGTCAATCGACAAGTTTAATTTGTCGATAAAAGTCGATGATCACAAGATTTTCAACTGATTATCGATTTTTATCGACAAAATGGAGACAATTTTCAATCGGCTACGAAATTAACCAAACCAATAATAGCTCGAACGACTTTTTATGGAAGTGTAAACAGCTCTAAAGTAAATCTGTATGGCAATAAAGTTTTAAACTGAGCAACCAAGTGGTTTGTTATTCAATGTAGAACCGCCTGCCCTGTAAGGGTCCTGTAACATAACCCGAACTGACGTTCCCTGAGCCGCGTTTCTTTTGGTCAGCACCGATAGGAGGTGTTTTTTCTGCCAGGGGACGGGGAACGGAACGGGTCAAAGATTAGACCAGGAGCGGAAAAAGCGTGGACACATAAAAAGCGTGGCCAGACAAAGTAATTGACAGTTTATTTTCATCACTGTTTTAATCAGTTCAACAGTTTTAAGATACACGCTGTCCGCCAGCTTGGCTAAATTCGACGGGATTGTATTAATCTCCTTGTTTCTCCTTGCGCCTGTGGTTGTTGTACCAGTCCGCAACCCTACGTATGATGACAACAAGAGCCGAACAACGTTCTCGTAAACCAAATATTTAAAAACAAATTAAGTTCTGTTTGTTACAATTGCGTTCTTAAAGCCGTTAAAATTTGGTAAGCACATGACACAGCGTGACTGAAGGCGGCGAGAAGCAGCATTCAAGCTAAGATGAGTATACTATTTCTGAGATTCGATCTTAAAATATGATTTACTTTTGCTGGAAGAAAAGGGTAGTTTCTGCTTTGAGCTTCCAATTACAGTGTAAAATCGGTAAAATAAAGTATTGGCACTCGGCGATCCTGCTTCATTGATCCGCGTTCGACAATAGTCTTGTCTCCCGCCATACATCGTTGTTTTTTTATATTTCGATACTTGTCGATTGAAATGAATGATAGAAGTCGTCGAAGACCTGGATGCTAGATTTTCTGCCGTCTGAATAAGACGATCAGCCGCTCTCTTAAAATATTTTGCGGGGAATTAGCCATAACTTTAGTATCAAAACCTCGCGGCGATCGTAGTGTTGTCAGACGAAAGTGGGCGCGAAAGTTACCCGGGGTCACATGTTTTAATATTGTTGGGTCCAGGCCTGCGCCGACAAGGAACGCCTGGTAGAATTGAGAAGTCAGAACACGCGCATTCACAAATCAGAATGAAGCAATGAAGGCGAATGTCAGTTTGTTTGACAAATAAAGAAGCCAAACCGTGTATTATACTGTCATACTTGAGAAATTTATGTGCTTTAAAATATAGATTTACGCGCGCGAAACGATAAAACACGCTTTTCTATGTTATATACTCTGATAAAACATGGTTTTTTAACCAATCAGAGCGCGCGCAATTTTCAGTCTATATTTTAAAACCAGATAATTTTCATTATGAAGTAAAATTGCCTAGTAGGAAATACAGGATATTTTGTATCGTTTAGTCAGCAAATGCGGTAATTTATTACAGTGAAAGTCAGAACATGCCAGACGTTATATTTTGAGAAGTCAGGAAACGCGGAATGTTTTGTTTTGGAATTCAAGGAAAGTGGCATGTATTGTTTCGTAGGTCAAAAGGGATGTACGATGTCTTATTTCAAAGACAGGACATGCGTGACATTTTACTTCGCAGGTAAGAAAATGAGGAAAAGTTAGTTTTTAATTTTAACCCTGAAAACGCGCCATAGGTGAGAAGAGAACTTTCTTCTCAGGCCATAAGAAGTGCGCATTTGAGCACTAGGCTGACCAAATTTGTTTGGCGCTACCAACATATAATACAAATTTTGTCTAACGGCAATCTCTAAAGGGAATGGGGAACGGGAATAGGAATCCTCTAAAAGGCGGAATCTCTAAAATAGGGAATCTCTAAAATGAGGAAACTCTAAAATAGGGAATCTCTAAAAGGAGGAAGCTCTAAAAGGAGGAATCTCTAAAAAGAGGAAGCTCTAAAATGAGGAATCTCTAAAATAGGGAGGAAAACGTTGAGAAATATCAATATTACCGATAGATATAGGACTCGTGGTTGCCGTCGCTTGCGGCAATAATTTCGAGAAAGCGTGTTAAATTAGACCAAGGTACCACACACTGTAAGGGGGATTACCTACAGCAATTCTGAGCGAAGAAAGAGCGAAGGAATCTCTGAATAATCTGTACAAGCTGTAGATTCGAAAATAAATGCGTGCCCACGAAAAAAGAAACGTTGTTAGTCCAAAACTTCAAATTGTGACCTTTCTAATGGGCTAAAAACGTTGTCTTGCAGCCACTTCCTACCTTTTGATGACTATTTTGGGAGAATTGATATATTCGCGCTTTTCGACATAATAAAGCAGCCTTCGATCGTATATCCTCACTACTAGTTTGGTTGTCAAACGTAACCAACCAGACACGATGAAAACATATTTAACAGATGTCGCTGATTACATCACAGATAAACACTGACCTCTCTAATAGGCTAATCAAAAGGCGCTTTCGGCCATCTCGTGTAACAAAGTGTTGCTATTTATGGTCAAATGAATTTGTTTTTATACTTTGAAATTAGAAGTAAATAATTTGTTTTTTGTTAAATAATGTTTTTTTTCTTATACATAGTTGTTTTTAGCAGCATTAAAATACATTACTTAAACTTGTCACAGCAATTAATTGTAATGGACTGTTCATTTAGAGACAAAGGACTGGAAACTGGGTTCAAGGAGATGTGTGAGAAGAAAAGTGCAGACTAAATAATATCGTGATGGATAATAGAACAACAATTGAAGACTACAGCCTGTCCAAAACATTGCTTTTCTTACAACAGTAAATAACCGAAAACTGCTTACATTAAAAGTTAAGATTATACACAACTATATGGAGTTAATAAAATAAGCACCCATAACGGATTGAAAAGAAATATGGAAGTTAATCTTAGTGACACTGATAGCTGGATGTAGGCCTGAATAGATTGTGCTCGGCAACTTTTGAGCAACTTCTGGAGTTTTGAGCAACTTTTTGTACTGCAAGCAACCTAGAGCAACTTTTGCCTTCCTTGGCAACTTTTGAGCAACAAATAATGATAAAACACCCAAATTATCCCAAATGTTTCTATTAATTGAAACTGGTCGACGCTAAGAATGCTGTAGACGTGTATTGAATAGTACGTATTGACCCTGCAAATGATTCCGTGCATGAATTGACGTGCGCCCACGAACTGGACAGCAGCTATTTATTTAATATCGTTTGCGAATTATCCAGCTAGCGGTTATTCGCTCCAACATTAATTAACATAATTTACTCATTAGAAACTACTTTACTTCATTAGAAAGTACTACTATTGGTAGTTATGTTGAAATTTAAGATTATATTGAATTACACATCCAACATTTTCATGTTTTAAGTTGTTATCTAGAATAAAATGGCTCGCCAAAGTGAGCAACTTTTTCAAATTTTGGTGGCAACTTTTTCGATTTTTGGCAACTTTTGAGCAACTTTTAGCCTTTTTTGGAGCAACTTTGGCTGGATTTGCTAGCACAATCTATTCAGGCCTAGCTGGATGGCAAGGCTTGTCATCCAGCATACAAATCCTTTAAATTCTTCGAACTTTCAAATCACTATAAAATATCACGCTTACACATCAGCGGTCTCAAAATTGGCAACCTTACTAATTCCATCATGCTCTTTCCATTTCTGGCATTTTGTACTACCACCTATTTTTATGATTGGCATGGTCACGTGACCGTATTATGCAAAGAAGCTATTAACTTCCTGTCACGCAAAAATTATCATGAGAAATGTGTGTCTCTCGTTTTTATATAATTGATAAATATATCAATCCTCAATTGTTCTGTCCAGGGTACTAATATGCGTGCAATGGCCAAAGTTGCAAAAATATTTTGAGTTGGCCACTGTGCGCTTATTAAAATCTAAGCTTATGCAATGTAATGTAAAGTCATTGCTGATAAAGAAAATAAAATCTAACACAATTTTCTCCTCTCCTCCCTTCCCCTTCCCTCTCTAAGATGTGGACAAATCAATATTTTTTTGAAAATTGAATTACGAGATTTTGCTTCTAACAACGCTTCAAGTACTACTGCAACGGCACAAGATATATATTTTTTTCACTTGAGTCGCGGTTTTCCTTGTGGTACACTACAAGTTACTCAGCGAAGGTCTGGGGTCGAGAATGAAGTAACTCGTGCAAAAGACGCATGCGTCCAAATTCAGAAGCTCTATGACACAGCGGCAAAATGACTGCGCGTGCGCCAACCTGCTCGCTCATTTCCATACAAACATAATGGCGGCAATTCAAAATTCCAGGAATTTGTTTTCATTTCGCGTGGATAAGGCCGTCACGGAACAGATAAGGTTTTTACCTTACCGATCGTAAGTGAAACATGAACTCTTTGAGCTATGTTTTTCGTGTTTCACTTACGAGTCGCTCGACTTCGAGCGATAAATTCACTATTGTGGGAAAGATAATTAGTTTGCTAAAAAAGATATGTGAAAGAAGAGTCTCTCTCGGAATTGTTTCCAAGGTAAAAACCTTATCTGTTCCGTGACGGCCTTATCCACGCGAAATGAAAACAAATTCCGGGAATTTTGAATTGCCGCCATTATGTTTGTATGGAAATGAGTGAGCAGGTTGGCGCACGCGCACTCATTTTGCCGCTGTGTCAAGCTCTATTTATTGACCTGATTTCCTACAAGTCACTGACGTGATTTGCCCCAAATCAGGACATTTTAGGGAAAAGAACAATATTTACAAATTATTGTTGAAATTTCCAAACAAAATTATTCAAAACGCGAGTAACTTGGATGAAATTTACCGAAATTTATGCGTGAAAACCACACGAGTTCGATACAGAGGACAATCTCGTTCCCAGAGGCCGCGATCCTTTTGGTCAGCACCAAGGAATCTCGGACTCTGGAATATTCTGGGCGCTTGAATCTGTTTGAATTTTTTTGATTGGCTGTTGAAACACAATGGATTTGAATCGGAAGTGAACCCAAAATCAAAGATGGCGGACGTAGGCAGTAGTCATCTCTGGAATTTACAAGGAGAATGTGGAAATCCAAAACCATCCAATGGATGTTTTGGTTGGAAAATCAGTTGGAGAATATACCGTTGCAGATTTGAAGAAGGTTACCGGCGTGAAAATCACGTCCGTGACCTCTTTCAGTGGCGAGTCGGCCGGTGAGTCGATCACACAAAACTCACCTTCAAGAGAAAACAAGTCAACAGCTTGTGGTAAACACTTGTACTGCCGACAGCTGAATCATCTCAGTTGGTGATCGCAGTTCCGCCGGGATTATTTACTCGGAAACTGCAGGCTATATCGAAAGGACTGTACATGTACACACAGTCTAGCTAGCAGCAGATGAATGTTGCACCGGCGTTTTCGTATGAAATACGTGGTTGCGATTGTATGTTAAATACCCTTCAGTACGTTTACACGTGGATTTCCCTTGTACAGAGTTTATACAGCAGTACGTGGGTTAAAGTGAGTGGATAATTAAATTACAAACTATTTATTCTGGTGGTCTTTTCTTTTGTTTACGCCTTTAGTTGCATGTTTAATAAGCTTTACATCCATGGAGAATTGTCTTTGCAAATAATTTGAGTTATACCAAATATGATTTGAACATATATGATAAATTGATTTTTTACCTGTCTAAATTTACATGAGAAATATAAATTGTTAATCATATAAAAGTGACGGGGGTGATCGCTGTATCTTTTAGGGGTTAAAATTTGTGGTTTAATACCACTTAGGAGTATTAAAATCCCGGGGGTACTCCCTTATATGGCCTATACGGGGACGTTCCGCTGGACAGGGTATGGTTTTTGGCTCTGCACTGAACAGGGTATATAATTTCATGCGAGTCTGCCCTAAACAGGGTGTCTAAAAATCTGTCCTAAACAGGATATTGTTACGTGGTATTGTTGCACGGAGACGTTTGCCGGTCTTTAGCAGCTCATCAGTCAACATTTTCAAGACAAGATAAATGCTATTGTTGTCGGTATCCTTTAATTCCACCCAATTAGCATTATAACACAAGTGCATGTTGACAGAAGGTTAGTTTGTTTAGAACAAGAGAGTGTGTATTTTGTCGTTTGCCCTAAACAGGGTCCTAAAATAGAGGGTGTTGCCCTACACAGGGTGGGTATTTTAAGTTTATTTTGCCCTAAACAGGGTCAGGGTTTCAAACCCTCAGCGGCACCCCTATACCCAAACATGGGTCTAGTACCCCCGGGGGGGGTTGAAATCTAATATTACTACCGTTATGGTTACTCCGGTACCTTTTAGTTAGGGTTAAGCCGGGGAAAAAAATACGACAAAAACTATTTTTGTCTTAGAAATGGCACCTCTTGGGGGTGAAATTGAATTTGAGTCACAACCCTCAGATAATATCATATCATAATATGTAACAAAACATGATTTTCAACCCCAGGGTATAAATCTCAATATTTTTTTTCTAGATATACAAACAGTGGTCAGCAATGATTTCTGGTCAGTTTTCCAGCACATCAACATTTTGCTCCTGAACCATATACAAGTAACAAGGTCTCTACGACTCTAGATCTAGACATCAGTGTTTCTTGACTATGCGGTGGGAGTCACAAATAAAAGTGATGGGGGTGATCGTCGGAAATTTTGAAAAAAAACCCCTAAAAGGTACCAAAATCTTGTTTTGTGGTTTGTTTTCAAAGTAAAACCCCAAATAAACAGAACTTGAAAATTATTATTATTATTAAGCGGCCGATGTCCATATATGGGCATCGAGCCGCTTCAAAAAATGGACGGGTTTTTTTCATGTCGCTAGCCCCAGACCTCTACACGGTTGACATGATGTTATTGCATCTCGGTCTAAAATTAGCCAGTAGAGAATTTCTCTTCCACAGGCTTTCTGTAGTGTCGTGTAAGTGCGTACATGTATTGAGTTTATTACAGGAATCGCATTGAAAAAAGCAAAGACAAATGTCCCACAGCAGTGAACAGCAGTGTAGTTGCAAAATGTGCTAAATTTGGCGGTGTGACCTTTGCGCGTTATTCGATCCCAGCGGGGAATCGGCTTCCGGTTTCACGCAAACTGCGGACTTTAGCGAGACTACTTGTTTTTTCGTAGTCACTGCTCTTTCCAGTTGACATAACATTGCATTGTCTAAAATTAGCCACTAGATAATTTCTCTTCCACAAGCTTTCTGGATAATGTCTTCCTACTTTTAAAGAACATTTCGATTTTCTTATCGCGTAAGTGCTATTTTCGTGTTCTTTACAAAGAAACAAGCGAAATCCACACGGTTGACATGACGCAATCCGACAGTGTCTAAAATTAGCCACTGAAGAATTTCTCTTCCACAGTCTTTCTGTAGAATTTCTTTCTACTTTTAGAGAAAATTTCGATTTCGTGTCGTGTCAGTACTCTTTAAAGAAACATTCGAAATATTGAATTAGACAATGGAAAATAACAGTTTTTCTTCATACAATTACAGTATGTCAATTTATTTACGAGGAAAAAACGCATGACTGACCTTTTGATAACATGATGCAATTGTCAAGAGGGGTTTTCCCATTACATTGTAAACGAAGCCAGGATACATGCAAATAAATAGCCACTATAGAATTTCTGTTCTGTTTAATACATGCACCTCAAGCAGTCAGGAGACATGCAAATAAATAGCCACTAGAGAATTTCTGTTCTGTTAAATACATGCACCTCAACCAGTAAACGAACTATAAAACCCGGTCCCAAAAACATAATAGTTTTTTTTAACACAATTCCACAGCATATATGTCATTCACAATTTATTTTCACGTTGAGCGAAAAACACATTTTTTCCCTCGTTGAACATGAAAATTAACCACAAGAGAATTTCTCCGTCTTCCTTAGCATGATGCAATATTACATCAGGCAGTCACGTTTTTCGTCACGCAGGTTCGTGTGTTGACTCTTTATAGGCCTTAGATTCCAGTGACCGCGAGTTTACTCGAAGCGATCGAAGTAGAATTTTCAAACACAGCGCTCGCTTGTAAACAGGTGAATAAAATAACATTTTACTTGGCTTGTGTGTATTCTAAGCTTGTTATTTTTTTAATTTTCACGACTCACATAACAATCAACGTTATCCTATTCTGAACGTATGGGTTACCCTGTGGAAGACAAAAATGCTCAAAAACCAAACCCTGTCCAGCGGGACATTCCTATATAGCGTACACAAGGGAGAGCCCCCCACCCCTACCTCCCAGAGGAAATCGGCCGCTTGTAATCCCTTCAGGGGTTCTTTTTGGGGTAAAAATAAACTTGAGCCCCACAAATGGATTATGGTAACTTTCAGGGGTATTTCCCAAAATTTCTGACAAGTATCCCTGGCCTGTCACTCTTATATGGGAGCCTGTCCCTACACAAAACAAGTTAAATATCCAAAAGATGATTTTTATTGTGGAAAACCAATATTATAAACAGGCTGGTTGTAGTCCTGACTGCACAATGCAAAACACAGTTCAAAGCTAAGTCTGGTTTTCAAGAAAGAAAAACTGGAAAATGTTCGATAATAAATCTCTTTTAGTTTGTAGAATTGCTGTACATTTTTACTTGACATTTGTAATTTGTCTCACCCTACTGTACACCTCACTTAAATACAGCAAGACTATTATTTAAATGATTTCATGGAACAATCTCAGACAAAAATTATATTCAATCACCCTGTTTTCCCAGCATATCTCTCTGCTCAGCCCTGAGGGTCTATAGCCAGAGAGGCTACTGATACATGTATTATTCTCAAGAATTTGATCTACTATAGATAATTTTATGTCAGAAGGCTAGGCACAGTCGTGCCTAATGATAAATGTTTTGATCTTTGGATCCAAACATCCAGATTCAAGTCTGGCAAGTGTCCTTGTGTTGTGTTCTTGCAATCACAAACGTACCTATCTCTACCAGTGTTTCAGTCAAATAATTTTAAAGTCTGGGCATCCACCTTGTATACCCAAGCATATACTATAACCTAAGTATGTCGACTTGTGGACTGTCCTTTATAGGATTTGCAACTCAACTATGTAAATGTAATAAAGAAAGGAAGATGGTATATAGATGTGTATGTGCATGCAAGCCTGGATCTAGCAATGACAACCCTAGTTTGGAAACCCAGGGCAAATAATTGGGGCAGGAGGAATATGAAACAGGCGACATTTTGTACACACAGATTTCGTCCATTTTATCTTCCTCCTGTCACAATTATCTGTTTAAATAGAAACCATGCTTCAAGTGAATTTAAATTTTTCTGCGACTACCTGATTTGACTCGGCCATTTGCTGTCAACTTCTGATTTCATCGAACAATTTTCATATGACAACATACATTGTGTACTCATGTTGCATATGCAAACTGACATAGTTCAAACTTGATGACTCAAATGAAATATATTGATTGTCAGGCAAGACTAATTATACATATTTGTAATAAGTTTTTGTTTTAGAAAATTTGTTTGACAACAACAATTATTTTGCTAGCACATTTACTGTCTAGAATTCGTATCAATTCTTTGATGATTTTTTTCATGCTTAGCAGTGGCAATACAAATGAATTTACAAAATTAAATGAAAATAAATAAAATAAAATAAGTTATAAACTATATCTGACGAAGAATTACAGTAAAAAGCATTAAATTGAGGAAAAGGCAAAGCGAAAAGCAACAAACATCTCTCTGGACGCGAACACACGTGATTACAATCCATTCCAGCGGCAGTGAAAGATTATTATGGTACTTTTGGCCGCGCGCTGCTCGAAGTTCTAAAAAAAGCTGTCTTAACTCGTTAGACCCTCTATCAAGAGTTACAGATGTTTTATAGAGAATTTGATGGCATAAGGTTCATGAATGTTTGAAAAACTCTAAGAAAAACAAGTGTGCGCAACCTCACTTATAAACTGATAACAAAATTTCAGCTATTAAGGTTACACAATTAACCTACATTTCCTATAAACAACTGAGTCACACCATCAAAATATATGCTTTCCTGTCTTTTGATATCAATCTCTACTAGCTTAAAGAGTTTACATAGTAGACAACTATGTATTCCACTAGTCGGAATAATAATGAGGATCTAAATACACCAATAGCAACGAACCAAGGTGCTACATAGCGACACATAAACAATTGACCTCATCGCCTGATGAAGACTAGCGTAAAGCAGTCGAAACGTCGCGATCAACATCTCAAAGTGACTCCATCGTGAGACAAATGATTAAACGTTCATCTACATCTATTTAATGAACCACGATGAACAATAACCACATCTTTTATAACAACTATTATTTTATATTACATCCCGTGAGAAAATGTCGTCCTGATGTACCAGAAACAATAACAGTTTCTTTCAAGATATTGACGTCAATACTAACACAGTAATTTCGTCAATGCACAGTTGACCTTTCATAAAAAACACATTTGTAAACTAATGAGTAATGAGATCAAAAATATATGCTCACATATTCTAAACAACTCTGTGTAATGAACTCGAAATATATGTTTGAATGTTTTTGTGCTAGGCAATGTAAAAAAAAGTCAATATAAACATCCAAAAGAAGGACTTCCTTGCTCAGAATGTACGATACAGATTTTCTTGTTCGTTAACTCGTTAGGCTCTCAATAAGGAGTTGCAGATGTTTTATAGAGACTTTGTTGACATAGGGTTCATACTTGTTTGAAGACTCTAAAAAAAGTAAGTTTGCGTGCTCTCGATATCTCACTTATAGACTGATAACACGTTCTGGCACGTTCTGTTGGTGTACCATAACAGACTCTCCAGCGCTACGAATGACTGAAATCCTGGGTTTTCGTGATTCATCATAATTATAATGAACTGTCAACGCAGTCCCATCGCGTGCTTTTCGTCTTCGTTTTAAAAACGTTAACAACAGAGTGATATAATATAGCTTCTAAAAAAGAATTCAAGAAGCCATACGCAGACGTAGTCAGTGGAACTGAGTAAGTATTTATGGGCGCCCTTGTCGCGTGAAGGATATTTGAAGGCCAATTTTTTTTTTTTATGACTAAACAACGTAATTAAACAGGCTTCCTGCATCGTTTCTATTATCTTTTCTTACCAGAATACATTCATTCGTACTAGCACTGAAGAAGGGGTTATCCCCGAAACGTCTGACTGTCTTTATCAGATCAGTTATGAGCACTCCAAACTTACAATGTTTTATATATATACATTCCATTCATGTTGTTTTCAAAGCAGAGTAACCAAATCACCGTCCTTTTGAAATCTGCAGAGGTGAGTTGCAATATGCCTTTTTGACAGTTTATACGTTATTATCGGCTCACAGTATTTAAACAGAGTATTTGTTTTCTTTCTACAGTGTTCAAAGTAACAGAAACACGTTCTAACTGGTGTAGAAGGGTTTTCTTGCGCACTACCAATAAAATTGCTCCAACCTGACCAAAACAAATTTATAGAATAACAAGTTTCGGAAAATTAATGTGTACAATTTCATCTATTTAAAACGAGTAGAAACATTGCATAAAAATGTCATCGTACCTTGCGCAGTAAATTAGTTCAAACATAACTTACCTATTTCAAAGCTACAACGGATCGCGTAATTTACAAATTAACGAGTATAAAATTCGACATGTCCGTGAGCAAGGCGAGAACAATAGAAGTGAGTCTTTATTCATTCGTCTGTAATTCTCATATACAAGTTTACATTTTGGCTGATGACATTTAACAATCCATTCCCATATCTTCAACTGAGTTACTCAAAATCTTTGTTTTGAGCTCTGAATTGAGTTGGTTTTGTGACACGTGTTAACGTTAAGAGATTTCACCATTTGATCACTAGCTTCCCATTTACTTTTTGTCTGTTTTCTTATATGGCTCCTGCCATGCGACATATCCAGTAAAACGTGACTGTATGCTTTTCTCTTGGTTTATATGTTCTTTTAGTCTGAATGTAAAAGCCATGTTTTTTTGCCATTTCTTTTGCACTACAACATTACCCTACCCTGGGTGCCATAGGTTTTTCCTTCTTCGCGAGGAGCCACGAAAGGGCGAAAGCGCGATGCCGGCGGACGACGCGAAGAGAAACTTTTTTTCTTCGCTCGCCACGTTGTGGCTCGTTGTCGCGGCTTCGCCGCTTAAAAGAAACAGGAAAAAAAAAATCCCTCTGGCACCCAGGGTAACATTACCCCGGCATACTCAGTTTTAGTAAAGAATTAATGACGCGCACGTCCCTTGAAAGTAACAAAAGCAGAATTAATATAGGTGAGTCTTCGTTCATTTATTTACAAATCACTTTATAAAATTTTACGTTAATGTGAATCATGTTTTTTATCATTTAACAAGTTTTCAAATTGGAAAATGTTATACTTGATTACTCCAACCAGCACCAAATCAAAAGAAGTATGCCCTCTCAGTTCATGTTAAAAAAAAATCAGAAATAAAGACCGCCCTAATGACTTATTAGACCATGAGCTATAGGAAACGTGGATTTTGACTAAATAAAAGCAACTTACTTACAAAGAAGTAGTCCTTTGTCTTTAATTGCCATCTCAGCCGACTCTACATTCGGTATTAAAACCACAGCTTTGTATCCAATTGATCGTCAGTGCTTTCTTTACGCTTTGGTAACCAAGCTTTTATTGAAATCGGAGGCCCGGATGCTAAGCTTGTGGTTCACATGCTAATAAAAAATCTCTTTTTCGTTGCTAGGAGATTTGGGTTTCTGGCCAATCACAGAGCCGAGAAAACAATGGGCATTGTTTTTCAAATTCGTGATCAGCTGGTAAGGTCAACGAAAACTCTCTGTCCCCCAGTTAGTAGAAAAACTGCGACAAAATCAAGACTTTCCCCACGGGGATGGCGACATGAAAAATGTAAACAGGAATTTATTAAATAAATTTCGTCTGAATAAAAGCAAATAACTTACAATGAAGTAGTTCAGTAGACCAGGGAGGGGGATTCTGGCTCATTTTTGAGACACTTTGACTGAATAAAATGGATTAATTAGCTCACTCACTCGCTCACTCGTTCGCTCGCTAATTAATCCATTTATTCAGTCAAAGTGTCTCAAAAATGAGCCAGAAAATCCCCCTCCCTGGTCTACTCCTCATTATAATCTATTCTGACAATTAACAAAAAAAATCTCAAAAAATCTCATCTACTAAAATGGATTACACTACTATGAAAGGAAAAGAGTTAACCAAAATTTGTAGAGAACGTAAAATCAAATATGCAGCAAAGATGAGAAAACAAGAGATGATTGAAGTTTTGAAACAGAATGACCAGGATAACACAGTAAAAATTCATCTTTCAGCCAGAAAAAGAATTACAGATTACACGAACAATTACAGAGACAATGAAAAACAGAGAGAAAAAGCAAGAGAATGTTCAAAACGTTGGCGAAGGAATAACCCTGAGAAAGCAAGAGAATATTGGGTAAAATTGATGACAGAGTATAACCTTTTTCCATTGGAAAATGACAAACTGGGGGTAAATGATTCAGAAACTTGCCTTTCAACTGAAGAAGAACCAGTTCAAGCTAACCCTGAGAACTCTCAAGAATATTGGGAAAAATTGATGACAGAGTATTAAACATTTTTACCTTTTGGGTAAAAATGTTAAACTGGATGAAGTTTTGGAAAATTGAAAAACATTTTCTGAAAGAAAGAAAAACATATATTTTTGCAAAGTAAAAAAAAAAAACATTCATTTTTTTCTCACAATTAAAAATGGATAAACTAATTACAATTTCATCATTTGATTTAAAAAAGATAACTGTAGAAAGTCCAAAATTAAAAGAAATTGATTCATCTGAATATGTAATCATACCAATTAAATATGAAAATAAAGATATGATTATCAAATGTGAAGAAACATTTAAGATCTTCAAGAATGAAAATAATTATTCACTTGGAATTTCAATTTCAAAAGAAAACAAAATATTTTTTGAAGAAATTAAAGAAAAAATATATTCTCTTGCAGAAACGAAAAAACTTGAAATAAAATAAATTAATCCTAAATTTGCAAAATTCGACAAAGAAGACTTCACTATTATCAAATCAAGAAATGGGGAAAATGAAAAAGTTTATTCAAAACTTTATTATTCTGATAAAGGAGAAATTCTTTGTAATTTTTGTAAATATGAAAACAAACAAAAAGTTGTTCTCAATCCAAATAAACTTGTTGGAGAATTCATTAAAGGAATAATTATTTTGAAAGTAAAACAAATGTATAGAAAAAATATAGAACAATTACTCTTGAAACAAAAGAAGTTCTTGTGAAGAAAATAATTAAACAACAATCTTATTTCTCAGAATTCAGAAAATAATTTGAAGAAGAATTTGATGAAGAAGAATCTGAGGAAGAAAATTAAAAAAATGATTTTGATTTAAACAATTTTACAGAAAGTCTGTAAAAATGTCAAACTGGAGGCAACACTGTTCCATTTGGAACTATCATTAATTCTTCACGAACGAATCCACGTTTGGGACCATATTTTAAATAATAGAGAACAGGTTCTCCTTTATTTATTATTGACCTATCGATATTAAAAACTTTAATAGACCAATTCGGGTCAGTTGCTCTCTTTCCCCCACCTTCAAGTTCACCAGCTGTATAAAGATGTCTCACATTCACTGAAGAATCAAGTTTTTTTTCTTTCAAACCAACAGGTCTTTTATATAAAGTTGAACTCTTTGCATCAACTACTTTTTCTTTGATTGCATCAACGGGTTTCTTTCCTGTCAATCGATTAGTCTCATTATTTAATGCTTCTACAACTTCTGGAAGCCTTTTAACCCATTCTTTACTTCTTTCATCGGATTTACTCTTCATTTCTTCACTATATTGAAAACTGAATAATCTTTCACCCAAAGTTCGATTAAATCTCTCAACTATTCCTTGATCACGGTGAACGTTCACATTTCCTTTTCTTATTCTTACATTATGATTTGCCATCTCTTTTGTGACCGAACCCATGAATTCACGACCAGGATCAACTTGAAGAACATTTGGCCATTTAATTGGTGTTTTTTTATAAATTTTTTGAAAAGCCTTTGAAACTTCCCAAGAATCTTTTGAAGTCAAAGGTTCAGCAGCCTTGAATCTGCTTGCGATATCAACAACCGTTAATGCATATTTGAAAATCTTTCTTCCTTTCTTGTCATGAGGAAGGAAAAGAAGATCAGCTTGATGAACAAAATTTGGTGATTGAACATCAAAAGTTGGTCTTGGGATATTCTTCGGAGCTGGCAAATAAATCTGCCAGATTACTTGTTTCATCAGCCAGAGTTTTGCAACATCTTCTGATACTCCCGATTCTTGAGCTAACTTTTTCACAGCTGCCAATCCCTTCCAAAATCCTTTTGGAGAATAATAAACATTTGAAAGTTTTTTTATTTGACATTTTATTATAAGAAATGACTTGTTGCCAAACCTATTGCCAAAGCTGATGCTCCAACATAAATTATCTCACCCTTCTTCTGCTGTTGACTCGGCTTATAAAACTCTGAAAACTGAGGTTCTCTCAATTCAATGTTATCATCGTGATGCATCTTGTTATATAACTTCAAGGCATAATCAGTGTTTTCGAAATTTTGTTTTGCTTGATGTTTTATTCTGTCATTTGTCGCAATCCAATCCAACAATTTTGTACGATTTTCTTCATACTTCTCATATGCAGCTTGATATTTTTCAACAGCAAGATCATGTCTCTTTTTTTCTTCTTCAGGATCAGATCCATCACTAAAATATTTTGCTAAATAACTTCCGCCAACAAAAGCGGTTGCATTGATAATCGCTCCTCCAGTCATTATTGCTATG
Source organism: Desmophyllum pertusum (assembly GCA_029204205.1). NCBI lineage: Eukaryota > Metazoa > Cnidaria > Anthozoa > Scleractinia > Caryophylliidae > Desmophyllum > Desmophyllum pertusum. Next base: position 255,080 of record MU827363.1, read on the forward strand.
CTTGCCATTTTGTTTAATATCTAAAAGATATTAAACATTTTCAGGTTTTTAACATTGCTAATTAATTTCTTCTATGATTTCTTCAACTATTCTTTCTTCTATGATTTCTTCAAATATCTTTTCTCCAATTTCTTCAATCATCATAGAAACTGCTTATATTAACAAGCAAAAAGCAGCAAAATTAAGAGCTCCTTTTGTAATCAAACTTAACATTTTAATTTGGTAATATTTTTTGTTCTCAAGATATTTTTTTGTTGCCATACTTGCTGCAATTATTACCGTGAATTTTAAATAATTCATAAAACTTGAACTCGGATCAGAAGTCATTGGTTCTTTGATTACTTTTTTTGCAATCCATCCCATTCCAGCTGCAATACCTGTTACTGTAGCAGCATCAGTTAATGTTTTTACAAGTTTATTATCAGACATTTGATTGACAAAAAATTAATTTAATCCATTTTTTTCACAAAGGTTTTTGGTTCTTTTTTATCTGACTCTTTAACTTCGTTTACTTCTCGCTGGCGCTCAAGCTTCGCTTCTCTCTCAACCACGCTCGAGCTTCGCTTCTTTTGTGGTTTAACAAAGCTCATCAACTCTTCTCTCTTGTAATATAATCCTACAAGAGAAACAGTAATACCAGCTATTGAAATCATTTGATTTATTGATAATGGTGATGTTGTTTCAGTTTCAATTTTATTCTCTTTAGTTTTATTCGTGTTTGCATCTGTTTTTTTTGTTTCTCTTACTTTTTTATTATGTTCTGCGAGTTTTTTACCAGCTGCAACTCTTCCTGGGTCTTTGGTTTTGGTTTCTTAATAGTTGATGTAACTTGCTGTTTATTATCTTCGCTAATTTTGTTCTCTTCAGTTTTTGTAGAGTCGTTAACTTTGTTCTCTTCCATTTTAATTAAATAAATTATTTTTTTTAAGTTCTTATCAAGTTCTTATTCAAGTTCTTTTCAAGTTCTTAAATAAGTTCCTTTTCAGGTTCTTTTTCAAGTTCTTTTTCAGGTTCTTTGTTTAAATCAAGATTCTTAGCAGTTAATAGAGCAGCGCTTATAGCTGCCATATATTTTCCATAATTCAAACTCAATCTGCCAGCAATCATAGAGAGTTCTCTCTTAACCATGAAATTTTCATTCAAATCATTTAATAACTTATCTTTATCAAGAGGAAGAAAATGAGACAATGCTTTACATGAAAGTTGAAGAATTGTATCAACCATTGCATGACAAGTTTTTGAAGATAATGAAGCTTCATATCTTTTAAAGTATTTTTTCAACATCTTTTTCTGATAATCTCTTAACTTGATCTTGTGTTATCATTTTCAGGTTCAGCTTCTAGTAAATTCATTATGTCAGTTATATCTTCTTTTTCACTTCGCTCCATTTTAAAATGAAACATTATTTAATTTAATACTATAAGGGTGTCTTAGAGAGAAAACAAGATTTGAATATTTAACTTTTTTAAGATCTTTCATCATTTTATTTTTTCATCATTGGCTAACTCTCCTGCATAATTATCAAATATTTTTTTTCATATCAGCAGCTGATGGAGTATAAAATAAGACCAATGCTGCAATATTTTCACGAAAAGGTTTCGTGATACTCGTCATTTGCTGAGTTAGAACCCATACGCTGATTCCTTTATGTCTTGCACTAAATGCTAAGTTTACTAATTCATTAGTTCTCTTTTTTACATCTTCTGAAGCTGCACAATCATCAAGAATTATCAATGAATTTGTTCCCTCGAATGTGTGACTAATAAATTTCAGATAATCATTGATTTTATTTTGCTTTGGAATTATTCGATAAAAGTCTTTATCATTTTCAGCAAAACCGGAATATGTCTTATTATGAATATATGTAGGGCAAAGAAGTATAATACAATCAAACTTAAATCTGAATTCATTACTTAAAAGATTTACCAAATATCTCGTTTTTCCAGAATTTGTTGGTCCGACTATTAATGCATTGAATGGGATATTATCAGGATTCCTTTTTTAATTATTTGAAAAATTAAATTAATAAGTAACACTTTCAAGCTCTCTGTTCACAATGTTAAACTGGGCATCAGATAATATGAAAATATGACATTTAACGCTTTCTGATCCTGATGTCTTCCTATTAATCGTAAGCTAAACTCCCTCTTTCGTGTTAACCAATCTTAATCCTGAACCGTGAAGTTCGTTTTCTTTCTGGCTTCTGAGATCAACAAATAATCCAAATCTGTCTCCAGCATAAAGTTTTCTGCATTCATCGAGGAGTTCTCTTTCCCGAATCTTCTAAAAACTTCTTCCCACATATCTCTCGTTTTCATTCCTTGGCTATAAACGTTATTCGGAATTCCATTCACAACCACTTTTACTTCTGTGATATCAGGATTGAATGTATTTTCACTATCTCTCGCTCCTGCTGTGTATGGCTCGTAAAATAATCAAATGTGGCACGTTTCTTGATAGACTTGTAGGCGTTGTGTTTCCCGTTGTGGCACAACAGCCACAACAACCACTTTGTCCACGTAACGGTGGCTAAAGAACACATGCGCGTGTTTTTCATGTACAGCTGTATCACTCTTCTCTACATACACATACAACATTAGCAGTCAATAGACCTATATTTCGCAACTGTGATTGTCTTATGATGAGTGATATGTTCATACATGAATCTCTTTCCATTCTGATAATTTGAAATTGCTTTATCTGCAAGCTCTTTACTATGAATTACTTCATATTTAAGCTGGATGTTATTTAATTCATAGGCGATATTTGTTGAATCAGATCCCTTCACAACACTGGCAGCAGGTGCAAGCCTGAGTTCAAAAACCAATTCATCGCTTAAAGCTCTTGGGAAGAAGACTCCATGATCTTTTAAAATTTCATGATCTATTGGTATCTTATATATATCCCCATAAACCCGACTCAACTTTTTTCTCTTTATCAACTCCCGAAGTCTTTTTGTCTCCAGAATTACATCTAATCCTTGAGAGATCTTCAGACTGAATTCCCTCTATCAACATACTTTTTCTTTCGTTTTGAGTTAAAAATAAATCTTCATATAACTTAAACAAATCATAACCATCTGTATCTTGCAAGATTTCTCCCGCAAATTTCACAGTCAATCTGTCAACCAATGCTCTTGATACATTGTTTACAAGGAAATTATCTGCATGACCACTCACTGATAAATCAAATACTAATGCAAGAGATCCTGGAACCAATACAATATTATCATGTAGTTTTGGAACTGGAATATTTAATGTTTCACCTGGAGATGCCTTGTTTGGATTAAAAGTAACCCTGTGGACTGTTCGATCTGCTTTAAGAGAGTTTGATAATTTTTGTTCAAAATTTGGATTGATTTCTTTACTGACTTCCATTTTATATAATTTATTTTATTATTATTAAAATGGATGAATTTGGAGAAAAAGATCCTTTATTAGAACACGAAGACAAAGATGATGACGATGATGATGATGAAGATACAACAAATCCTTTTCAACCTGATCATTCAACACCTGGACCTTCAAGTGAAGAAATTGCAATGACAACAATGAATAGAGACAAAGAGAAAGGCACTGAAACTGCAGAAACTTATTTCATTGAGGGGGATACTTATTCACGTGTACTCACTGCAGATGGAAAAGCATGGAAAACTCTTACTGATATTTTTCCTGAAGAAAAAGCTACAGATATTAAGGTAACCTATAGTAAAAAGGGGAGGTTACAGGTTAAAATGTTTGGCCAAAGTAAGAGATTATATGATCTATATACAATTGAGAGGGGAACGAATAAGCAAAGGTTGAATCCAGCACTTCCAAAACAAATAAAAACTGCTCTTGGTCCAGAGCGTGAAGTATTGATTGCTCAAAAAGATAAAGATATTGAAGAACTGCAGGAATCTATTCGAGAAGATGAAATTATTTTAAATGATGAAAATGAAGAACAAACAGTAAGAGAACGAGCAAGAGAAAAAATAATTGAGAAAAGAGAACAAATTGATGATCTTGAAAACGAAAGAGAAGAACTTGAGGAAGGTATTTCTCTCAAAGAAAAGGTGAAAAACATTTTCAAAAAATATGGATTTACAGTCGCTGCTGTCTTCATTGCAGTTGGCACAACCATTGGAGTGATTGTGAATTCATTGACAAAAAGTTTAGCATCTGTCGCCAAAGGAGTTGGAAATGGATTAAAAGAACTTGGGAAAAAACTCACCAATATTCTTCCCGGCCTTATTGGAACAATAGCAAGTTTTATCTTTAAGACAGCTGGAGAAGTTATTTCTTTTCTCGGGAAAAATGCTTGGCTTTTAATTTTAGGGGTTGTTGTTTTTTATCGTTGAAGGGATTAAAAAGAAAATATAATCGATGAAATAATAATTATTTTTCTTTTGAGAAAAATAATTATCTTTGATTACAACATTCTATAAAAAACAAACGCTGAGGCTGCCGCTGAAATAAATAAACCAGCTTTTAAAATTTCATGATTATTTGTTGAAGTTTTTTCATTTGGTAAAGTTTGTTTATTTGTTGAAGTTTTTTCATCAGGTAAAGTTTCTTGCATAACTTTTTTATTTTCAGACGAAATCTCTTTTTTATTTTCAGAAGGTTGAGAAGTTGGTCTCTTAATTTTTGATTCACCTCCATTCATAAGCTTAACTCCGACTTTTTTAATTTCTTTATTAACAGAATTATTTACTCCAAGTTTCATATCTCCATTTGCTTTTTTCAGATTGTTATTATACCCAACAGTACTTTGAGTATTTATTAATAAATTTGAAGGCATGAGCCACGTTCCAGGAGAAATCGCAAGATCGAGTCTGACTTTTGCTTCATCAATCGCTAACTCATATCTTTGAACTGATTTTGGTATATCTGGTTGTTTGATTGAATCTCCCATTAAAATTAAAAATTCTCGTTGAGCTTCTTTTGCACTTCCACTGCCCCCTAATATTGATGATCTGACATTGACTTGTGAACCAAGAATGCAGTAGACAAATGCTTCAATCGATTGATTTATTCTTGCCATTCCAGATTGTGTGAGACCTTCAGATTTATTCAGCATGAAATAATCAAATTGGTTTTCTGTCTTTGGATTATCATTTCTGATGAAATAGACAAGATTTCCTTTTTCAGCTGTTCCACCTTCATCACTGAACTTGGTGCTTCCTGGATAAGGAAAATTTACTGCTTCAGGTCCAGAATATGAAATATAAATGAAAACACTTCCCAATCCATGATTTCGTCCTTTCTTTAATCTAAAATCTGTATTCGAAGAAATACCGAATTCTGCACAAATTCTTTTGAAAGATGGTATGTCATAATTATTTTTTATCTGACTAAAAGTTGGATCTCCGGGAAGGGCAGCTTCGCTCTGAATTCCACCCATTTCAAAAATAATTATTCTCGTTGTGAAATAAATGTGGAACAAAAAGAATGATTTGATTTGATCAGGTAATTTATTAATCAAATCTCTTGAAATACCACATCCGGTTGTTGCACACCAAAATGCAAAGTTAAGTTGTTGAGGCCAATATGACATATTTGGGCCTGATAACCATTTATTACTTTCTCCTCCTGACTCATGTTGAATCTTTGTTCCCATGAAAATTCCTCTGAAATTTGTAATGAAGTATTCAGTTGGTGTAACATTTATTTTTATTTTTTCATTTTCTTCCATTTCTTTTGGATTCTCTTCAAAATTAACCGCAGGTATAGGTTTATCTGAATTATTATTGAAAATAAGTTCAACAGGAAATCCCCCAACCCCAAGTGCATCCTTCATTTCATCACTCCAATATTTTCGTTCTGATCCTGATACACTTTTCAGATAACCGGGACCTGCTTTGAAATATATATCAGCATTTGCAGATTTTTTATCAATAAAATCTGTTTGTGCTTCAAACTTGTTGGTGTTTGCGTATGGATATTTAATTTTAAAATCTTTCCAGGCTTTTGCTTGAGCATCTCTTGAAATTATCTTTGCTTTATCAGATGTTTGCATCCATTTCAACATTTCCATTTTATTGAAAATGAAATAATGTTTTTGTTTTTTAATAAAATGGTTGTTTTAACTGTCATAGCAAATTCAAATGATCACACAGTTCACTTCAAAGAATCTCTCGGGAAATTTCAATATATAAGACTAATAAATTGCTCTCTTTACAACTCCTGGTATAATTTGAAACAAATTTGACAAATCTCTTTTTTCGATTCACAGAACACTGCATCTGTATATAAAATTCCTCCTGGAAATTATAATCTTGAAAGTCTTGGAAAAGCGTTTGAGAAAATATTCGATAAAGAAAGAGTCAAAGTCAAACTCGATGATGAAAAAGATTTAATTTTCATCGAAAATCCACATAAAAGGAAAATTATTTTAGATCGTGACCTGACTTCTTTACTTGAACATACAGATAAAAAAGATCGACAATTACAAATAAATACTGTAATCAATCGGTTTACCACATTCAACAATTATTTTATCTATTGTGATCTTTTGGATAAATATGAAAATTTATTCAATGGTTCACCTTCCGACATGTTAAGTTGTTTTGACATCGTTGGAAAACCTTTCGAAAGAGTGAACTACAAATCAACCTTTCTTCGAAAAATATCACCAAATAATTATTTGACTTCAATGAGAATATTCGTGACAGATGAGAATGGTGAGATGATTGACTGTAATGGTTTGCCTTTGAAGTTTGAAATTGAATTTATTTAAATTTTACATAAAAAATGTCGGATCAAAATATAATTCCAAGCGCTCCCCCGCTTTATCCAACACTTCCGGATGTGAGTGACTTCAGATTGAAAAAGATTTGTGATTAAGAGGAAAGAACTTGAGAATGAAATTTATCATTATAAGAAAGTTTGTAAAAAATATAAAAAAGCAAAATCTATTGCTTACACAACATCTTCCATCACAGGATTATCAGCAGTTATGTTGACATCGTCAGGACTGGTGGTTTCTCTGTTGCCGGCGCTCCTCTCGCTGCTGTCGCTGCTCTGATGGGTTCAGTATCATCCGGGTTTATCCTCAGCAGCAAAAGGCTTGATAAAAAAATAACAAAACATGAAAAGACCGTCTCTCTCGCTGAAGCGAAACATCTTTCTATCAGCAAGTTGATTTCAAAGGCATTGAATGACGGTTCGATAAGTGATTCAGATTTCAACTCGATTTTACGCGAGATTGAACAATATCATTCATTGAAAGACCGGCTGCGATCTCATGTGATAAGCGAAACACAATACGGCGAGAAAGTCGACGTTGAAGCTTTGAAAGAAGAAATAAAAAAAGAGTATCAAAAAAAACTCGGATCACTCGTAAACATAAAGAACTAAGAGTCGAATTCGACCGGAGACAGAATGGATTTTCTTTGTTTATTTCTCGATGCGAGCAAAGCTCGCCGCGGCAAAGCCGCTCTGTGAATATTTAATTACGAACGCGCGTCAAACGCGTTTATTCGCATGGAAACCACTTTTAAACCAATCATCATTCGAGAATAGCGTTTTTTTTCAAAATGTTGTACAAAATTTTGAAAACTTCAAATTTTTTGTCAAAATTTTGAAATTGTCAAAATTTCAAAATTTGAAAAATTCACCTGCTGACGCATCACTCAAATACATTTTTTATTTTTCAATTCTTTTTTGATGAAACCTTCAATATTTCCAACATCATATTTAATTCTTATCAGAGTCACTCCAAAAATTTTACACTTTGTATTTTTCATCATATCTCTATTCCTTTGGCGATAAAATTCTGTTTGATTTCGGTGAAAAATATTTGGATATTCATAATGTTGAATCCCGTCGTATTCAAATGCTAATTTCAGACTTGGGCAATATCCATCGAGTTCAAGCAAGAAACCAGTTTCATGATTCATCAGCCATGATGGTCTGATATTAGGAAATTTTTCTTTTAAAATATTTTCGAATATTTTTCTGCACTTTTCTTCATTAAACATTTTATTGAAATAAAAAAAATTTTGCAAAAAATTTTTAATTTAAATGCTAAAAAAATAGCATTTAAATTTATTTCACATAAAATTTGTTTTGGTCTATTCTTCTCTTTACATAAGGTCTATCATGATCTAATGCATATTTAATTGCAGAAGGATCTGATATCCCACAAATTTTCGCCGCTTCTTTGGTCGTTTCGAAAACCTGGCAAAAACCCGTTTCATCGGTAACTTCTAATTTCCGTCCTCTTTTCAAGGGGCAATAACCGAGCATCGCTTTTAATTCTTTACTTGGAATCTTGTTTCGATATTTTATTCCACAGCCTTTGGCTATTTCTCTGAATTATTTTGAAGATATTGGGATGAGAGTTTGTGTTTCCATTTTTAATATATATAAAAAAAAAATTATGTTTTTAAAAAATTCTTTTTTTTTTTACATATATTAAAAATGGAAAACAAAAAAGTGTCTGAATTAAAAGCTGAAGCTAAACGGCTTGGACTTAAAAGATATTCAAAATTGAGAAAACAATAGTTAATTGATTTGATTCGAAAAAATTCTAATATTCTTGATCAACCAATTCCAGAACTCAGACATGCCCCAGTTTTAAAACCGATTAAATATTTCAAGCGAGAAGCAAAGCTTGAGAATCAGCATCAGCAAGAAGAAGATCGACGAAGAAAATAAATCCGAGAAATAGAAGAGATGCTTAGATTAAGAAAAACGAATAACATCAGCATTCCAGAAATAAAAATAACGAGTCCTGAAGAAGAAGCGACTCTCACGCGTCAGCGAGAAGAAATAAATAAATCAAGTAATTTTCAAATTAAAGAATCAGCCAGCGCATTAAGAGGTTTTGCGAGACAATTTAGAATTGAAGGAGTTGAAAAATATAGTTCAACTGAGTTTATGCAAGGAGCCAAACCAGAAGTTTTAAAAATAATGAGAGAAAATCGTCAGACAACACTTAAAATAATTTTAAATTGTGAGATGGTTAGACAAGACTTAACAAGTGATAATATCGAAATTCTAAATGCTTATTTCCATACAAATACAGTCGTTAATCTTGAAGCTACAAATGAATCTGAAGTATATAATAATTTTATTGAAACCATTAAAGAAAAAATTCAGAATTTTAATAAAGGAGGAAGTAATTGGAGATTTCAACAAGTGATATATCTTGATATTCAAATTGCAGAATTTAAACCATTAAATGGTTCTTCTTGGTTTCCACTTCCAGCATCTATTGCAAAAAAGAAAGCGGTTATTAATATGAAGAATCAGGATAACCAATGCTTTAAATGGTGCATAACAAGAGCACTTAATCCTGTTGAAAAGAACTCTGAAAGAATTGATAATAATCTGAAAAAACAGTCTGAAAAAATTAATTTAAAAAATATCATTTTCCCTGTTGAGTTGACTGAAATAAAAAAAGTTTGAAAAACAAAATAAAGAAATAGCTGTGAGTGTGTTTGGTTATGAAAGTGGAATTTATCCTCTCAGAATAAGCAAAGAGGAGCGACTCTCACGCGTCAGCGAGAATCGGTTGCATAAAATCAATATATTACTAATAGAGAAAGATGAAAAAAAGCACTATTGCTTGATCAATAATATGAATAGATTATTATCAATGCAAGTTTCTAAACATCGTGAAACAAAATAATTTTGCTTAAGATGCCTCAACCATTTTTCAACAAAATAAATTTTAGAAATTCATGAAGAATATTGCTCGAACAATGAAGCTATAAGGATTGAAATGCCAGATAAAGGTAGTTTATTAAAATTCAAAAATAATAATCGTTCTATAAGAATACCATTTATTGTATACGTTGATTTTGAATGTGTGCTTGAGCCAATAAGTGGATGTGAGCCAGGCAATGAGAAGAGCTTTACTAATCAGTATCAAAAGCATAAACCTTCTGGGTTTTGTTATCATATTAAATGTTTTGATGATAATCTTTTTTCTCAAAAACCAGTGCTTTATAGAATTAAAAGCGAAGATGAAGATGTTAGTCAAATCTTTGTTGATATGCTCGAAAAAGATATTAAGAAGATTTATAAAAAATTTGACTTTTCTAAGAAGATGATTATGACGAAAGAAGATCAAAGTGATTTTTAAAAATCTGAAAAATGTTGTATTTGTGAAAATTTATTTAAATCTGACAATGATAAAGTAAGAGACCACTGTCATTTCACTGGAAAATATCGTGAAGCAGCACATAAAATATGTAATTTAAAATTCAAAAAACCAAAATTCACTCCAGTTGTTTTTCATAATTTAGCAGGATATGATTCTCACTTATTCATTAAAAATCTTGGAAAGAGTGAAGGAAATATAAAATGTATTCCCAATAATGAAGAAAAGTATATCAGCTTTAGCAAAGATGTTATAGTAGACTCTTTCATTGATAAAGAAGGAAAAGAAGTTGAAATCAAGAATGAGATTCGATTTATTGATAGTTTTAAATTTATGGCTTCTTCTCTTGATAACTTGGTTGAGAATTTGACAAAATCTGGATTAGATAAACTAAAAGAAACCAAAAATTTTTTTCTTGAAAATATTGAATTGGTTTCAAGAAAAGGTGTTTATCCTTATGACTACATGGATAATATTAAAAAGTTTCATGAAACCAAATTACCTCCAAAAGAAGAATTTTATTCAAAACTTTATGATTGCAATATTTCTGATGAAGATTATGTGCATGCAAAAAATGTCTGGAATGAATTCAAGATGAATAATATGGGTGATTATCATGATCTTTATCTCAAATCAGATGTTTTGCTTCTTGCTGATGTTTTTGAAGAATTCAGAAATGTTTGTCTTGAAAACTATAAATTAGATCCAGCTTGGTATTACACAGCTCCTGGATTGGCTTGGGACGCTGCTTTGAAAGAGTCGAAAGTCGAACTTGAATTATTGTCTAACATTGATATGCTGTTGATGTTCGAAAAAGGAACTCGTGGAGGAATTTCAATGATTTCAAACCGTTATAGTCAGGCAAATAACAAATACATGGGAGAAAAATATAATAAATCAAAACCATCTAAATACATCTCATATTTAGATGCAAATAATCTTTATGGATGGGCAATGTGTGAAAATCTTCCTATTGGAAATTTCGAGTGGATGACTGAGTTTGAAAATTGGAGAAATGTTCCCTGTATTCTTGAAGTAGATTTAGAATACCCTGTTGAGCTTCATGATTTACATAATGATTATCCTCTTGCTCCTGAAAGAGTTATTGTAAATAAAGTAGAGAAGCTGATTCCAAATCTCAGAAATAAAGAGAAATATGTTGTCCATCATGAGAATCTGAAACAATATTTAGAATTAGGATTAAAAATCACAAAAATTCATCGTGGAATTAGTTTTTCTGAAAAACCATGGTTGAAAAGTTACATCGAAAAAAATACAAAACTTAAAACTGTTGCAAATAATGATTTTGGAAAAGATTTTTTCAAGTTGATGAATAATTCTGTTTTCGGAAAAACAATGGAAAACATCAGAAAACGAGTTGATATAAAATTAGTTAACAAACGACAGAAGGCAATGAGACTTTCAGCAAAACCGAATTTCAATCATTTTACAATTTTCGATGAAAATCTTATAGCAATCCATATGAAAAGAACAAAATTAGTTTTTAATAAACCTGTATATTGTGGAATTGCAATCCTTGACATTTCAAAAACTTTGATGTATGACTTTCATTATAATTATAACAAACCAAAATATGGAGAAAAGGCAAACCTATTATTTACTGATACAGATCCTTTAATGTATGAAATTGAAACAGAAGATTTTTTCAAAGATATTTCCCAAGATGTTGAATCAAAATTCGATACATCCAATTTTGCAAAAGATCATCAATCTGGAATTCAAGGAAAAAATAAAAAAAGTAATAGGAATGATGAAAGATGAATCTGGTGGAAAAATCATTGAAGAATTTGTGGGATTGAGAGCTAGACTTTACAGCTATAGAATGTTTGAGGGAGAAGCGGAAAAGAAATGTAAAGGGGTGAAAAAAGTGGTTGTAAAAAAGAATATTACCCATGAAGATTATAAAGATTGTCTTTTTAGCGGAACAAAGCAAATGAGAAAAATGAATGTTATAAGATCACATAAACATGAATTATTTTCTGAAAGAATTAATAAAATAGCTTTAAGGTAATTCCATCGAAATAGAAGTTACACTGGGAAGTTTCTGAAACTTTCCCTAGTTGAACATTGTGATGTAATGTTTCAAAATATAGAATAAAAAGAATAGGTCACCAGCCCCGCGAAAGAGATATAATCGACTAAAAATACCTCCTAATTCCTTACAAAATCAACCAAAAACACGTATTTTTTCACGCTTCCAGTGATTATTAATTTATCTGCACTGAGAATTGGTCTATACTCCTTGTATAAAAAGAAGATGATTACTAGACTTAAATTTGCGAAAAAAAATGATAGGTCCCCACGCTCGTTTACGAGAAAACGATCATTTACCTCTCTGGGGAGCATTGCCACAAAGAAAAAGCCGCCATGTTTTTAATGTGCGCGCGCTAATTACGCGCGAAATTATGCGCAGTAAGGATGCGCAGTGCAATACTAAGGAATGACCTTTAGTGCAAATGATGATAAGAGATATATATTAGAAGATGGTATAACAACTCTTGCTTGGGGTCATAATGCAATTGTTTTGAATTAAAAAAAATTGAGTAGACCAGGGAGGGGGATTTTCTGGCTCATTTTTGAGACACTTTGACTGAATAAATGGATTAATTAGCGAGCGAACGAGTGAGCGAGTGAGTGAGCTAATTAATCCATTTTATTCAGTCAAAGTGTCTCAAAAATGAGCCAGAATCCCCCTCCCTGGTCTACTAGTTCTTTATCTTTTATTGTCTCCTCAGCCGCTATTCGTTTGATATCGAGGGCATAAAAGCTGGCTTATTTAACGAATAGTTCTCTCTGTCCGGTCCATTCGAATCGACAACAATAGTTCTCATCGTTACGAAGAAAACTCCTCTAATATCGCACAGTCGCTGTTTGAAGAGAGAAAATAAAGGGATGTTCTAAGTTTGGACAAGATTATAAGCTAAATTTGAGTATATGAGTTGAAAAGTGGATGTTACCAGTAGCAGTGTAAATTATTTCTTACCTCGAAAAGTTCAACGAAATTCGAACTGACCTGTCTTCCGAGTACATTTACGATTCCAGGTCTCCCGCTCGTTTGAGACCCCCAAGGTGGCCACGCTGAACTTCCTTATTTGGAGATGGCCACCCGGAGGTCTTACGAGCTTCAAACGATTGATCAGAAATGTCTTCCTACCCAGTGATTTTTACCGTTAGTCAAAAATGCAAATTAGACCAAGCTTAGCATCCGGGCCTCCGATTTCAATAAAAGCTTGGTTACCAAAGCGTAAAGAAAGCACTGACGATCAATTGGATACAAAGCTGTGGTTTTATCCTTAATACCGAATGTAGAGTCGGCTGAGATGGCAATTAAAGACAAAGGACTACTTCTTTGTAAGTAAGTTGCTTTTATTTAGTCAAAACCCACGTTTCCTATAGCTCATGATTAGACTCAAATACAGAGTTAACCTACCTTATTTCTATTAATTATGTTGTAACACTTTCATTTTGTTCTACAGTTACCTGACATTTGAAAGTTCATATTCTACAATGGAAACTGAGAACAAAGATACTACTACTAGCCAAGGAGAGAGAGGCTTACAAGGATGAAGTTGTGGGTTATATCCACAATGTATCTCCTGTCAAGAAAGGAACTTACTTCGACTTCCAAATTCAAACTAACGAAAAAAATTGAGAGAGGAGTATGTTTTTCTCGTCCAAAACTCAAGCGTTTTGCAAACTATAGTGAAAGTAGCAGCCCAGTCAAACTGAAAAATTTTCGCGTGAATACCAGTTCAAATACTGAAGACCTTCTCATGGGAAAATATGTGTCTATCGAATCATTTACTGACATAGAATTCCAGAAAACAATAATGCCAACAACCATTGACAAGTCCGTTTGTCTTGGTCAATTAGTTATTGTAACAGAAACAATCGCTCGCCTACACTCTCCTAAAGAGAAACAAAAAATATCTCGTCGTATCGTATAGTACTCCGTAATGTGCTTGTTCACTTCGAAGGGTACAGACCTCTTTTTCAGAAAAGTACATGCTTCTACACTTACAGAGCTAAAACAGGAATTAATAATAAATCTTGAACAATATGTTACAATTACTTCAAGTCCTAATTATCTCGTCGCAACGTTGGGTACTCCGTAACACGCCGGTTGTTCACCGACTTTAAAGTGTACAGAACTTGCAAGTCCTAAATATCCCATCCAAACGACGGTAGTATTTTTTTAAAATTCCTCAAGTCCTAAATATCTCGTCGCATCGTGTATCTAAGTTTTTAACATGTATACTAGCCTGGTCTGGAACTCTAAGTGAGATGCACATACCATGTAACTCTGAATATTTATATTATCATTACCTTGTTTTTCGCCTTATTTAACAGAATTTGTGACCATCTTTTTGTTTTCTAATCACTCGTTGAATCAAATAAATAAAATACAAAATCATTTATCCTGCCTCACATTTCCTAGCCTGCGTCGCAGACGGACTTGACCTCCGGTAATGTCCGCCTGCGAATTAGTGCACAAATCCTTGTTCTAGACCCCCAACGACGTACCAGGATCTGAGTACTTGTCTGTGATTAGCCTTTACATAAAGCTATTGTTCAATTGGCTATGATTTGGTTGTGATTGGCTAAGGGAATTTCACGCGAGCTAGGACCGGAAGCTAGCGGAAAGCGAGCCTAAAAATAAGTACAGTATTAAAAAAATCACTGAAAGTGCAGCTTTCGAAGCGGTTAGAGATAGCTCAGTTTGAATTAACGGAGCTACTCCTAGAACAACGAGAAGCGATCAAATATTTCTTCCAGGGGAAAAACGTGTTTATCAATTTACCCACAGGTTTTGGAAAGTCGTTGATCTTTCAGTGTCTCCCGATTGTCGCAGTCGCTGATATATGATCGAGTGTTATTGTTGTGATTTCACCTTTACGATCGCTGATGGAGGACCAAGTTTATATATTTCAACAATATGGGTATACTGGCGATTGCATGCTATCACGGACTTGGAAGACCCAGAAACTATTCAGCAGGTTTTAAATGGGAACTACCTTGTTCGTTTGCCGAGTGTTTGTTGTCTAAACTAACGCGTTGTAAATATCTGTTTGCCCGACAGGAGACCAAACGCGACCTCTTAAAATTTGCTAGAGTGAACACAGTCGATCGATGGCTCTATAGCTATTCTACTTCAAAATCCTCCTCATAATACAATATATCGTGCCCGTTAGAAACACTCTTGAAGGGCAAAGTAGGTCAGAAGACCGAATTCAATAGAGAACGGCAGATGTCACGAACTTCGAACAGGCCTGTCACGCCTTTTACCATAGCCAATCAGAATAAAGGGGATTTCGAAAGGCCCTTCGGGTATTTCGTTACGTCGTTGGGGGTCTAGAACAAGGATTTGTGCACTAATTCGCAGACTGACATTACCGGCGGTCAAGTCCGTCTGCGACGCAGGCTACACATTTCCTTGATTAAAATTAATACCAGACCACTGAATTATTGAGTTTGAGTTTATTGTTTTACCCCATTGCTTATTACAATTCTCCCATTAACGTCATTAACATATGGTTGGCAGGAGATCGCAGCAAGTTTTCGCACTTCTTTTTAATTATTACTAGATTCTTAACCTAATAAATAACTTGGTCTGACCTAACAGTCGTGAATAATCGAACTAGAACTAATTGCCTTAAAAGATCACAAAGCAAAAACACAGTATACGTGCATACATAGCATGTATACAAGAACAGATGAATCAAAATATTTGTTATATCAAAACGATCAATTTAGTTGACAGATATGTTCCTTAATTAGCTAACAAATATTTTGCTAACAGAGTGACCGAAACACCAATCCAATATCTCGTGTAACCATGGTTACACGAGATAAAAACGCGCCCGTAGAGGGTACTTCCTATTAGGAGGCTACTAGGGATGTGCCGCTGGATATGGAAAGCCAAATGGTGCAAAATTCAAGAAACAAAAATAGCTTCACGTTCAACAAACTTCCTTTCAACGCCAAGATATATTTCATTCAAGCTCAACAAAATCAATTCATATTCAACAAGTTTCTTTCAAGGTCAAGAAATATTAAGATCAACAAAATTAACTTTCACGATCAACAACTTTCTATTGTTGTCAACAATCTTCCAAACGCTGTCAACAAAACTTCTCGTCCCCATGGCCTTCTCTGTAAAACGAGGACCGGATGGCTGCGGATGGCGGATGGGAAAACGCGGATAGAAAAATGAGGATGGAAAAATGTGGATAGAAAAAGATATATATAACAAATAAAAATATAATAATGAAGATACATTTAAGAAGGAAAAAAAGTAAAGAGGGGTCAGAAATCATCATTTCGAATATCAAGCATTTTCCATAAATTAGATGTTGAGACCTTGTATAGCTAACAGTGTATTATTCCGAACAATTAATTATAAAACAAGAAATACGAGCGCATTATTTTTTTAGCAGTGGCGAGGGATAGGGGAGAAGGATAATACTATGGATTAAAGTTAAAAAAGTAGATGCATAAACACAAAGTTGGAATCGCGTTTGCAAAAAAGTGACTAAGATGGGGTCTATAATTGGCCACATAATAGACTGCTCGGAGAAGGCAGCTGTACATACGCAGCAAAAGCTGACCAAAGCAAATGTGGCACGTTTCTGAACTTATTTGGGATGAATTAACATTCTCTCTGCCGATCTTAATGCAGAAATCGTTGTATGCATATTATTGTCCAGGGATAGATGCATAGAAGACGTCAAAATAATAGGGCAAAAAATATTAGCGACCCTCTCGACTCCGTCTCATCAGCCACCTGTTTTTTTCCACATCTTCCCGTTATTTGTGCTCGAACCTACAAACGGTTTAATAAAAATAATCAAAAGGTAACTGATGTATCTTAAAAATGCATATTTTATTTAGAAAAATAAAATCTACAAATGACCAAATTTATGAAATTATGAAGTTATTCATCAAACACATATTAATAACCCTTTTCTGCCTGGGCTTTTTTCATTCATGAGCATGGGGCCGGGAGAGGCAGAAAGTGCCCCCGCCCATGTATCTCGAAAAGTATTCACGCTATGAAAATGACACTCGCATGGTGTGTAAAGCATCAAAAATGTTTATTTAAGTGCAGCCACGTGTCAATAATGACGTCATATCACGCCATAATGACGTCATGCATTTAAAAAGGTTTTTAAAATGGTCAGAAATGTCACGAAATCTACAAATTTTATTTTAAACATAAAAATATAAGGATGCATAAACTGTACAAAGATTTTGGAAGGATTTTATCGTAAAAAGCGAAAATTTCATGAAAAATTAAGCTGAAAAACACCGAATTTTGGTTAAAATTCTTGTACATGTATCTCGCAAAGTATTCATGATATGAAAATGAAACTTATGTGGTATGAAATATAAAGCATCCAAACATATTTATTTTAGTGAATTGCGAATCAATTATGATAATATATCAAGCCTAATTAAAGTCATTTTTTTAATCCGCCATCTTAGATTTCTAAATCGTTAAAAAAATGTCAGAAAATCACCAAATTTGATGTGAAAAAAATCGAAAAAATATAAGGATGCAGAAACTAAATATTTTGGAAGACACCCTTCGTAAAAAGCGGAAATCTCATGAAAATTGAAAATTAAGCTGGAAAACACCAAATTTGGGTAAAACGACCTGACGAAACGTCAAGTCACAAAGTTTGGCAATAATCGCTTGAATGCTATTTAAGAGAGGCTGTCACTAACAATCAGACATATCGCGGCAAGGGTGGAAAATTCGATTTCTCTCCTATTTTAACGTTTGATAGGCTAGGGTATAACAAAAATCACTGGATACTTCGTTTGGCAAAATATCCTTTTATTTGAAAGAAAAGTGCAAATAACCAAATTCCGTTGAAAATCACCATTTGATGCGTCAAATTATTGCACGAGTTTGTTACCCTCGCAAGCAAAAACGAATGATTCTATGTGCTTTAAAACACTGAAAACGTTTTGTGCAATGTCTAAATATTTGCCACAACGATTTTGGGAAATATTCCGTTGTTCTTTCCATACAAAATAATTTAATTACGAAGGCATATATTTCACTCACGGTAAAAGTACCTCGCGAATAAAATATATTTTCACCATGTGCTAAACCTTCAAATGGATTAAGCTTCTGGCGGTTGAATTACAAAAGGGTGGCCTCGAGATTGCTGCCAAAATTTATTTGGGGTAACGGTTGAGAGCGGCGAGAGATCTTTTCAAAGTCCGTTGAAAATCCGGTTATTTGACCTTTAGCGGTCAAGCTTGTGCGGGTCACGCATATAATTTCGTCCGCCGTGTCACATGTTTTAACCCATATGAGATTGAAATAACCACATATCAAAACATTGCGAAATATTCTTACCTTATTTGCTGTAGAAGACAGTTCCACTGTTCATTTTAGTGTGATTATCTTGTCGTTCGTCGTATATTAGTTCTGTTTATAACGTCCGATGAACACCGCCAACTGTCAACGTTCGAAAACAGTCGAACACAACACCATTCGACACATTTCATCATCACAGCATCTTGTTCAACGGCTTAGTCATTTGTTGAATGTTCCTCGGTTTTTAGTGCACTAAAACTAAAAGATAAGATCACACTGGAAAGGATAGGACCACAAACATGTCGGCGCTTTTGCAGCTG
This sequence comes from Desmophyllum pertusum, assembly GCA_029204205.1. Taxonomy (NCBI): domain Eukaryota; kingdom Metazoa; phylum Cnidaria; class Anthozoa; order Scleractinia; family Caryophylliidae; genus Desmophyllum; species Desmophyllum pertusum. The sequence continues at coordinate 273,845 of MU827363.1, forward strand.
TTTATACCTGGGTCGTCACGCAACGCTATTTTCATCAGCATTTCAGGGGGTGGGGGAGGGGCGAGGGCGGCGGTAGGGCGAAAAAGGCTGATAACACTTTCAACTGAAATACCAGGAGCCCATTACCAGGAGCCGCTCCGCTGACAATACACATAATTATGATCCAACTTCAGTAGTACGTTTTAGCACTGTCATCCTACTTTGCTGCAATTTTCTTCTGCAATTTGCTTCAATTTTCTTCTGTTCTGGACGGATGGAGGGGTCTTATAACAGGATACCGTGTGGCACCAGGAGCCATAATCAGGGACCTGGCTCCAGCTCCTGGTGGCACTAAATTTTTGTGGATTCTAATTTTTTCTATGTTATTCCGGATCCGCCCAAAAAGGTTGTCCCAAAAACGTATTCCTGCAAAAACCTTCTTCCGCAAAAATTAACTCCAGTTTGAAATAATTTAGACATCTTCCGTCAACTGGTGCCGCGTTCTTATCGCTGCTTCGACCATTATTGTCTCTGGCTTTCAGTCAGTCGAGTTCTTCATGTACTGGATGATTTCAACGCCCAACCCATTTGTAACACTGAACAAGCAGGAATCTACAGAATTGGCGAACTTGAGGAAAAGTTGGTAAATACACTTTTTGCCAACGAGAGAGCCGAGCGAAAACGCGAGTCTCTCGAGGCGGCAGTTGAGTCTCTCGAGGCGGCAGTTATAACGCCGTGCATAGTTTGAAGATCTTACCAGAAAAAATCTATGAATAGGCTCCGCGGTGGGGATGGGGTGAAAGGAAAACTGCGAGCGAAAGCGAACCCCGAGCGAAAGCGAGCCCCGAGCGTAAGTGAGCTCCGAGCGAGCCGCAGCTAATTCATAGGCTAAAATTTCATATCCAACTGTGAAATGTGCCGTAAGTGATTTTCGGTATGTAAGTGAGATTTTTTTTGACCATATATGGTTGTGGTTAATTTTTAATTGTGACGTCATACGCCTTCAACTTCAGACATACCGAATCTTCGCAGATTGACCTATGACAGAAGCATATCACTCCGGAGGAGTGCTGATTAATGACAACAGCATAGTTACACCTTTGGCTATTTTTAGAATCCGTCTCCCGCGATAAGATTTCCGTGTATGTCCGCGGACGATAGTGAGAATTCGTAGTAACGACATTCCGCCGTTCTAGTTCTTATTCCACGTTCTTCTCGTCCATTCCTGGTTTATTTTTAATCTGAAACATGAATGACAACCTCGTCCTCGTGCTCGCAACGGGTGATTTTCGTGGAAAAAATAGCTCAAGGTGTAACTACGCCGTGTCATAGGCCCAATAAAGGAGATGGAGGCTCCTGGGTGATATGCTCCTGCCTATGAATAGTCTTCTTGGATTTTGAAGGACTGGACTGGACTACATTACTTATAGACAAGATAGAACAACATGGAAGTTTGCTCAATGTATTCGGATTTCAATACCAATGGAATCAGGTTTAAAGTTATGAAAAGGAGTACGTCACATATGGCGCATCTTTAAAAAGTTCGCCGTTCGCAATCCGTCTTAATCTTCACCATCGTTAACCATCCTTGTTCCTGTTTGGTTTATTATTACCTCTTTGGTGTTTCTCTACCTTAGTAAACTATTATTTTGAGGCTTTCTTTAATCTGAAGGTGATGTTGCACTTCGCAAAAATGACTTAAAATATCGTAACATAGCTCCTTTAACCAGTTTGCAATCGAAATATTTTGATTCCCAAATTAACTAACTATAATATTTTTATTCTCAAGAATGCAAATTAAATTGATGGTGAGTGCTTTACTTAGACACGTCACATCGAAACAATTTTCATCCACTACTGTACGTCCACTAACTCGAATTCCGGAAATTATTTTTGATGGACTAGAGAGATAGTTGTCGACAACTATTCAGTTATCGATCATAAAAAGTAGTCGATAACAGAAAAGCCAGTGCGTGCAGCTAATTATCGATAACTAAGTGGCTTAGTTATCGATAACTAGCTTCGCACACTGTCTTTTTGTTATCGACTACGTTTTATGATCGACAACTAGATAGTTGTTGACAACTATCTCTACTATCTCTCTAGTCTGTGGAGGCCCTAATATATTCTGTTTCTTAAAACTCTTGCGTTGTGATTCTATGGATGGAGAACTTGCAAACAACTGTGCAAACAACTGCTATGGGCAGGGAATTTGCACTGCAGAAATTGAGTCGTGCGAAACATATCTGAAGGTAATTTGTGCCTCCACAGACTAGGCAAACTGTTATCGATAACTATTTAGTTGTCGATAACAAAAAAGCCAGTGTGCCAAGCTAGTTATTTTTGCGGAAGAGGGTTTTTGCCGGAATACATTTTTGGGACAACCTTTTTGGGCGGATCCGGAATAAAATAGCAAAATTAGAATCTGCAAAAATTTAGTGCCACCTGGAGCCAGGTCCTTGATTTTGGCTGGATACCACACGGTATCCTGTTATAAGACCCCTCCATCCGTCCAGAACAGAAGAAAATTGCAGCAAATTGCAGAAGAAAATTGAGGATGACGGTACTAAAACGTGCTACTGAAGTTGGATCATAATCATGTGTATTGTCAGCAGAGCGGCTCCTGGTAATGGGCTCCTGGTATTTCAGTTGAAAGTGTTTATCGGCCTTTTTCGCCCTGCCGCCGCCCTCGCCCCTCCCCCACCTGCTGAAATGCTGATGAAAATAGCGTTGCGTGACGACCCAGGTATAAACAGCTGCAAAAGCGACGCCATGTTTGTGGTCCTATCCTTTCCAGTGTGATCTTATCTTTTAGTTTCAGTGCACTAAAAACCGAGGAACATTCAACAAATGACTAAACCGTTGAACAAGATGCTGTGATGATGAAATGTGTCGAATGTTTACAAAGATTGGTGTTGCGTTCGAATGTTTTCGAACGTTGACAGTTGGCGGTGTTCATCGGACGTTATAAACAGAACTAATATACGACGAACGACAAGATAATCACACTAAAATGAACAGTGGAACTGTCTTCTACAGCAAATAAGGTAAGAATATTTCGTAATGTTTTGATATGTGGTTATTTCAATCTCATATGAGTTAAAACATGTGACACGGCGGACGATATTATATGCGTGACCCGCACAAGCTTGACCGCTAAAGGTCAAATAACCGGATTTTCAACGGACTTGGAAAGATTTCTCGCCGCTCTCAACCGTTACCCCAAATAAATTTTGCAGCAATCTCGAGGCCACCCTTTTGTAATTCAACCGCCAGAAGTTTAATCCATTTGAAGGTTTAGCACATGGTGAAAATATATTTTATTCACGAGGTACTTTTACCGTGAGTGAAATATATGCCTTCGTAATTAAATTATTTTGAATGGAAAGAACAACGGAATATTTCCCAAAATCGTTGTGGCAAATATTTAGACATTGCACAAAAGTTTTCAGTGTTTAAAGAACGTAGAATCATTCGTTTTTGCTTGCGAGGGTAACAAACTCGTGCAATAATTTGACGCCTCAAATGGTGATTTTCAACGGAATTTGGTCATTTGCACTTTTCTTTCAAATAAAAGGATATTTTGCCAAAAAAGTATCCAGTGATTTTTGTTATACCCTAGCCTATCAAACATTAAAATAAGAGAGAAATCGAATTTTCCACCCTTGCCGCGAAATTAAAATTTTGTCTGGTTATTAGTGACAGACCCTCTTAAGTACGATAAATTTGAAATCAGCGCGGGCACTTTCTGCCCCACCCCCCCAGGCAGAACGTGGAATATGTACATTACAGCTAAAAACAATAATTGCGCAATATTAACCTTATTCAGACCAGACTTTGTCCCGTCACTTCCTCCATAACTCAAAGAATGTTAAAGCTATAACAATGACACTTTTAGGGTACAGTGGAACCTCGATATAACGATGTGCCAAGAGACTGACCAAATTAGATCGTTATATCGGGAGATCGAAATAACGAATTCCCGATATAGCGATTTTTCGGGAAAAGGGCCCAAAATATCGTTATATCGGGTATTGATAATAATTGATTTGTCATGTACTGTATAAATCCCTATCGTAACAAGCTTTTGACAGACACGTTACATTCCTTATGCAATGATAACTAAATTATAAAGGAAAAGTATTTCCCGGGAGTATTGTCATATCTTTTCAAGTGTTAAGCCTCCTTTTTCATCGCGCGATGATTGATTTTATCGTTATATCGGGGTAACTTTTACGTTTGGGTTGCCAGATTGTGATTGTTATACTGACAATATCGTTATATCGAGTATCGTTAAATCGGGAGTTTTCTCAATACATTTACTGTAACATTTGCCAGGCTGTCAAATGTTGATTGTTATACCGGGAACATCGTTATATCGAGTATCGTTATATCGAGGTTCCACTGTATATAGTACGTTCACATATGTTTCCTCTGACGTCAGAAAACCTCCAAATGTCTCAAACTGGTAATCAAAACAAACAAAAGTATGCTAAAATGATCTAAAATGCAAGTTATTGCAGGAAAGACAACGTATTCAGGAAAGTTAAGAAAATTCAAATTTGAAAACCGGTAGCATTGAACACAGATATGCTTTATCAAAACTGTAGCCAGCTAAATTTTAGCTGAAGTCGGAAAGTTTGGCGGCTCTCAAAATTTGTAAACGGTTATAGTCCGCATTGGTGTACCCTTCCCCAGTCTGAATATATATGTTTCTAAATTATAATTAACTTATATTAGAATCAGGATTAAACGTCATCTATATTTGAAGAACTATTTTAAGATGCTCCTGTTTAGTATAGCCACGTATTGGGTCAATCGTAAGCTGAAAACTCTAAGTTCAAGTCTCCATTTTTTTACGCCCACAAAAACAGAGTGGTTACTCGATCAATACTACTGGAAATATATATTTGCGTCTTGTCAGTGACCAATCCCGAACCAATTAGAATGCGGTAAGCGCGGGAAAAGTCCCGTCTCCAAAATCAGCATTGTTTTCTGTCTTACTCCTACTGGCTAGGTCACATTTCATCGGCACGAGTGCTTTCGTCAACTATAGAAGTCGGCAAATGCACGACCAAAGTAAACACCCAATATTTTTCACAGGTAATCAAAGCCTACTCTATAGAGCAGTTTTCAATTGAGATGTCGAGAGTAATATCTGAATTTCTTTGTTTTTTCTTTACCATGCTATGTAATTAGTTCAAAAAAAACTCGCGCCACTATATTAACCAATCAGATGCAAAACCAATCGTGACTTGGTTTCCAACGTTTTCCTGCCCTTGGAGCCGGTGGCGTGTATCGGCTTCAAGTTCTCATTGGTTAATTGCGTTGTTTACATTAATTGTGATTGGCCATTGTAATTGCTTTGGTTTTTGTTTTGGTTTTGGTTTTGGTTTCACGACTCTCAATTGAAAACTGCTCTAATTGGGAACACTACATAGCTAATCACCAGCATCATTTGGCTTCCCTGCCACTTGGTAGCGAGCAGCATCATTTGAGAAGTCTAACTTCTCAGAGCGGACAGAATCTTTCGATCTACCTAATTCCTCACACATAACGGCAGCATTGGATATGCCTATCTCTTCATAGCGAACAATGTCTTCTTTTGACTTAATGTCTTCCAGCTCATATTTTTCAGCTCTTGAAAACACAACTTCAGCAGGCATCCCGTCCGTTGTTTGCAAGCGGTTGATTGGGTGTTTTCGCTGGCAGTAGCGAATTCCGCAAATAGTAAAGATGGCGAGAATAAATGCTCCACCACAGGAAACACCAATGATAAGTGTGTAGGGGATCTTCTTTTCGTCTTCTACAGCGTCTGTTTGCTCTGAGCAATAGAAATAATTTAAAGTCAGTAATTATAAATGATGAAGTAAGTGGTTGTTGAATGAGGAGGGGAAAGGGAAATGGTAAGGAAAAGAGGAAGGGGAAGCTGTCGGAGGTCCGTTATTTCCGTTATATTTATGGGTTTTTGGGACTTTTCTTGATTCGTTGAGTGTAAAACGAAAATCACGTTACATAAAATACTATTGATAAGTTTGTTCGTCTTATTTCAACGATTCCTGATTATAGATAATTGCAGTTACCTTCACTATACTTTTTAACTTCCAGCGACTCGGGATCGACGTTCAGGGAACCCATTTTTCCATCTTTTATATACTTTTTCAGTGGCCCTAATGCTTCTTCGTCTTCCAATTTCCTTTTGAATGTCAGCTTAAATTCTACCACAACACTCCCCGGCCTAAAATAATAATTAAAACAAAATTATTTGTTCACCATAGTTAGCCCAAAAAGTCAAACTGACATGAAACTTTGGCTGTCTCAATTTCGCTTACTCGAATGATAAGATTTCTACTGCAACGAAGTCATCGTTCTGGGAATACTGTTTTAGAATCTGAAAGTTGAGAAGATCAAGATTCAGTTGTTTAGTATCACATATCCATGATTTGAAACACCAAACCTTATTTCATCAATATACAAAAAAAATCAAAATCATCAATAAAATTGTCCTTCAATCCAAACCCCTCATTTTATGAAAAAAATATATTTCCATCTTAGATCCCCTGTCCTCGAACTACCGCCAGTACTCACTTATAGTTATACAATTGTAAAACCGCCCTGTAAGATTCATTGATGATTCAAACAAACACATTGAGAATACAAGAACAATAATCTGGTACTGTGCTAACATCAGTTACTGCTCTCGTTTTTGTTTGCTTAATTGTTTCTTTGTTTCACGATTTTTTTTGTTGTTATAAAATAACTGTATTACTCGAATAATCTATAACTTCTGTAGGCATGTCGTTATTTGGGATGAGGCTTTGTGATATGCTTTCTTGCTGATCTGATCCCAGGCCAAAAACAATAAACAGCTGTAATGCATGCTTTTATCTTGCACTGAAACTAAAATTCTGAAAGTGAAGCGTATTGGTGTGTCATGTGAAAGTTACATTGACTATTCCACCCTAGTGATGGTTACCCTTACCTCTTTTTCCAGAAGAAAAGACAACTCTTTGTAGACTTTACTATTTTCATCCCTCAAGTCATTATCCCATGTTCTTTGGATGCGCAATTCAACGACAAGCTCTACAATACAATTTACACATGTTTTTTTTTACTGGCGCATTTTATTTATGACAAGTGGTGTATATATGAAATAATTTAACTAAAATAATACGGTTAAGCGAGGCGGTATATTTTAAATTTAGAGTTACCTGTTTCTGGTCCTTCTGTCTCTTGCTCTTCACTTGTTGGTGTTGGAGCAGTGATTTTATTACTTGTCGGGCTGATTTCAGTTACTGAAGAAGATGTTGATGAACTTATTACCAATGTATGTGTAGCTGTAGCAACAATTGTCACACTGGCCTGGTTTACAGTCGCACTTGATGGCGCTTGAAGGGAAAATTAAGATCGTCTTTTTTAATTTATTGGATGTTATATGTATGTTAACTTCAAATAAAGCTACAAAATAACTATGACGAGGAATGCTACATTTTCAATCAACATCCTGCAACAATTTTGCACTTCTTTTTGTGTTTATTCACACATCAGTTGCATAAATCACTTTCGCTACTTCAAAAACAAAAGGGAAAACATACAAATACAATACAGCACGTTTCTTTCTGTGGTTGCATCTTAGCACCGTAATAATTGTTAGATTTGATGCATTAAAACTGCATAGCTAAAAAAAGACAACAATAATAGAAAAAAAAACACATACAATGCACATAAATCTAACAGGGTTTTGGCGTTTTGGAAAGTCCAGAAATCCAAGATGGAGGATCCAAGATGGTGGCTGTTCGGAAATAATGACGTAATTGCTACGCCATGTGACGTCATCATGTCGCATTTCACACATCAAAAGAAACATCGTACGGCTTACTATATACTCTGCAAGTTTCGTTGCTGTAGCTTCTATGATCTTGGGGGGGGGGGGGGGGGGGGAGGGAAAAATTTTGATGTGTCAATTGTTTGACCACTTGACTTGACGGTCGGTCGGTCGTTTTAACCAAATTTCGTGTTTTTCCAGTGATTTTCAGTTTTCGTGGGATTTTTCCTTTTTACGAAATATTTCTTCCAAAATCGTTACAGTTTTTTTTTTCAGTTGATTGGGGCCTCCACAGACTAGAGATATAGTTGTCGACAACTATTAAAGTTGTCGATCATAAAAACAACAATAACAAAAAGCCTTGTGTGTGAAGCTAGTAATCGATAACTACATAAAAAGTTGTCGATAACAAAAAAGCCACTGTGTGAAGCTAGTTATCGATAACAGTTTTCCTTTTCAAAAGGAAAACTAATTTAGTTATTTGGCGCGAACGAGTTCCGAAAATGGCACTGCAACTGTGATTGGCTTAAATCTGCAAAGGCATGTGGTCCAGGTTTGAGCAGCCGTTAGTGGGGAGACGCGTTGCGTGACGACACAAATAACGGCTGCGTAGGAGACTATAACAAACGCGGCAGGCACGTGCATGAGCTATTGTACCGGTCATCAAAACCTTTTGTTTAGCGACCTTCCCGCTAAACAAAAGGTTTAATTAGTAGTACAATAGCTGTGCGCCTGTGTTATACGCCTGTCAGTTATACGCCTGTGTTGGTACATTTGCAGTCGTGGTTTGCTTAAAAAGTTCCCTATTATCATTGTTCCTTGGCAGCATTTTCTTTTCAGAATAAACAAACATGGCGCTTTTTCCTTTTGCCTTTCGATAGTCCGGCCTTCCGCGTCCAGATCTGCCATCTTGCTAACCTGCCATGAGGCGAATGTTTACGCGCTCTCAGGGCCTCCACGTCACAGACTAGAGAGATAGTTGCCGACAACTATTTAGTTGTCGATCATAAAAAGTTGTCGATAACAAAAAAGCCAGTGTGTGAAGCTAGTTATCGATAACTAAGGCCCTTAGTTATCGACAACTAGCTTCACAGACTGGCTTTTTTGTTATCGACAACTTTTTTATGATCGACAACTAAATAGTTGTCGACAACTATCTCTCTAGTCTGTGGAGGCCCTTACTCCTCCTATTTTCGTGTTTCGCGCGACCTCTGTAAAGAGAATATATTTAATAAAGAGCGCTCAAAATTGTTGTAGTTTATCGTTGCATGAAGTTGACAGGAATGGAAATTATGGAATCCGTTTATTTTGCCGCGTGTAACTTCAAAACAACTGATAAGAATGGACTGAACTTGCGAATATTTCAGCCGGTTTGCAAGAATTTCCAAATGGAATAAAGGTTAGTTTCAGAAAATCTGTCTAAGAAATTTATTATCGAGTTATTTTACGTAGTTTGAAGTTCACGAAGCTGTGATTCTCGGAATCGTTTTCAGTTCACTTTTACTTGGTTTCCCCTTGATCGTTTTGGCCTGTTGTTATTGTAAAAAACAGATGGACGTCAGTTTTTAATGCGTCTGTCCTGTTATTAATCATGAATTTCGTCATAACATTGTCAAAGTAGTCTGCGGATCCACTCGGCTTCGCCTCGTGGATCCACAGCTACTTTGACAATGTTATGACGCAATTCATGATCAATAACAGGACAGACGCATAAAAAACTGACGTCAATTTGTTAATTGTATTTTGTTTTAAGATCGTCATTATTGTACTATCTTATGACGTTTTGTATGCAACATGTAATATATTTATTTTAATTCATAAGATAAAACAATATTGTATCTTTACTTATAACTTACTGTTTGTAATACGTAGTATGTTTGACTGTAGTAGTAGATAGTGAAGTGTTGTAACGAGAGTTTATTTAGTCTTTCACGCCGGGTCAGCAGGCAGCGCTGGAAGGCAATTTGGCGCCCGCTTGCATCTTATCTGATTTCAGCGGTTTCCTTACAAAATAGTAAGGTTGTTTACAAAATGGCGGCCGAGCGTGAGATTGTCCAAGCTCTTCGAACCCTTCGCTCTTTGCGTGGTAGAGTGGAAAACTTTGTCCAATTTGAAGAAGAAGTGAAAGAGACTCTTGGCTCTATTTTTGAGAGACACCGTACTGGGCAGAATGTGTTTGAAAGAGTTAGCCGTTTACGAATAGAAGTTGGACCTGTGATCGAGACGGAAATCACAAACTGGCTTAGAGCTGTGTATAGACGCCTAAAAGCTCGCATGAGAGCTCGAAACCCATGGACGGTAAACTTTACAAGAGACATGCCGGAACAAATTTTTCTTTCTATCCTAGAAGTTGTTAAGAAGGCTCCCTCTGCCTTTGGCGTTTCACATACAGAAACAAATGTGGCGTATACCATTTCTTACTCTAAAGAGACCAGACTATTACGAGATTTTTCAAAGTTGTGTCAAACTTCGCGAGAGTCTGTGATGTCCTACCTCAGTAGGGAAACCAAAGCGCCTAGAAAAGGAAATGCCAAGATTACGGTCAATACAGATAAACCTTTTGTTCTGACATATATGAAGACGAAACAACATGTGGTGCTCAATTGCCATTACACATTCACCAATGAACACGGATATTCATTTGAAGGTTAATGGGAAAACATGCCAGGTCACTCACTGAAACTGAGTGTTTTACTGTAAGTTTAAGGAAAAAGGTTCACATTGTAAAAGGGTAGATTAAACATTTATGCACCTTCGAAGTTAAGCCCAGAGAGATGGGGGGGGGGGGGGGTGGGATTGAAATTGTTGGCTGTCCCATCATGAGTCAGGATAGTGTCATTCAAAATCTTATTTGAAGAGCTGCTGACCTGTTTTCTAGAGTGAAAAATTTGGATACTTTTGTCCAGGTTGTTCTGGGAGGGTCGGCATTAGACAACATCGAGTGAAGTAGCTCCGGACTTCTAATATTTTCATACACGAAGTAGAAATCACAGTTATATTTTTTTAAGTTAAAATAAAGCTAAAAAAATCTGACCTGAAGAGGAATCGAACCCGGGACCGATGGATTACCAAGCGTGATGCATGACCACTAGGCTACCGGGGCTCGCTGCCCGGTTTCGGAATAATTTGGCTATAGATATCCCTAACCCCAATATAATAGCTAACTAAATAACTTTGGCTAACCGGTTAACTGGTAGGCTAACCCGAGTGCTAATTTGAGCTAATTCGTGCTATTGGGCTAATTCGTGCTATACTATATTATGTGGTATAATTGTCATGAGGTGTCCTTCCTGACTTCACTCGATGTTATAATGACCTTACCTTCTGGGAGTGGCACTCACAAAATGTCAAAGTTTCCAACCCCTAGCCCCCCCCCCCCCCCCCCCCCCCCCCAACCCTCTCTCTCTCTCTCTCTAAAGCGCTTAACATTGACAGATGCATTAGTTGTTTATGTTTTTGTTATTGTCAAAGAAATATGCATTATTGACAAAGTATCATTGAGCAGTTGCTATTAATGGTAATGTTTATTACAACAGTAAATAAGGGTCCATGGAGCTAAACATGGACTAACATGGACAAAATGCAATACAAAACATTTGTGTTAACTTCGATGATTTAAAGAATGTCTTAAAGCTACTACGTAATTGCAACCACATGAACTGTAACACTAGTTAACTTTAACAGTAGTGAACGATAAATATTATAAGTAGTTTCAAACTGCTAAGAATAATTCTTTTTCTTACTATTATGGTAAGGAAACCACTGAAATCAGATAAGATGTAAGCGGGCACTAAATCACCTTCCAGCGGTGCCTGCTGACCCGTTGAGTTCTACTGTTAGAGTCATTTGTGACAAACTTTTCCTTGTTCAATACTGCTTTGAATCACATCCATCAAGGGGTCACCACAGAAAGTGCACTTGCTGTCCCCAGGGTCCTTTTCTCAAGATTACAATAACAGTACTTTGGGTCTTCAAAAACCCTAGATGGAATATAAACAGCACTATGCTTATATGCATTTGGCTGAAATCCCTGTTCTGGCAACCAAATTAACATAACAAATTCATGTTTGAAAATTTCGGGCCATCGTCGCTGAAAAGTTGTGTTCTCACTTAGCTTCTTAAGAGCTATATGTTTAGCCTCCCTGCCCTCCATGGTCACAGTTCCCAGCCCTTGCCCATATTTCTCATAAACAACCTGTGTATGGTTGGGTATGATATGTCCCATAGTCCAAACAGTAGGATTAACTGCTGATGGCATAAATAAAGCATTCAACCGAAAGTACTCCCTTGCAACTACAGTCAGTGAGTGATCTGTTCAGCTGTGATGTCAAACCTATTGAAAATGGACACACAGTCCCTCAGTTTTAGCCCAAGATATGCATATGTCAAAACTGTTTGCTTCTGGCGTCTGGTGTCTTTCTCATTACTCAGTCACTTTATCAACCGCATAAAATTATGACAAAATAGTCTCGACTCTTTACCCGTAAAGCGGTATTGCAAATCTTGACCATTGCCCTGTGTTTCATCATACCACTTTGCAACTTTTCTGGCAAGGCATTTAGCTTTAACTTCAAACTTAAGGGCTGTTACAACTTGTGAAAAAGGGCTATCCTTTGGGACATCAACAAACTTTTTGCAGGAGACAGGAAGTTTTGATTTTGCTATAGCTTCTTTAAGGATACCCTTAAAAAAATATTGCCATGCATTGTTTTTTATGTGCAAAGGCTCCACATGGGCTTTCTCTACCATTTGGCCAATCAAGGCACAAATTCCTGGCGACTCTTTTTGTGAGAAATAAATTCTGTTACCTTAGTGCGCAATTGTTTCGCTGGGAGTTGTTTTGTTGACAATGACTGTTTAAATTTGTCCACCTGATTGGCCACAGCGACCCTTTCCTCATACTTCCAAGGACGCCACATGGTGTTACCATTAGTTCCAAATGTCCCCTTTAAATTTGAACATTTTCTTTGACACATTTGCGAAAGAGGAAAAAAACTTTGCGCTGTTCGAAAGCTCCCCCGCCAACATTGCAAGCATTTTCATATCGTTCGGTAATTCCGAGAACTTAAAAGAAACCTTGATACCCTCAATGTCAAAAACTTTCCCCTGCAAGTCAGCAATTTCCTGACATAAGAATTGCACATACTTCTTCACAACTGAACAGGATTCTTCACAATTGGCACCAAATATGACAAAATTTTCATTATTTGAAGCAACTTTTTTACCAACATTTAAGAAACTTGCTAAAAAAGTGCACGCACTTTCATTTTTGCCAAAAGGGCACCCGTCTCCCCCTAGGGCAACAAGAAGTGTTCCCTGAGGGTAGCCAAACCACTTCAATGATTCTTTCCTATCCTTCCTCAAGTAAAATTGTGCAAGACGTGGCAGAAACTCTTCCAGTTTTCGAAAACACCCACGCACTAAATCATCTTCTGTTGCATCCTGAAAATACTCTTCAACTGAAAACACATTGCCAATCTCAATTTTGTTAATTTCATGTACAAGATTATTGTATGTTAACAACTTTGGGATAGGGCACTTTGGCATGATACAAACACTGGATCTATTTTGTTTTTTCTGTCACTCTTCTTCATTGACAGAGCGAGTCGCACCGCCTGATATTTTCTTTTACCCATAATACCACTACTGTAAAAGGTAGCAATACTTCGCTTAACATTTGTGGATGACTTTTCAAAAGAACTTACATTCTTCTTATAAACAGTAGACACCACTTTATCTGTTAACGTTTCATTACTTAAAACATACTGTTGCATTGAGTCTAATTTACAACGCTTGTTTAAAGTGTCAAATATTCCATCTAAAGCAGGCTTTGGATAGTTTTCTGACCCGCCATGGATTACTGACGCAGCCACCATTGTTTCGTGTCGTCTCTTAACTGCTGTGCGAACTGGTAGGTTTGACTTTCCTTTCACCAGATGGGTTGGAGGTCTTGTGCGGCCACCAGGAGTTGATGGATGTGTCCCTGGCTAAAATTTAAGGGGAAAAAAATGATCAGAACACCCATGTGACATTGGCTCCCCTGTTATCATTATCATAACAAAGCCTTGGGAACACTTAAATTAGAAATAATAGTTCCTTACAGAACATTCTTTCAGTCTGTTTTGGTCCACAGCAAGATAAATTTGACCACAACATGCTTTCTCTCCACAGGTGGGGAATTTCTAATGCATTTCAGATCCACCATTTGACTAGCCAGGGTATGGCATCTGACAAAAACTTACAATAAAAATGCCTTGCAACCCCCCCTCCCCCACCTACAAGCTTAACATTTAATAATACATAACCAACCTGAATATTCTCATTTTGGTTTGTCATGTCGCACAATACTCCACTTCCATCATTAACCTTCATGGGAAAAAAAAATACACTGACATTCCGGCCAAGTTTAATGAAGTCACGAGAGGCAAAAACAAACAACATCAAGCCACAAGTAAAAATACAAATCGGTCAGTATAAAATGCAGACTGCAGACTGCAGATTGCAGACTGTAGACTGGGTATAAAATGCAGACTGCAGATTGCAGACTGGGTATAAAATGCAGACTGATACCAAAACTGTCAATTCGTGTTATTCGCGATTATTTTCAATTTTTAACTTACCGGAGTCATGCAATCGCCTTCTGAGTTGAAAACTGTCACTTTGTCTTTAAATATGGGATATATTTTCAATGTTTAACTTGTAAATTTTTTATTAAATACGTTTAACAGCTTACCATAATAAGTTCAAAAGTCTATAAAATAACGACAACAAGATGGATTACTAGCACATGGTCAAAACTGAAAGGCACTTTGGGTAGCCCTTCACAACAGTGTCACGCAAGCGCTTATTCGAGATTGTCTGCCGTGAAAATTTTCCTTCTTGGCCCATTCACTGCCCATTTAAAAAAGTCATCAACATTGAAAGGCTATACAGTATTCATTTTCTTTGGCTCGATTTGTTTGCTTTCTTTCCTTTCCTTTCGCTCAGTTTTCAGTTTTCTGGCTGGTGTGTTAATTTGTAACAACATTCATTTCTTTTGATTTGACCCCGGGTTTGACCTATTTTCGCAATACGATTCTGTCACTAACTCAAGGCGATGATTACACAAGGCCTGTACTTACCAGGCACATAGGTCTATTTCTGAATGTATCAGATTAAATATTTCGCGACTGATATAAACTGAACACCGGGCATGGGCCAAGAGGGAAACTTTTCGTGGAAGATGAACGTGTGACTCTGAGGTAATATAAAATTGAAAATAAATCGCGAATAACACAAATTGACAGTTTTGGTATCAGTCTGCATTTTATACCCAGTCTGCAATCTGCAGTCTGGCAATCTGCAGTCTGCATTTTATACCTAGTCTGCATTTTATACCCAGTCTGCACTCTGCAATCTGCAGTCTGCATTTTATACTGACCGAAATACAAATAGACCTCAATGGGGTAAATTATCAAAACATAATTACACAAACCTTTGACTTCAGTCGGTTTATTTTCCTGTTGATTGTGTTGAGCTCTGTTTTCAAAGAACGAGACTGATCCACGGCTTTTTGTCTCATCTCCTTGCGTGTTTTCATGAAGTTTGCCACATCGAACCGAGTGCTCTTCGAAGAAGGCATCGCTGTTGGCTAAAACATCCATTACATTTTCAGTCCTATATCTTTGATACAAAGAGAAATTGCGGAAAACAAAATCATACGATTCTTACCTGGTTATCAAAGGACACTTGGAAGACTAAATAAAACGTGATGAAAGCAAGGCTAAAAATCCTTAGCAAACACTTTAAGATCACAAAATAGGACTTCGATACTGGGCTGTTAAATACATTGCACGTATCATAGCTTTGATCTGTCATGTTCCAGTTTTTCGAGGGAAGTTTGGTATCAACACAAAGCTCAGAACGGTTAGCACTCGTTCACAATGATCAAAAGTCCGCATTAAATATGCAGATTAGTAAAAATTCATTAGCATATTTTGATTGATCTCCGACGTCTCCGAGTGACTCCGAGCGAGCGAGGTCTTCGTCGATGTCGTCCTGATCTGTCATCCTCTCACCCAGTGGTCAAATAATGTCTGTTTACAGCAAAATATGCGCTTTTAATTGCGTAACGGTAAGGAAGTGTACTGAAATCAATCGCAGTTTTCTTCGTAAACAAGTGTCCTTTTGATTGTTGTGATCTCTGCTACACGCGAACTTCGAACTTGTTCACACGGCCGAAGAGTACACTTCTCCCGCACGCGAGGATTATTAGTACGGTGTCAAGCGGTGTGTTCAATCAAGAAATTCTTCACAATTTTCGAGTGACTATTTTTCTGATTCTAGTAGTGCTCTAAACCTGGTCTAAACTATAAACGCGACATAATAAATCCGTGTATCCAGTGCATGTTTATAGGGGTTGTAACTTGTAAGCTTACAGTAAAAATAAAGTGATCATAAATACATCATAATGCTGGCTTCTCTTATCTGCCTGTGTCCTTGTGATGATTGTGATATACACTTACCTTAGTAACTGTTGATCTTTCACACGCACCAACTGTACACCGGAAGTGAGGTAAGGCAGAATAACTTTGTTAATCATTGACTAATGACGAGGGTCCCGGGAAAGACTTCGGACGAAACGGTAAAAATGCGTAAAAAGCACGAGAAGAGAGATTTGATTGCCATGTTCTATAAAGGCTCTTGCTGCACTTGAATATTAGCTAATTTGGGCCTTGATCTTGTTTTATTCATGGAAAATGCCCATGTCCCGTCATTACTCAAATATGAGTTTATACCAATAATCATTAATGATCTGGTATCATATTTACCCGGGCTATTTGACTGTTTCATTTGAGTAATATTTATTTATTTATTCACTTAGTAATAAGCTTTAATAGGGACTCAGGTCATAAAGTACAGAGGGGAGTGGGCTGGAAAAATTCATTTTTATGAAGGCTAGTTTTATATTTTTGCAGAATAATCCATATTTTTCAGGTAAAAACTGAAATGACCCACCCCTAGTAAATAAAGGTAAGATCACATAAAACTAGCCTTCGTAAAATGACTTTTTTCAGCCTACCCCCCCCCCCCCCCCTGTACTTTATGACGAGTCCCTTATCATTGCCTGAAATCTATTTTTGTTGAAATACCTGAAATGATTTTTTGAGAAAATAATGTACATCTAATATGTATCATTAATAACCACAGAGAATCATAGCTGTTCATTTTAATGGATGTGATTGGACTTTCCCTTTTAATTTGGTACAATGTGTAAAATGTTCCAGAAAATATCCATACCCCACCCATGGAGGGAATTGGAAATTCTGGAGGGGGGAGGGGGGGGGGGGGGGGGGGGGTCAGAGAAAGAACAAACTTACAGAGTTTGTATGAAAGAAAATTTGAAGTTCCTGGGGGTAGGAGGTCCTTTTACAAATCCCCTCTGTGGTGGGGATATGGATATTTTATGAAACTACCGGTACACAATTAAGATTTGTGCTTTTACTGTTAATACATTTTCCCAGTTTTACTGGCATATTGTCAAAAGACACCATTTGACGCAAAACCTACATAAAACATCTAACCATATTATTGACTTTACATATAGATCCTGCTGCAAAGCCCCACAAAGTCCTATGTCTAAAATGCGATTAAGGTGCAAGGAAAAGAAAATAGTCACAGAAATTTTCTGTAGTTGCCGCATGCCATGGGACAAGAAAGATAACAAGGAAAGAGCCACACAAATGGCCTCCTGTGATACATGTGGTAAATGGTATCACAGATCATGTGAAAACATCCCAGATAGAGTGTTCAAAAAGCTGAGTTTCTGGCAATGTTCAAAGTGTGGCTGACAACTTTAGACTGCGGGTAGCCTGCAGATTATTACAACAAAGTTATATTTACTAGTTTTAACAAAAAAAGCAGACTCATACCCAGTTCCTATTTATCTGTTAAGAAACAATAATTTTTTAGCAGAGGGGACCTGGAGCAAGATCAATTACGTGGTGCGTGGGGCATTCTGGGAAAGGACATAGTAAACATAATAGCTGATCTTGCTCGCTCGTCAACTAAAATTGTAAAACAAATTTATTACCAGATAAATAATGACTGAGTATGAGTCTGAAAAAAAAGGGTTTCAACAAAACACTCAGACCCCCAGTTAATTGACCCCCTTACTGACCCCCTATGGTTACACTAGGAAAATGAGAAAAACAAAGCAAAAGTCAAGAACACTGATAATGAGAGTAGACTGAATCTAATTTTCCGAGTGAATTTTATAGGGCCGGGTCAGAGTTGTTGCAAAACCCTAAAAAAAGGAAGCTGATCTTGCTGGGAATATTGTGTTTGTGGTTACAAAAATATTTACAGATATACACGTACATTGTAACAAGTGCAATGTTAAAGACTGAAAACTACAATAACAACAAACAAACAAACAAACAAACAAAAAAGTTCATGTATTATTCAGTCCCTGGGGCAACTTAATTTGAACCACAGAACAAGCTCATAGTCAGGATGTTCCAAGACCCTACAATTTTGTGAACGTAAACTGTTTGAAAGACTGCCAGCACCTATACTGATTAGTTTCAACCTAATTTGCAATAGCCAGGCTCGATTTCCGCTGCTCTCTTGAATCTGGTCTTTGTTCCTCCCCGTGACTTCGATTCGGGGGATGAGTGTGGGCTCATTTTCCCGAACAGTAATCAAGCTGGTAATCAAGCCTAAATTTGCAACCTTTCAGATCATTTTCTAAGTGTTGTTTGATAATAGTTTATTTCATTTTATGCGGGTATCAGCGGCCATCCCGAGGGGGCGACTACCAGGCACTCAGGGGCATTTGTCACAGCAGCCTTGACAGATACATGCTAAAGCCCCTCGGGTGGGGCAAAAAATGTTGACAAATACGGTTGCTACAAATCCCCTGTTAAGCCCCTGGGTTGCCCGTGGGTTGCCCGGGGATCGCCCCCTCTGGATGGCCGCTGATTATTTTTAAAAATGATTTAACAGCAATAAATTAAATTATATTAATATTAATATTAAGCTTATTATTATTTTATTAATATTCAACAATCACTGCTTGTGCAGGACTAGGAGCTTAATTAATTAAAGGACATTGAGCCATTACCTGAGGCCTAAGTGCTCTGAACTTTCAGTCTTCTATCTATCTATCTATCATTTATTTGCCTCCATCAAATTTGATGATTCTCGCAAATCGGTCAGCGGCCAAAGGAAAAAATATATATACAATAGAAAATAAAACAAAGTCTTCCCGAGATAGGATAATGACCGAGTTAGCGGTTGAGTTGAGGTTGAGTTGAGTTTGAGTTGAGTTTGAGTTGAGTTTGAGTTAAGATTGAGTTGAGTTTGAGTTAAGATTGAGTTAAGATTGAGTTAAGTTTGACTTACCGTTTTCTGTACATTTCTTATTTAAAAAGTGTTAATAAAATTACAGCAAGTAGCCTAAAATGTGACCACTTTTAATAATTCACATTCTTTCGTGCAGATTGTCCGATCAGAAGCTTCCACAAAACAACTTTTAATTATACATTCACATTCTTTTGTGATCTTGCGGTGAAGATGATTTCTTGTTGCTTTTTCATGGATGGACTTTGAAACTACGCTACGCTAAAATTATAATTTTATGTCGATCGGCCGGGTATAATGTACTTGTAAACCGTACTGTAAGTGTAAACACCGTAATTCCTACGACTAGCAAAAATGCATTTATTGCTTGCTTTAATACACTTTTAAGGTTATTGTGTATTTTTTTTTTGACTGCCAAGTTGCGAAGACATTGCACCGAAGCCGGAATCGCAGGAAGCAGGAACCGACCCGGAACTTGCCGGAACAAACTCGGAACCGAAAAAAAAAGTAATAATAATAAACATAAAATTAAAAAAAATTAAAATTAAAATCGCCATGTTCTCGACTCACGGGCGCAGTTTTTCAAAAAACTAGATACACGGCAGTCAAAGATTCTCACCGAATGTAAACAAAATTATCGTTCAAATCTCTGTCAGAGCTATACCCGGGTGGGGGGGGGGGGGGGGGGGGGGGTACTCGGGCATGTTTTGGGTTGGTATGTGCCGTCCAGGTCTCCAAATTTGGACCCGTTTTAGAAAGAATTTGCATTCAAAATGATACCCCGTTCTAGAATTAGAAATAGGTCAATTTTTAATACCCCGTTCTAGAAATTTAGTAAATTTCAATAGCCCGTTTTTGAAAGTCTCAAATATGGATACCCCGTTCTAGATCAGGATTAGGAGTCCCAAAATCACGAGTTGTTTTTTGGGGGCAGTACATTCCCCCCCCCCCCCCCCCCCACCTCCCCGGAACTATATCAATATGAAGCCAGCATGGAGTCTACAGTCTTCAGTATTATTTATTTTCAAACCGTGCGCGTGAGTCGGAGAACATGGCGATTTTATACTGTGCCCAAGCTAGGGGAATTCGTCAACTACAGAATATAATCGCTTGGCATTAGGCTAAACAAAGATCGAATACTATCAGGAGATTTTCGTGAGAATTTTAATTTCAGACTGGCGGGTACGTATAGTGAGGGTCCACAATAGGGTTCCCAGATCCTGCCTTCCCGCCTATTTTTTCTCGTTAATCCCGCCATCCCGCCCTTCTTTTCGTCGAAATCCCGATCCCGCCCAAAATTTTAAACAAGTTTCTGTGTTATTATTAAAATAAACATCACACAAAATACTTAGGCCCCGTCCACACTTAGGCCCAATCTCGTCCCGCGAGCCCGCGATCCTTTAGAAGCATCCAAAGAATCGTGGGCTCTGGGGACGAGGTTGACTTAGGCCCCGTTCATACGTACCCATTTTCATAACGCTAAGTTTTCGAAACGCTCCGTTTTCATCGAAAACGCATCAAAAGCTCCTCATCCACACCATCGTTTTCTTACTAGCGTTTTCCCCGTCCATACAAATACGTTCGAAAACGCTACAACAGTCATCTGCGCATGCGACAAACAGATCTAGACGCGCCCAGCTTAAGCTTGTGCCGGCCAGACTAACCATTGATCAACCGCTGGAACCAGTTTATTAGCATGTTAGAAACATGCAGTTGCTGTTAGGAGTCCAGTTCAAATCTTCCACTACGAAAACTGTGAGCTTCAAGGAACAGATAATGCCGGACAATTATCAGTGAATATATTTTGAAGCCAAAAGAAGGTTTAATATTTTGTTTATTATCCTTAAAATATTTTCTATTCTTGCGTTTTATCTTGACTGACAAACAAATTTCAATCGAGTTTCCGTTGGCGGTTTAACCACAAATATTAGCATTTGCTAACTTTTGTTAACAAATTGCTTGCTCGTGAATACATTTCACCAGAAATAGTTTTTGAGGTAAGGCTGTTTCTGACCATTTCCATAATTGCTTGATCCCTACGTGGACTGGCTCCGAAACCTCTTTTTAAAATAATGTTCTGACCCGCAACGAATATTTTTTTGAAAATCGCTGAACCCTTGAACAAGCCATTTAACAGCTGGAAGGTTCTAGAAGCCCAGAAGATTGTTTACGTGCAGTTGTCCTCGTAATAACATCTCTTTCAAGTAAGTAGTTTCTCCTTTTGTTCCTGCTATAGAAACCTAAACAAAGTTTGATCGTGGAAATGTTGGTGGATGTATATCTATCTTTTTGTTTCGGGAGTGCAAAATCGCGTGCAACATTTTGTAAATTTGAGAACTCATTGTTGACGTGGCAGGCAGTTCGATTAAGTCTGATGATCTTGGCTTCTGCGATATTAATATTCAGAAACAATTGTTTTGTTTGAAAGAAATCAACAGACCGTAATTTGAAAGCTTTCCAAATCTATTGTACAAAACCCCTCTATTTTTAGTAAGGCAGTCTCGTCTGAGTTAACACTGAAGTGCATTAGTTTGTTTGCTTGAGTTTGCACTCCGTTATCATCTCGAGCTAGACTGATCTCTGAAGGTAAGTTTCTTGAAGTTATACTCGTTTTAGTTTTAAAATTCGGTGATCGCATTGCCTTTCTTAATCTTGATTAGTTCGTTGATAAATTAAAACCAGCTATGTCGGTCGTTCGCTTGTGTCGTGCTATTAGTTGGCCATAGGCGAGGCTCTCCGGATGACGACATTCAAGTCTCGTAGGACGCTCCCAATAATTTCGTATCAAGTTAGTTATGACTGCAGCTGTATACCGGTATCACTGAAGGACATCACAGCTGGCACGTTTTCTGCCATAGCAGTAATACGCAGGAGCTGGGTTTTTTTTCGTCTATCGGGCATCAATGAAGTTGTTGTTATTGTTAATTCGCATAAAATCCAAAATCCAAGCAGTCGGTCTTTAACACTCACGTTACTTTTGCTATCGGACATTTATAGGCCCATCGCACACGACATTATCGGCATTATCATCTTACTGAAACGATTATAGTAACGACCAGAACCCGAAATACCGCGAAGAATATTTTAGTTTCTACCGAGTTCTACCGAGTTCCGTCGACCAAAACGCTAAAACACCGCATACCGGAGGGCTGGATGAAACCGCAATATCGCAATTTAAGAGTGAAATTACACCGAAATACCACGGTATGAAAAAATGGTCTGAAACCGCAATACCGCAAACCCCAATGTCCCCTCCTGATATAGCTGTTTCAACAAACGCTCAATGGAAATGTAAATGATTGGAATGGCCAAGAACGCAGACAAGGCCAGGACATGCAAAAGACCATCTGTGACTTGATACCTCTTTCTTGTGACGAAAGCGACGAAGATAGAAATGTCGGAAATCAACACAATCAGAAAAGGACTCATACGGGTCTCACACTTACGCATAATGAATAAGTTTTTAAACAGGCTACACCTCCTTTGCTATTCATTAATTGAAACCCGACACAGTTATTAGCCTGAAATCAGGCTCCTGAAGAAAATTTGCGAGCGAAGCGAGTCGAGTCGCTGCAGAACGAAAGCTTATAATAATTTTCTGTCGATCATCTGGGTACAATAACCGTACTGTACTACATTGTGTACCTTATTCTTACTAATTTTCGCGAGGCTTTAATTTCGCGATTTCAGAGATAAAAGGGCTCAAAGGCTTTAAAATTTTACGAAAATATCGTCTTTATTTTGCTACATCGCGAAAACCGCGAAAATTAATACTCGCGAAAATAAGTGAGAGTAAGGTACATGTAATTCCGTAATTCCTACGGCCAGCATTTTTTACTGTCGGGCTTTTGGGTTGCGAAGACATCGCACTGAGTGTTGATCATTGTTTTATTTGTTTTATATTTCGATCAGTATTTCGCATTTCGGAGTTGTGAAATTAGTGTAGTACTAATTTCAAAGCCAAACATTCAAAGGTTGACATGTCAAGCGCCTCAAAATTCACCGAAAGATCGCGAAAGCCGAATGTGATGTATAATTAAAAGTTGTTTTGTGGAAGCTATCCTCGGCTTCTGATCGGACAATCTGCACGAAAGAATGTGAATTAATTAAAAGTGAGTCACATTTTTGGGCTCCTTGCTGTAATTTAACACTTTTTTAATAAAAAATATACAGAAAACGGTAACTCAAACTTAACTCAATCTTAACTCAAACTCAACAAAACTCAACTCAAACTCAAACTCAACTCAACTCGTAACTCGGTAAATAGCTGATCCCAGTTCTGGCCCCTCTTCTGTCACGCCAACGCTATGCTCACGTCAGGGCGAATTCCGAGGTGGACAAATTGTCTGCCTGGATCTCCCCGCACAGCCGGCCGGACGTCGCTTCATTTCCGCATGCTCACGACCCTAAACCAATCAGCAGCGCATCTTAGCCCTCACATGTTGACTTTTAAACTCAGACAAAACCGAGTCTGCCATCGAGAAGATAAGAGAAAATATAAGTTGTGCGTCGCCCCATCCCCCAGTGGCCCTTCACGTTGGGTGGGGGACGGATTTTTATACAAACTAATAGATACTCCGCCTCCTTCCTTTGACCTTAACACACAGCCCGCCTCCCCGCAACTAATTATCGACAGGGCAGAATATTTTTTTGGCGTCAATTGGGTGGTTTCGTAAGGGAATGTGTAGAGAGAACATAATTTCCAGGTGTTGTACTTTGGATCCAGTCGGTATATTATCGTTTCACGTATTAATCGCTTATATGTCAGTCACACATTTCTAATTGCATGTTTATATGAAATTAATTGTATGTTCTCGCGTGATTAATTGTAGCCTTAGTTGTTTCGTCCGGATATGATGTTTCAATTAAGTCACGAATGCTGTTATTTTAGTGTGCGAGTTCTCTTGTAACAAAAGCAGCACGTTTTCGGTGGAGTCTCTCCCACCGAGTGAAATAAACTTTCTAGATTGTAGTTGGAGTGTTATTGTCCGTTACTGAAGGAGCACAAAAAAGATCGCAGGGGCCCTCACCAAAGCAAACCCACTCCGCTGGACCTGCTATCATCTTTACACAAGACAACAGCCGAACTTACAGCATCTACAAATACAGGATCGTCTTCAGGAAACATTTCTCTATGACTTTTCACTGACCGAAGGCGCCGGAAGAGATCGAAACATCCGTCTTCTTGTCAGTATAAACATACCATGCGCAGTAGCGATTAGCTACGAAGCTGACTCACCCGTTGAGCATGCGCAGACAATTGTCCCTGGACCCTTGACCGTGAGCATAGCGGTGTCGTGACAGAGAGGGGCCAGAACTGGACTAGGTAAATAGCTGAAGCCCAGTCTTCCCCTTGTTTAACGTTCTTAATGTTAATAAGTGTGTAGCGACTCCCCTTTACAACTATTCTTATCATTACTATTGATATAAATACCTCTTCTTTGTTCGCTTGAGAGTCCCAATAGTCCTCGCGTGCGGGAGAAGTCTACTCTTCGGTCCGTGTGAACAAGTTCGAAGTTCGCGTGTAGCAGAGATCACAATACAATCAAAAGGACACTTGTTTACGAAGAAAACGGGCATTTGATTTCAGTACACTTCCCTTACCGTTACGCAATTAAAAGCGCTTATTTTGCTGTAAACAGCGCCAGTGCGCCGACACAGCTTCCAAACACAGACCACAACTCCTGTTACACTGAGCGCGGTAGTTTTATCGCGAAACACGCGAAGAGAGGGAGAACAGAATAACAATGCAAGAGCATTTGACTCTATCTGAAGTTGTTTTTGATACATTTTATTACCAGAAAGTATGTCATACTCTCATATGTTCAGTTTAAAGTTTAAAGGGTCCCTCTCAACCAGTGTGCATTGCGCGTCGTGTGTTATTGTTTTGATTCGGGAAACGCGGCAGCGCCATTTTGAATCGAGGAATGTGTCAGGACAAAAATGAAAAGTGTAAACGTGTACGGTTCCTTGTAGCAGAAATTTGCGTGGATGCAGTTCCCGAGGGCACACAGTGAGTATTTTCTCCAGTTTGAATGAATTTTGTCGCATTATGGGTCATTAAGCTTGTATTCGATGTAGCCTGCGTAGCAAGCGTTCTGTACGAACGAAAAGCTTTTTCCGCGATCGAAGAACTTTTCTGCATTTTGGCCGCGCGAAAATTGGGGCGAGAGCAAAAAAAGACGGAGTGGGGGAGGGGGTAGCGAAGGGGTTGGCGCTGAGGAACGCTGCAAGCGAACCCCCATCTCGTCCCCAGAGCTACGCGGGTTTTTTAAATGTTGTGACCAGTAGCTCTGGGGACAGTAAAATACGAATTTTTGGATTGGCTGATGAAAACTGCATGCGTAATGAGGAAAAAAATAACACACTAGTGCGCACGGCATTCTGCTTCCGGTTTCTCGAAAAA
>MU827364.1:0-42500 GCA_029204205.1 Desmophyllum pertusum
GCTTCACTCTTCTGATTGGCGTTAAAATCTCGAATTGTAATATATATAGTATATTTTAATACACAACAGCTCTTCTGTCCAAAATTTAAATAAAACAAACCGCAAAATATTTTTCATAACAATTGAAGGGCCACAATTTTTTGTGATGATTTATAGCAAGCAAACATTATATTTAAATGTTGTTCAGCACCCAGATTTGACAGCATAGAAACATAAAATCGCTGGCCTTCATTCAAACGCAGCAATTCCACTTTCCCTCGGAAAGTTTATTTTAATTTCCCAGGACAAGAACAATATGGCAAGCAAAACATCGTATCGAAAAGAGAAGAGAAAACAATTCATTAGACACCTTTCCAGTATTTCAGTGAAAGCTGGAAGATTTCGTTACTATTTTAGCCTAAAGAAGCTTGTGAAAATCGTTTGTTTGTTTACTGCAGAGCTCAGCTTTGGGACTGGGAATTTTAATTCAAAGATGCACAATTTTGCAGTGACGATTTAATATTACTATAATTCGCAAGCAATACTGACACTATAAGCATAGAAACATAAAATCGCCTACATTCAAATGGAGAAATTCAATTTCCCTTGGTACGTGTAAACTTATTTTAATTTCCTAGGACGAGAAACATGGCAAGCGAAATATCGTATTGAAAAGTGAAGAGAAAAACAAATAATAATTCACTAGACACCTTTCAGTATTTCAGCGCAGTCGGAAAGCCGTTAGATTTCGTACTATTTTAGCCTAAAAAAAGCTTTTGAAAATCGTTTGTTTGCTTACCGAGCTCAGCTTAGGGACTGAGAATTTCAATTCAAAGAGGCAGAGCTTATTCCTTCTAGTTTCGTTTCAACACATAGCTGATTGCATCGGATGTAAACAACAGATGATCAGTGTTAATTTACCAACGAAGGTGTTAAAAGCTTGGTCTATTCTGGTAGAAAAAAACTAACCGAAGGTATCTCTTGTCATAGAACATGTAAGGTAAAGTAAAGGTAAGTTTTATTAATAAGCTTATAATTAAGCTCATAATATTTAGCAAAGCGCTCACATGCACTGCGAGCTGCTTCACGAGCGGAACGGTGCTTATATAATAACTTAGCTTACTTACTTGATGGTGCTGTTTTGGCGTCATGTGATGTTATGACCACTTGAATCCACACTTTTTCTCCTGTCCGAAGGACTTTACTCTCTCTTTAACAGTAAAACGAAGTTTAAATATTTTTTAAGTCCACAAGACAGACGTCCACAAAAACGTTTTGTAGACGAACCTCGCGAGTAGCTGACGTGAGTCACATGACGACCGGCGTAAGCCGCAGAAAATGGCGCGAGAGCACAGTCTCGCCCCAATCCTCTCTCCTCCCCAGGCCCCAAGGAACTGCTAAATTACATCCCTGAGCCCTAAGACGGAGATTTAATTTTGCAAAACAGACAAGCGAACTGGAAAGAGGATGCTCTAAAACCTCTCATAAATTTCTCTTTTTGGTTTTAAATTAATAAGTGGCTGATTTAGCGCCAATAACCAACTTTTCATGCGCTACTCATGCGCTGCTCTTCCCTGATATTTAAAAGAAAAAATAATAATCGCCCTTTTGATAAACCTTACATCAATATCTACAACTGACAGGAATAAGGCGCTGTTTTATTGAGCATAATGTACTTTTAAAGCAATTTAAAATATTCAAAGCGATCTGGTCACGTGACTGATGACGTCACGTACGAAACGTGTTCAAAAATGTGTTCTTCACATAAACATCTATCCACATGTAGATTTTGGTTGCTATACACCTTACGCTTTATGAGATATAGCAGAACAAAATTTCCACATATTTTTGCACCCGTGTATAGCCCCCTTAAATTTAAAATGCCAGATGTCACCTGGCCATTTCAAAATGCCCCATTTCAATATCTTGCTATCTAGATTGATTGCTTTTCAATTGATAGAGACCTGTTCTCACAGTAAACAAAAACGCATTTTCGGGCGTGGTCACGTGACTAATGACGTCATCACACTAAGTTTGATATGAGAGTTATTTTATGGTAAGTGCTATTACCTTGTGGTTTTTCACCCTTCTGGGCCTCAAATTGACAAAGTTATTTGTCATTGAAAAATTTCCAGTTGCAAAGGACTCTGGGAAGGTTCTTATCATTATTATATATTACTTTTATAATTACAAGTGGAACCGGAATAAAAGCAATATATAATTTAATTGTCATAATGGAAAAATGGTAAATATGATACCACCTACTGCCCTTAATTTTAGTTTTAGTGGGGTTTAGAAATTGCGAAAAATCATGCAAATTTGTTAGTAAAATATCGGCCCTCAGTCTTTTCTGTATGGACCTAGTTGCACTCGATCTGTACTGTCAAGATTCTCCCAGTATGGCTCTCGCGCTTGGTTAATAATAAGATATATGTATTATATTATCATAGATACAAGACCAATTGACAGTGTTTTTTGTATAGCACAAACCAACAAATGCACCCTCAGACAACAACCCTGAGTTTAAATTGTGCATATCAAAAACTCCAGTAATGCAATTTGTAAAATTCATAGTCAGAGCAATATGTAAATAGCTCAGAATAGTGGATTCAAAAGCCTCATATGAAGGTAAATGAGAGCTTACATGTACAGTTTATATCAATGAACCAATGGTTCACATGAAGCTACTCGGAAACTTACATGTGCCTAATATTATTCAGTATCAGTGAATATGAATTATGGTGATGTCAAAAATTCCTGGAACAAAAAATATACTAAAGAACACCAGTGAAAGTCACTCAAATGTTAAACTCTGAAAATATGGTAGCAGTATTAGAAGGAACAGTAACCCGACACTGTTAAATTATCATGTTGTGACTAATATGTATTTTTTACATTACAAATTTTTTTTGTTTTCCTTTCTCTTGAATTTAATGTCATTAGCTAGCACTGTCATTAAGTACCATGCTCTAAAACAAAATAAAGACGAAAGGAAATAAATATCAAACAAAAATAAATTTAAACCAAAATTAATTAATGTACATGATTTGAAAAATAAATTTGGAATGGTCTGAATTTTAACAGGCCATGAATTGACATAAGAGTCAGACTGGTGTGAATCAGACCAAAAGTATATGTATTTTCCAACAAAGGCTTGACTTTTCATACCATGCTCAATTACACATGCATGTACATGTATATTTATTAAAGGGGCAAAATACACTAACAGCATGTGCTAACATTTTAAAACATTCAATATTAAAATCACACTGTTTAGGATCAGATTCAATGAAATCTAAATACAGCAGACAACCACCGCATTTCAAAAATCTTTCTTCAAATATTTATTTGGTCCTTTTTTTTTCTGGCCACAATTTTTTTTAGTGTCATGATTAACTGCAACACCATCAATCAAGTGTCACCCACTGAATTAGTAAAACAAACAATTTTATATATTATATAGATTATAAATTATTATTTCAAACCAATATCAATTTAATATATTCTCCTGACATCACAAGTGCTGCCTGATATTACAATGGTTTTGAAGTACAAATCTGAAGAGAAAACAAAGCAGAGAATGTAATTAACCATCAGGTCAGCTGGAGGAGAGAGGGCTTAAGTGGTCGACCAGTATACTGGTACCCAGTATTAACCCACCTCAGAAGAGAACATATAATTAATTATTATGCTCTAGATCAAGGATAATTAATGAAAGGGATTTTCAACTTTTAAATAGATATCTATTTACTATGCTTAATTATTCTTTAATATACACCTAAAAAGGTTTGAGACGCAACTCCCTTCCCCCATTTCCCCCAAAAGAAGCCCACCAAAAAAAAACCTTTTGAACAAATAACAGATATTTAGCCCACGTACAGCTTATATAATATATATTATTATACGGCATAGCATTTTGGAGTGCGGATACGCACAAAGACGAGCGCAGATATGAGACCGTACATTACATGGGTCTCAGTCCCTTGACCGCGCGCTACGGAAAACACTGTTGAAAGCCTATATTTTAGGAAAGATATTATGTCGTATAATAAACAATTTATTCAGCGGAAAGTTGTGTAACACGGCTGGGCATTTTTACTCGTCAGTGTTTATTTTTTCTCTACTAAAGGCTCGAAAAAATAAAAACTGACTCGTAAAAATACCCAGCCGTATTACACAACTTTCCGCTGAATAACCTCTATATAACTTTACAGTACACTCCCCTAAATGATGAATATAGCTCTGAAGACTTCAAAGTGAATTTTATGGGTGTATGTAAAACCAAAAAGACTCCCGAAACACCCCAGAACACTCCGAAAACACCCAAAAATTACAAATACGAAGAAAATAAAAATGAAAAAAGGAATGAAAATAAATAAGATATTATATGGCTGAAGTGGTCCAAAAGGGGAAATGGAACATGGTCAGTGGTCTGAAATTTGCATTTAGTATATTTTTGGTGGCGGAAGATGCAGTGGCCTAATGGAGTAATGGTTAGCATGCTGGACTCAGGACTGAGTGGTCTGGGTTTGAGCCCTGGCTGGGGTCAATGTGTTGTGTTCTTGGGAAAGATACTTTACTCTCAGTGCCTCTCTCCACCCAGGAGTATAAATGAGTACGGGCGACAAAATGCTCCAGGGTGGACTAACTTGCGATGGACTATCATCCCAACCAAGGGGGTTAAGGAATACTCCTAGTTGCTTCATGCTACAGAAACTGGGATTAAGGCTCCGGCTCCGGCAGTTGTGGGCCACTACGCTCATGAAGACTTTACCTTTTTATATGTTTGTGTTCCTGGTGTTCCGGGGTGTGATCATGACCAGGGTCACTGTTCTTGGTTTAACATACACCCAAATTTTAATCAATACTGTTAATGAGATAATAAAATTGCATGCGTTTAAACACGGAGCGAGCCTATCAGTCGAGGCTGTGGAGTTCAGCCTGCCAATCACAATGGTCTCATTTGATTGGTTAATTCACCCAGGTCTAATTATGTGCAATTATTCAGTATTGTCCAAGTTGTTTGCACAATCACAAAGCTTGTAATTCTGAATAATTTTGCAAATCCCGTCAAAGTCATCTTCACGAGACTCGTTCAAGTTCTCGACAAACTCAGATAAATGGAAACAGGTGGCTCTTTGATCGCAGGCTTGAGCTTTGTAACAATTTTAGCTAGCCGCAAAATTTGGACTGTACTGTACATGTCGAAATGGGCGAAGGGAATTCATTGTTTGCATTCAGTTCCTCCTAACAGTGAATAGATATATTTGTTTTGCGCTCAATATTTATTATTATAGCTTGTTGTGTTTGACATAAATCAATTAGTTGTTTGGATAAACCAACCCCAACTTTTCTCGACCGTTGTTGTGCGACGTTTCAGCTTTCCCCACATGCCATTAATGATAAAAATAGCCAACAAAGTGCTTCAGACGGGGCGTGTCCTTTCCTTTTATAGGCTCGCTCCGTGTTTAAAAGATATACGGTATCCCTTCAATTTATGCTCTTCACTCTCACCTGTAAAATCCACTGTCTACTGACTACAATCAATATGTTTTATTATAAGACCATGACCTCCATCTATGAAAAAGATGAAACAGAAAACAAATTATAAATACTACATTGCAGGGCTGCAAATAACAGTCGGTCATCGGACAATGACCGACCAAAATTTGCTTATGTCCGATGCAATCCAAACTGTGGCCGGACACAATGTCCGGACAATTTTTTTTGCCTTCCAACTTAAACGCCAACAGGTTTTATTCTAAATGCAAACTACATGTAGTTTACTCTTCGATGACAACGCGTTAAATTAGCAGGTTCGCTTATCAAGCAATACTGTAATATGATGTCCTACCTCACTTTTGTTTTGTCCGACCAAAATTTTTCTTAGTCGGACACATGTCCTTTCAAGAAAAAAAATATATTTGCAGCCCTGACATTGTGCATAGGAAATTCCTTAGTACTCCTATCATTCTGAGTCTCCTACGCAGCCGTTATTTGTGTCGTCACGCAGCGCTTCTCCCCACTAACGGCTGCTCTAACCTGGACCACATTCCTTTCCTTTGTTTTGGCCGCAGCAACTTTGACACCTATCGGCAAAACGTGACTGTTACCGTTTGCCGAAAATCTTTTTCAACATTATTTTTTAATATCATTCATTTGTCTTCAGTTAAACCATGTTTTATTTTGATGTTTGGTGTGCGTCAAATTTAAAAGGCGGCATACTGGCGTTCGCTTGACGTTTCCGACGCTAAGGTCACGATAAGACACAATCTATTATTGGTGTATTGGCGCGAGCAAGTTCCGAAAAATGGCACTGCAAGACAGCAACTGTGATTGGCTTAAATCGGGAAAGGAATGTGATTCGGATTTGAGCAGCCGTTAGTGGGAGAAGAGTTGGGTGACGACACAAATAACGGCTGCGTAGGAGACTACTGTCATCCCAGTTCATCTAAATATACCTGATTAAATAGACAGCTAGATTTTGACTTTCATTTTACTGAAAACAATTTTCAGTTGATAACAAAATAAACTTAAGTTAAACTTAATTATTGCCAATTATTTGTTATAATATTATACACTGCACCATAGCGTCTGTATTTATATTGTTTGTGATCAGAAAACTGAAGTTGTGTGACGCGTGACAAAAAGTGAAAAGTACAATGTTTACAAACGCTTTACTCTTCTGACTGGCGTTAAAACCTCGAATTGTAATATATATAGTCTATTTTAATACACAACAGCTCTTCTGTCCAAAATTTAAATTAAAAGTAGGGGTACCATATTGGAAGTGAAGTGCTGCCACATTTGTAATTTCATTATCATCGTTGGTTTTATAAAACAATGTCACGCAAGATCCTTTCGTGCATTTGCGTCTCAAAATAACCTTATACTAACAAAGCGCAAAACCAACATCTGGTAGTGACAGACACATTTGTTACAATGTCACAGCCAGATTTAGGACACTACTTCCAAATATTTAATTTTCGAGGAAATTTAAGTAAACCAATTGTGAACACAATGCAACGTGTCCAAATATTTAATTGTCGATGTGATTGAAGTAAACCAATTTACCGGCGGTCAAGTCCGTCTGCGATGCAAGCTAGGCGTGCGTGAAATCGTAGAAAAAAAGGAGCACGCGACTCGGATCTCACAAAGGTCAGTTCATATGTTCGCTTGAAACATAACAGGGCGGCTTGGTAATAAAACAATGTCACGCAAGATCCTTTCGTGCAAGAGCGCGTGCAACAGCGTCTCAAAACAGCCGAAATCGGCAACAATCAAGCATCAGAGCGTCTCAAAACAGCGTCTCCTCGAGCGCGCAAAAGAAATCCCGAAAACAACAATCGTCTCTTCTCATGCAAATTCGAGCGTGCAATAGTCGTCACAAATCAGACTTTTCACACGGAGGGGCCTGGGTACTGCTAACAAACATCTTACCGGCAGACGGAAATCCTGAAATCGGAACTCAGGACAGAAATAGGAGGCTGCCCTCTGCGGGCAGCAACAAACCGCAAAATATTTTTCATAAAAATTGAAGGGCCACAATTTTTTGTAATGATTTATAGCAAGCAAACATTATATTTAAATGTTGCTCAGCACACAGATTTGACAGCATAGAAACATAAAATCGCCGGCCTTCATTCAAACAGCAATTCCATTTTCCCTCGGAACATGTAAGCGCTTATATTAATATTTTATTTCCCAGGACAAGAAACAATATGGAAAGCAAAACATCGTATCGAAAAGAGAAGAGATAACAACTCACTAGGCACCTTTCCAGTATTTCAGTAAAAGCTGGAAGATTTCGTACTATTTTAGCCTAAAGAAAAGCTTGTGAAAATCGTTTGTTTGTTTATTGAGCTCAGCTTTGGGACTGGGAATTTTAATTCAAAGATGCACAATGTGCAGTGACGATTTATATTAAACTTATTATACTTCGCAAGCAATACTGACACTATTAGAAACATAAAATCGCCTAGATTCAAATGGAGAAATTCAATTTCCCTCTGTACATTTTAATTTCCTAGGACGAGAAACATGGCAAGCGAAATATCGTATCGAAAAGTGAAGAGAAAAAACATAATTAATTCACTAGTATTTCAGCGCAGTCGGAAAGCCGTTTATAGATTTCGTACTATAATCAAAGCAATGTTTGGAATGAAGGTAAGCCAGCAATTTTCAATGTAAAAATACGCCAAACAGGCGTGTTTTCCATATTTTCACTTACCGAGCTCAGCTTAATCCTGCTCGTTCTTTCTCAAGTTCCTTCTTGTTTCACGTTTCGTTTCTAAACTGAAACAATGCAAAACAGTCGTGAAGTTAACGATTAAATACGTAAACAAAGGTGCAAAACTTTCTACCTGCCTAGCAGCAGAAAATTTAAATAAGCTCAAGCTTATAAACCGAATTGAACGGAAAATTAACCTTACCGCTAGCGTCGCTAAGCTATTATACGCTCGCCTGCCAAATATAAAATAAAACTCAAGAACACTTAGCTTTCTTTTGGCCAACAGGCGACTACTTGAATCTGCACTTTGTCTGCTACCCGAAGGACTTTCTTCGCTCTTAAGCAGCAATAAGATGCTAGAAAGCGAAGGAAAATTTCTTGAGTCGACAAAAACACTTTCTTTAGATCAAGAACTAGCGAAAAAATCCGGCGAAAACACGCCACTGAGCTGACGTGACCGGACGCGGGTCGGCAACCCGGTAAAATGGCGGCAAAACACAGCCTCATTTTCATGCATAGTAGTCACCAGGCTCCAGGGAACTTCTAATTACAGCCTTAAAACAAATGATGGAAATTTAATTTTGCAAAACAGACAACTGAGTTGAAAAGAGGATGCTCTAAACCCTCTCATAAATTTCTCCTTTTGGTTTTAAATTAATAAGTGGCCGATTTAGCGCCAACAGGAAAATGATCAAACGCTACTCATGCGCTGCTCTTCCCTGATATTTAAAAGAAAAAATAATAATCGCCCTTTTGATAAACTTTACTTCAATATCTACAACTCACAGGAATAAGGCGCTGTTTTATTGAGCATAATGTACTTTTAAAGCAATTTGAAATATTCAAAGCGATCTGGTCACGTGACTGATGACGTCACGTAAGATACGTGTTCAAAAACGAGTTCTTCACATAAATATCTATCCACATGTAGATTTTTGTTGCTATGCGCCTTACATTTCGTGAGATATAGCTGAACAAATTTTCCACACATTTTTTACACTCGTGTATAGCCCCCTTAAATTTAAAATGCCAGAATATTAATGGCCATTTCAAAATTCCCCATATCAATGTCTTGCTGAAAATATTGATTACTTTTCAATTGATAGAGACCTCTTCTCACAGTAAACAAAAACGCACTTTCGGGCGTGGTCACGTGACTAATGACGTCATCACACTAAGTTTGATACGAGAGCTATTTTATGGTAAGTGCTATTACCTTGTGGTACTTCACCCTTCTGGGCCTCAAATTGACAAAGTTATTTGACTTGAAAAATTTCCAGTTGCAAAGGACTCTGGGAAGGTTCTTATTATAATTATATATTGCTTTTATATAACAAGTGGAACCGGAATAAAAGCAATATATAATTTAATTGTCATAATGGAAAAATGGTAAATATGATACCACCTACATGTACTGCCCTTAATTTTAGTTTTAGTGGGGTTTAGAAATTGCGAAAATCATGCAAATTTGTTAGTAAAATATCGGCCCTCAGTCTTTTCTGTATGGACCTAGTTGCACTCGATCTGTACTGTCAAGATTCTCCCAGTATGGCTCTCGTGCTTGGTTAATAATAAGATATATGTATTATATTATCATAGATACAAGACCAATTGATAGTGTTCTTTGTATAGCACAAACCAACAAATGCACCCTCAGACAACAACCCTGAGTTTAAATTGTGCATATCAAAAACTCCAGTAATGCAATTTGTAAAATTCATAGTCAGAGCAATATGTAAATAGCTCAGAATAGTGGATTCAAAAGCCTCATATGAAGGTAAATGAGAGCTTACATGTACAGTTTATATCAATGAACCAATGGTTCACATGAAGCTACTCGGAAACTTACATGTGCCTAATATTATTCAGTATCAGTGAATATGAATTATGGTGATGTCAAAAATTCCTGGAACAAAAAATATACTAAAGAACACCAGTGAAAGTCACTCGAATGTTAAACTCTGAAAATATGGTAGCAGTATTAGAAGGAACAGTAACCCGACACTGTTAAATTATCATGTTGTGACTAATATGTATTTTTTACATTACAAATTTTTTTTGTTTTCCTTTCTCTTGAATTTAATGTCATTAGCTAGCACTGTCATTAAGTACCATGCTCTAAAACAAAATAAAGACGAAAGGAAATAAATATCAAACAAAAATAAATTTAAACCAAAATTAATTAATGTACATGATTTGAAAAATAAATTTGGAATGGTCTGAATTTTAACAGGCCATGAATTGACATAAGAGTCAGACTGGTTTGAATCAGACCAAAAGTATATGTATTTTCCAACAAAGGCTTGACTTTTCATACCATGCTCAATTACACATGCATGTACATGTATATTTATTAAAGGGGCAAAATACACTAACAGCATGTGCTAACATTTTAAACATTCAATATTAAAATCACACTGTTTAGGATCAGATTCAATGAAATCTAAATACAGCAGACAACCACCACATTTCAAAAATCTTTCTACAAATATTTATTTGGTCCTTTTTTTCTGGCCACAATTTTTTTTAGTGTCATGATTAACTGCAACACCATCAATCAAGTGTCACCCACTGAATTAGTAAAACAAACAATTTTATATATTATATAGATTATAAATTATTTCAAACCAATATCAATTTAATTTATTCTCCTGACATCACAAGTGCTGCCTGATATTACAATGGTTTTGAAGTACAAATCTGAAGAGAAAACAAAGCAGAGAATGTAATTAACCATCAGGTCAGCTGGAGGAGAGAGGGCTTAAGTGGTCGACCAGTATACTGGTACCCAGTATTAACCCACCTCAGAAGAGAACATATAATTAATTATTATGCTCTAGATCAAGGATAATTAATGAAAGGGATTTTCAACTTTTAAATAGATATCTATTTACTATGCTTTATTATTTTATATACACCTAAAAAGGTTTGAGACACAACTCCCTTCCCCCATTTCCCCCAAAAGAAGCCCACCAAAAAAAAACCTTTTGAACAAATAACAGATATTTAGCCCACGTACAGCTTATATAATATGTATAGGAAATCGTATGAACGCGAGTGCAATTCGTGATTTATGGGCACGAGTGATGTTTTGAAAGTTCTCAAAATTGCACGAGCCGTTAGGCGAGTGCAATTTGAGAACTTTCAAAACATCACGAGTGACCATAAATCACTAATTGCACGAGCAGTTCATACGATTTTTTGTTTATAATATGCTCAACAAAATTTGGCTGCAGCCATCACGCTACTCTGCACATGAAACGCTACTCTGCACATGAAACGCTTCACTGGTTTCCAAAGTGCTCACATGTTTTATTTGAACGCGCAGGCAAACCAAACGGGAACTTTTGAAGGAATTACCGTACTATAGTTTAGAAAACATTTAACCATTAACTTGAAAGCTTATTTCAATGCCATTAAGGGGCAAAAACGTCTCTACTTGTCCGGAACCGTTTATCACAATTCCGTATTGCACTCTATAACCTATTTATGCACTCGTCGTTGACCAATCAGAAGCTGTATATTTTGTTGAGTATACTATAAATATTATTATATGGCATAGCATTTTGGAGTGCGGATACGCACAAAGACGAGCGCAGATATGAGACCGTATTACATGGGTCTCAGTCCCCCTGACCGCGCGCTGCGGAAAACACTGTTGAAAGCCTATATTTTAGGAAAGATATTATGTCGTATAATAAACAATTTATTCAGCGGAAAGTTGTGTAACACGGCTGGGCATTTTTACTCGTCAGTGTTTATTTTTTCTCTACTAAAGGCTCGAAAAAATAAAAACTGACTCGTAAAAATACCCAGCCATATTACACAACTTTCCGCTGAATAACCTCTATATAACTTTACAGTACACTCCCCTAAATGATGAATATAGCTCTGAAGACTTCAAAGTGAATTTTATGGGTGTATGTAAAACCAAAAAGACTCCCGAAACACCCCAGAACACTCCGAAAACACCCAAAAATTACAAATACGAAAAAAGGAAATGAAAATAAATAAGATATTATATGGCTGAAGTGGTCCAAAAGGGGAAATGGAACATGGTCAGTGGTCTGAAATTTGCATTTAGTATATTTTTGGTGGCGGAAGATGCAGTGGCCTAATGGAGTAATGGTTAGCATGCTGGACTCAGGACTGAGTGGTCTGGGTTTGAGCCCTGGCTGGGGTCAATGTGTTGTGTTCTTGGGAAAGATACTTTACTCTCAGTGCCTCTCTCCACCCAGGAGTATAAATGAGTACCGGCAACAAAATGCTCCAGGGTGGACTAACTTGCGATGGACTATCATCCCAACCAAGGGGGTTAAGGAATACTCCTAGTTGCTTCATGCTACAGAAACTGGGATTAAGGCTCCGGCTCCGGCAGTTGTGGGCCACTACGCTCATGAAGACTTTACCTTTTTATATGTTTGGTGTTCCGGGGGTGTTGACCAGGGTCACTGTTCTTGGTTTAACATACACCCAAATTTTAATCAATACTCAGTGTTAATGAGATAATAAAATTGCATGCGTTTAAACACGGAGCGAGCCTATCAGTCGAGGCTGTGGAGTTCAGCCTGCCAATCACAATGGTCTCATTTGATTGGTTAATTCACCCAGGTCTAATTATGTGCAATTATTCAGTATTGTCCAAGTTGTTTTGCACAATCACAAAGCTTGTAATTCTGAATAATTTTGCAAATCCCATCAAAGTCATCTTCACGAGACTCGTTCAAGTTCTCGACAAACTCAGATAAATGGAAACAGGTGGCCTCTTTGATCGCAGGCTTGAGCTTTGTAACAATTTTAGCTAGCCGCAAAATTTGGACTGTACTGTACATGTCGAAATGGGCGAAGGGAATTCATTGTTTGCATTCAGTTCCTCCTAACAGTGAATAGATATATTTGTTTTGCGCTCAATATTTATTATTATAGCTTGTTGTGTTTGACATAAATCAATTAGTTGTTTGGATAAACCAACCCCAACTTTTCTCGACCGTTGTTGTGCGACGTCTCAGCTTTCCCCACATGCCATTAATGATAAAAATAGCCAACAAAGTGCTTCAGACGGGGCGTGTCCTTTCCTTTTATAGGCTCGCTCTGTGTTTAAAAGATATACGGTATCCCTTCAATTTATGCTCTTCACTCTCACCTGTAAAAATCCACTGTCTACTGACTACAATCAATATGTTTATTATAAGACCATGACCTCCATCTATGAAAAAGATGAAACAGAAAACAAATTATAAATACTACATTGCAGGGCTGCAAATAACAGTCGGTCATCGGACAATGACCGACCAAAATTTGCTTATGTCCGATGCAATCCAAACTGTGGCCGGACACAATGTGCGGACAATTTGTTTTGCCTTCCAACGTAAACGCCAACAGGTTTTATTCTAAATGCAAACTACATGTAGTTTACTCTTCGATGACAACGCGTTAAATTAGCAGGTTCGCTTATCAAGCAATACTGTAATATGATGTCCGGCCTCATTTTTGTTTTGTCCGACCAAAATTTTTCTTAGTCGGACCACATGTCCTTTCAAGAAAAAAAATTATTTGCAGCCCTGACATTGTGCATAGGAAATTCCTTAGTACTCCTATCATCCTGAGTCTCCTACGCAGCCGTTATTTGTGTCGTCACGCAGCGCTTCTCCCCACTAACGGCTGCTCTAACCTGGACCACATTCCTTTCCTTTTGGCCGCAGCAACTTTGACACCTATCGGCAAAAAACGTGACTGTTACCGTTTGCCGAAAATCTTTTTCAACATTATTTTTTAATATCATTCATTTGTCTTCAGTTAAACCATGTTTTATTTTGATGTTTCGTGTGCGTCAAATTTAAAAGGCGGCATACTGGCGTTCGCTTGACGTTTCCGACGCTAAGGTCACGGTAAGACACAATCTATTATTGGTGTATTGGCGCGAGCAAGTTCCGAAAAATGGCACTGCAAGACAGCAACTGTGATTGGCTTAAATCGGGAAAGGAATGTGATTCGGATTTGAGCAGCCGTTAGTGGGGAGAAGAGTTGGGTGACGACACAAATAACGGCTGCGTAGGAGACTACTGTCATCCCAGTTCATCTAAATATACCTGATTAAATAGACAGCTAGATTTTGACTTTCATTTTACTGAAAACAATTTTCAGTTGATAACAAAATAAACTTAAGTTAAACTTAATTATTGCCAATTATTTGTTATAATATTATACACTGCACCATAGCGTCTGTATTTATATTGTTTGTGATCAGAAAACTGAAGTTGTGTGACGCGTGACAAAAAGTGAAAAGTACAATGTTTACAAACGCTTTACTCTTCTGACTGGCGTTAAAACCTCGAATTGTAATATATATAGTCTATTTTAATACACAACAGCTCTTCTGTCCAAAATTTAAATTAAAACTAGGGGTACCATATTGGAAGTGAAGTGCTGCCACATTTGTAATTTCATTATCATCGTTGGTTTTATAAAACAATGTCACGCAAGATCCTTTCGTGCATTTGCGTCTCAAAATAACCTTATACTAACAAAGCGCAAAACCAACATCTGGTAGTGACAGACACATTTGTTACAATGTCACAGCCAGATTTAGGACACTACTTCCAAATATTTAATTTTCGAGGAAATTTAAGTAAACCAATTGTGAACACAATGCAACGTGTCCAAATATTTAATTGTCGATGTGATTGAAGTAAACCAATTTACCGGCGGTCAAGTCCGTCTGCGATGCAAGCTAGGCGTGCGTGAAATCGTAGAAAAAAGGAGCACGCGACTCGGATCTCACAAAGGTCAGTTCATATGTTCGCTTGAAACATAACAGGGCGGCTTGGTAATAAAACAATGTCACACAAGATCCTTTCGTGCAAGAGCGTGTGCAACAGCGTCTCAAAACAGCCGAAATCGGCAACAATCAAGCATCAGAGCGTCTCAAAACAGCGTCTCCTCGAGCGCGCAAAAGAAATCCCGAAAACAACAATCGTCTCTTCTCGTGCAAATTCGAGCGTGCAATAGTCGTCACAAATCAGACTTTTCACGCGGAGGGGCCTGGGTACTGCTAACAAACATCTTACCGGCAGAGGGAAATCCTGAAATCGGAACTCAGGACAGAAATAGGAGGCTGCCCTCTGCGGGCAGCAACAAACCGCAAAATATTTTTCATAAAAATTGAAGGGCCACAATTTTTTGTAATGATTTATAGCAAGCAAACATTATATTTAAATGTTGCTCAGCACACAGATTTGACAGCATAGAAACATAAAATCGCCGGCCTTCATTCAAACGCAGCAATTCCATTTACATCGTATCGAAAAGAGAAGAGATAACAACTCACTAGGCACCTTTCCAGTATTTCAGGGGTGTATGTAAAACCCGGAACACACCCGGAACACCCCGGAACACCCCGGAACACTCCCGGAACACCCCGGAATACCCCCGGAACACCCCCGGAACACCCCGGAACACCAACAGAAGACCCCAGGAACACAAAAAATATAAAAATAGTAATAAAATAATAATAAATAAATAAAATAAAAACAAATATATTTATATAGTGGTTGAAGTAGTGAAATCGAACACGGTAAGCGGTCAAGAGCCGTTAATGAATCGACTGATACCGAACACTTCCGAAGGACACCGCGGAAACACGTTTTTGTGACGTCACAGTAACTGGTCAGTGGTCATTGCCATCAGGCGACCATGCTTCGAGTGAGTTTGAGTGTCGCTTTGAGTTCGAAGAAGGGATCTGCTTTTTTGCGTGGTTTTAAGGCGGAACATATCCTTGATACTTCTCGTTTTTTGTGAGTTTGACCCCCTCAAATGGGTCTTTGATACCCAAACCTTGACCGTAACCAATAGCGGTACAGGAGTGTGGAGTTGTGTACTGCTGACGATGCGTTGCGTTGATTGAGTCGCCCTCGAATTATCAAAAAACTACGATGGGATCCAGGAAAAGCAGAAGATGGTTACTGTATGTAGCTTCTGCAAGGAGTTTGAAGACTGGTTGGATTTAAAGTGTAATTTACATCATGCGATAGAGGTATTAAGTTGGAAGACATTTTTGTGTTTGTGAAATTCACGCTCGCCGTGCCGACATGTGGCGCTTGTTCATTTTATTGCACAGGGTATTGAAACCCATATTATAATTACTAAAAATGAAAATTATTCATAAGACTTAGCAGCCATATTATAAAGATGAATTCTATTTTTCTTCTTTCTAGATGACATTACATTGACCTACAATGTAGTTCCCAGGCCATCTAGTGGGATCCAGATACAAGACCAAATGACTATTATTTTTATTATTTATAATAATTTTAATAAAAAATACAAATCTATTTGTTTGTACAAGTACATGTATTAGAGTGTTATAGATATTGCATTTCTAAGTTTTGTTTGTCCCGACGACACATATTTTCTCTTATATCAGCCCGCTTAATAAGGACAAACGGATAATACGGACACTTTCCCATTTCCCTTTGGTGTCCGTATTAACCAGGTTCCACTGTATCTTATTTGTAGCTCACATAATGTCACTCTTGAAAAGACACCGAAAAAAACGTGTCTACAATGCTCCAAAACAAACGCATGCCCTGCTAAAAACCCTCTCCAATAAAGGGAGGAAAGGCGGGGTGTGGGTGGGGTTGGTTTTGAGTCAGGTTCGGTTCAGGGTACACAATATGTGTAGGACAATCAGAATCAGCACAAGTCATTTCTGCTTCACACCCCTGCACCTGTGAATGGACAAAATTAAAAATATTTTTGAAAACCCGTTTCTACTGTTGTAGTTTGGTTATCAGAACGTTGACTAAATACCATTGATAATTCTTGTCCATCTTGGTGTCCAGAAGTATTAGCCTCTATCTCTTTAGGGACTGTGCAATAATTACCAGGAGAGGGGGGGGGGGTGGGGGGGGGGGGGCATAAAGTAAAATCACTGGCAGGGATAGGGGGGCTCAAAGTAAAATCAGTCACTCATGAGGAGGGGAGCCCTTAAAATTGTATTTCAAGTACATATTACAGTAGCTTACAACAGTGGCAGATCCAGACCTGGTTATAAGGTGGGGCCCAAAGTATTTTCACCCACAAAGGGGGACCCGGGCCCTCCCCTAGATCTGCCACTGGTTCCCACTGAAAGGCTTGATGTCCTGTTAGCTGTGACTGAACTGCAAATTCAAATTCAATCCATTGCAATATGATAGTATATTATTATTCTCTATAAGGTTGCAAAAGTCCCTAACAAGCTGTTAAAAGTTACGGTATCCCATAAACCCCTTGTTCATAGGCCCTCATAACACATGGCTATGTTGAACATTGCTACGGAGATGATGTTTGTTCCAGACGCAGATGTCCAAGAAGTAAATGTAGTAGGAGCTCTTCTTTCTGTTATAAGATCTTAATCACCTGATCACAGGTGCGTGTAGAGAAAATGCAGGTTACTTTTATGGTCTTGTATACTGTGTGTGTACTGTGAGGAGCATTCATAATTTCTGACTGATGAGAGGGGGGGGGGGGGGGGCAATAACTAAATTCACTTTTTAGGAGGGGGTATTACCTAATATGTTCCTACATGAAGCCATTTTCACCCCCACCCCTGATAATTATTGCACAGTACCTTACAAACCTGTTGGATGTTAACACTAGATTTATTAGGACACCTATGGCAGGCAATTTCATTTTTTTTGTCACATGAAAATGGTTTCAAGCCACAATTTTCACACTTTTGAGGGCAGTAAGACACTACAACAATTCATAATTCTGTAAGGAAAAAGAGACTCGTTGGGAAAGTACAATAACTGTTGTACAGAAATACACAATAAATGCATAAGCTAATGTCAAAATTTTACGCCGTTTTTCCTTCAGTGCAGTATCATAAAGGTAAGTGTAGGGACATTTTATAAAACGGTCAAGAATGTAGGGACATTTTATAAAACGTGGCTGAGTTCTCCTTGCGACATTCGCAAGCAAATTCTTCTTCGAGTCGAGGCCAGTTTTTTTAAAACTTATTTGGGCTTCAGTGTTGCACCAGCGTGTCCCAGGTTTATATGAAGCACAGCTACGGCCAACTTGATCCAGAATTTGGTAATATCGAGTGGGGATAGGATGGCCGTGCATCTTTGGCGTGTGCCCCCCAAGTGGACGGACACGAGCGTGTTCTGTCGTCCTCCCGACGAATTTGGTCAAAATGCCGTTGACAGACCGATTCATACGGCTCAAGCCCACCAGCTCTACATACATGAGAAGTTGGTGTCCTCAGAACACCGCTACAGCCATACTAAAGCCGCCTGGTTTTAGCTCTTTTGCAAAACAAAATGTATTTGTTTCGTACAGCAAGTTACGCGAAACCACAACAATTTCACATTGTGTGCAAGGTCAGTTTGGCTCTGGCACAATATATAATGTGGAATGAGGACAAAACGAAATATTAGCCGAGTTTGAAAGCTAAGTTTCCCGTGTACACTCTAAGTTTTAGTTTTTTTCGCTGCCGGACAAGACTCATGGCGAAAACAAGCTTGAAGTTACCGTGTTTTGTATTTTTGTTAAGGTGTACCGCTGACCAGCAAAATACTGTATCGCGCTTTCTAAAACGTATTTCCGCGGTGTCCTTCCGAAGATGCCTCGAAGATTTCCGAAGATGTACCGAAGATTTCCGAAGATGTCTCGAACACTTCCGAAGATTTCCGAAGATTTCCGAACACTTCCGAAGATGTCCCGAAGATTTCCGAAGGTATATCGAAGACTTCTGAAGATGTTCCGAAGATTTCCGCACGTTTTCAGAACGAATTTTTCTGAAGCTTCTTATCTAAGAGTGAATAAGTGGCAAAGGACCGCTCAAAATTCAAATGTTTGCCAATTGGCCAAAGCCACAGAGCGTGACATTGAATTTGAGGTAATCGGAGGTGCATTGCCATGTGCAATTTCTTAGACAATTGGTCATTGGTCAATCATGTCGTTGTTTGTTCAGTCGAACCTCCCTAACCTGAGTATCAGGCGAATTTTTCTGCGCTCTCTTTTACTCTTCGTCTTTACGTAAGCGGACACCCTCGCGACCAGAGAAAAATTCGGGTCTTCTGAAAAACGTGCGGAAATCTTCGGAACATCTTTGGAATTCTTCGAGCCATCTTCGGAAATCTTCGGAAGTGTTCGGGACATCTTCGGAAATCTTCGGAAATCTTCGGGGCATC
This sequence comes from Desmophyllum pertusum, assembly GCA_029204205.1. Taxonomy (NCBI): domain Eukaryota; kingdom Metazoa; phylum Cnidaria; class Anthozoa; order Scleractinia; family Caryophylliidae; genus Desmophyllum; species Desmophyllum pertusum. The sequence continues at coordinate 19,387 of MU827364.1, forward strand.
TTCGGAAATATTCGGAAGTGTTCGGGACATCTTCGTAAGTCTTCGGAAATATTCGGGGCATCTTCGGAAGTGTTCGGTATCAGTCGATTCGTTAACGGCTCTTGACCGCTGACCATGTTCGATTTCACTACTTCAGCCACTATATAAATATATTTGTTTTTTATTTTATTTATTTATTATTATTTTATTATTATTTTTTATATTTTTTGTGTTCCTGGGGTGTTCCGTTGCTGTTCCGGGGTGTTCCGGGGGTGTTTCCGGGGGTGTTCCGGGGGTGTTCCGGGGTGTTCCGGGTTTTACATACACCCGTATTTCAGTAAAAGCTGGAAGATTTCGTACTATTTTAGCCTAAAGAAAAGCTTGTGAAAATCGTTTGTTTGTTTATTGAGCTCAGCTTTGGGACTGGGAATTTTAATTCAAAGATGCACAATGTGCAGTGACGATTTATATTATTATACTTCGCAAGCAATACTGACACTATTAGAAACATAAAAATCGCCTGGATTCAAATGGAGAAATTCAATTTCCCTCTGTACATTTTAATTTCCTAGGACGAGAAACATGCCAAGCGAAATATCGTATCGAAAGTGAAGAGAAAAACATAATAATTCACTAGTATTTCAGCGCAGTCGGAAAGCCGTTTATAGATTTCGTACTATAATCAAAGCAATGTTTGGAATGAAGGTAAGCCAGCAATTTTCAATGTAAAAATACGCCAAACAGGCGTGTTTTCCATATTTTCACTTACCGAGCTCAGCTTAATTTCGGACTGGGATTCCTGCTCGTTCTTTCTCAAGTTCCTTCTTGTTTCACGTTTCGTTTCTAAACTGAAACAATGCAAAACAGTCGTGAAGTTAACGATTAAATACGTAAACAAAGGTGCAAAACTTTCTACCTGCCTAGCAGCAGAAAATTTAAATAAGCTCAAGCTTATAAACCGAATTGAACGGAAAATTAACCTTACCGCTAGCGTCGCTAAGCTATTATTTATACGCTCGCCTGCCAAATATAAAATAAAACTCAAGAACACTTAGCTTTCTTTTGGCCAACAGTCGACTACTTGAATCTGCACTTTGTCTGCTACCCGAAGGACTTTCTTCGCTCTTAAGCAGCAATAAGATGCTAGAAAGCGAAGGAAAATTTCTTGAGTCGACAAAACACTTTCTTTAGATCAAGAACTAGCGAAAAAATCCGGCGAAAACACGCCACTAAGCTGACGCGACCGGACGCGAGTCGGCAACCCGGTAAAATGGCGGCAAAAACACAGCCTCATTTTCATGCATAGTAGTCACCAGGCTCCAGGGAACAACTTATTACAGCCTAAAAACAAATGACGGAAATTTAATTTTGCAAAACAGACAACTGAGTTGAAAAGAGGTTGCTCTAAACCCTCTCATAAATTTCTCCTTTTGGTTTTAAATTAATAAGTGGCCGATTTAGCGCCAACAGGAAAATGATCAAACGCTGCTCATGCGCGGCTATTCCCTGATATTTAAAAGAAAAAATAATAATCGCCCTTTTGATAAACTTTACTTCAATATCTAACACTCACAGGAATAAGGCGCTGTTTTATTGAGCATAATGTACTTTTAAAGCAATTTGAAATATTCAAAGCGATCTGGTCACGTGACTGATGACGTCACGTAAGATACGTGTTCAAAAACGTGTTCTTCACATAAATATCTATCCACATGTAGATTTTTGTTGCTATGCGCCTTACATTTCGTGAGATATAGCTGAACAAATTTTCCACACATTTTTACACTCGTGTATAGCCCCCTTAAATTTAAAATGCCAGAATATTAATGGCCATTTCAAAATTCCCCATATCAATGTCTTGCTGAAAATATTGATTACTTTTCAATTGATAGAGACCTGTTCTCACAGTAAACAAAAACGCACTTTCGGGCGTGGTCACGTGACTAATGACGTCATCACACTAAGTTTGATATGAGAGTTATTTTATGGTAAGTGCTATTACCTTGTGGTGCTTCACCCTTCTGGGCCTCAAATTGAAAAAGTTATTTGACATTGAAAAATTTCCAGTTGCAAAGGACTCTGGGAAGGTTCTTATTATAATTATATATTGCTTTTATATAACAAGTGGAACCGGAATAAAAGCAATATATAATTTAATTGTCATAATGGAAAAATGGTAAATATGATACCACCTACTGCCCTTAATTTTAGTTTTAGTGGGGTTTAGAAATTGCGAAAATCATGCAAATTTGTTAGTAAAATATCGGCCCTCAGTCTTTTCTGTATGGACCTAGTTGCACTCGATCTGTCCTGTCAAGATTCTCCCAGTATGGCTCTCGCGCTTGGTTAATAATAAGATATATGTATTATATTATCATAGATACAAGACCAATTGACAGTGTTCTTTGTATAGCACAAACCAACAAATGCACCCTCAGACAACAACCCTGAGTTTAAATTGTGCATATCAAAAACCCCAGTAATGCAATTTGTAAAATTCATAGTCAGAGCAATATGTAAATAGCTCAGAATAGTGGATTCAAAAGCCTCATATGAAGGTAAATGAGAGCTTACATGTACAGTTTTATATCAATGAACCAATGGTTCACATGAAGCTACTCGGAAACTTACATGTGCCTAATATTATTCAGTATCAGTGAATATGAATTATGGTGATGTCAAAAATTCCTGGAACAAAAAATATACTAAAGAACACCAGTGAAAGTCACTCAAATGTTAAACTCTGAAAATATGGTAGCAGTATTAGAAGGAACAGTAACCCGACACTGTTAAATTATCATGTTGTGACTAATATGTATTTTTTACATTACAAATTTTTTTGTTTTCCTTTCTCTTGAATTTAATGTCATTAGCTAGCACTGTCATTAAGTACCATGCTCTAAAACAAAATAAAGACGAAAGGAAATAAATATCAAACAAAAATAAATTTAAACCAAAATTAATTAATGTACATGATTTGAAAAATAAATTTGGAATGGTCTGAATTTTAACAGGCCATGAATTGACATAAGAGTCAGACTGGTTTGAATCAGACCAAAAGTATATGTATTTTCCAACAAAGGCTTGACTTTTCATACCATGCTCAATTACACATGCATGTACATGTATATATTTATTAAAGGGGCAAAACACACTAACAGCATGTGCTAACATTTTTAAACATTCAATATTAAAATCACACTGGATCGGATTCAATGAAATCTAAATACAGCAGACAACCACCACATTTCAAAAATCTTTCTTCAAATATTTATTTGGTCCTTTTTTTTCTGGCCTCAATTTTTTTTTAGTGTCATGATTAACTGCAACACCATCAATCAAGTGTCACCCACTGAATTAGTAAAACAAACAATTTTATATATTATATAGATTATAAATTATTTCAAACCAATATCAATTTAATATATTCTCCTGACATCACAAGTGCTGCCTGATATTACAATGGTTTTGAAGTACAAATCTGAAGAGAAAACAAAGCAGAGAATGTAATTAACCATCAGGTCAGCTGGAGGAGAGAGGGCTTAAGTGGTCGACCAGTATACTGGTACCCAGTATTAACCCACCTCAGAAGAGAACATATAATTAATTATTATGCTCTAGATCAAGGATAATTAATGAAAGGGATTTTCAACTTTTAAATAGATATCTATTTACTATGCTTTATTATTTTATATACACCTAAAAAGGTTTGAGACACAACTCCCTTCCCCCATTTCCCCCAAAAGAAGCCCACCAAAAAAAACCTTTTGAACAAATAACAGATATTTAGCCCACGTACAGCTTATATAATATATATTATTATACGGCATAGCATTTTGGAGTGCGGATACGCACAAAGACGAGCGCAGATATGAGACCGTATTACATGGGTCTCAGTCCCCCTGACCGCGCGCTACGGAAAACACTGTTGAAAGCCTATATTTTAGGAAAGATATTATGTCGTATAATAAACAATTTATTCAGCGGAAAGTTGTGTAACACGGCTGGTTATTATTATTATTATTATTATTATTATTATTATTATTATTATTTTCCAGGCCGGCTCATCTCAACCTGTCTGGCCATACATACATCAGCTTGCAAGCTAGTTCCCTGTGAGGGCCATCTCTGCTTGAATCTCGCCCAGCCCATAGGATAAACATGACAAGATTTGGTAAACACTCTCTAAGATACTTTGGACCGTATCTTTGGTCAAAACTATCGAGCAATGACAGGGCCATAACTTTGTTATCAGCATTTAAAGCAAATATCAGGAGGAAGAACCTGGAAACATTAATCACTGATAACAGCTGCCCAAACTGTAACCTGTGCAATTCGTAATATTAATAATAATTTTATTGTAATTTAACTATATAATAGATTGTAATTTAACTACAGAAACATAATTATATTATATATATATATATATATACATGTATATTTATAATTTACTAGTCATTTTTAAAATTATATTGTAAATCTTAATTAGTCGTATCTGATATTTTATTGTAATTTTATTTGTAAACTAAGTGTCCCCAATTAGTAGTCGACTTGTGGACAGCTAGAAGATAAGACACACTAATAAAGTTATTGATTGATTGATTGATTGATTGATTGATTGATTAATTGCCCTCATCTTGAAAGCGGAGATGGCCCTGGGGATGAGATTGGTCAGCTTGCAGTAGCATTTTCTATATGGTTGCGTTGACGGGGTTTACGGTCATATAATAAAGACAAATACACAATTTTTAATAAAATTATTATTAGACATAATAGGCCAATTTCGATATATTAAAATTCTAACTTGGCTCCGAGGCTTAGGGGAATAAAACAAAAGAAATGATTTATTCATCCCTCAACCTCGATGTGATTTATTGTCGATTTCTTTTGTTTTATTCCCCTAAGCCTCGGAGCCAAGTTAGAATTTTAATATATTGGAATTGGCCTATTCGGTGCATCATTCTATAAATATGGTATATTAAGCAAGCTCATAATGAACATTAAAAGGTAGTTTTAATGTCTAAATATTTTCTATGTCAATACAGTTGGGTCAAATCCTGTAAATATCAATTATTTCTTTATATCACATGGAAAATGAAATTAATGTAATTTTTATCACCATAATAAACAATACATTTTTTAATCAACCTGTATAATTTAGGGCCCAGTTGTTTGAAAGCCAGTTGATACATCCCTGAATAAATATTAATACAGCTTTCTTTTTCAGTCAATTTTGATTAATAATTTGGGAGCAGTCAAAATCAAATTGTAGGCTGAAAATACAGTAATTTTAAAGATATGTTTTGTACAAGTGTAGATCTATGTGGACTAAAATATGGCATTATTATAATGACATATTTTAGTCCAAATCTACACAAGTTGTACAATTTTAACATATCTTGAAAATTATTTTCAGCATACAGTTTGATTTATCCTGCTTTGAAGAACTCTGCACTCTTCGGTACTTTGTTTTAAATACCGTAAAACTCCATGTATAAGCCGCACCCATAGATAAGCCACACCCCCAATTTGGAAGCTCAATTTTTGGGGAAAAAAAAGAGACGAGTTGCGTTTAGTAAACAAACAAGTATAGTTTCAGAACACTAGTTGTAGTTGAATTGTGTAATTCAATTTTTCGAATGGCTTCCATTCAATAACCTTGTAGGCATTAAAATATATAAATGTATATTTTATAATATAAAGTTCCAACTCACTGTAACACACGTCCTGATTGGTTTAAGCCCATGCTTTATGAGAGCCAAGCGCAGAGCTCACCAACACTCATGCCACCAGCCAAATGTATTTGGAAAATGAAGGAAATTTTTTAGAAAAATCATAGATTTTCTTATCATAAAATAAAGTTAAACCCTCAAGTGTGCCTCAATTGAACTAAAGAGGTACATGTAGGAAGAAACAATCACCTATTGGCTCATGCTTCCACCCACACTTTGTTCGTGCTCTCGCTGCTTCCTTCACACTTTATAATAGAATAGAGCACAGTTGAGGCTTTTTTATTTGTTAAAAAACCAGTCAAATGTTCAAAGAAATGTGTGTATTATAATAATTTTAACTGGAATGTTATGTTTTTGGCTTTTCAAAATGATGGGCAATTTCTTTTTACTGAAACAGTTGTTTATTCAATTTGTTTGTTTGAATTCATCATAGACACCATCACCAGTGGCAGATCCAGGGTAATGCTTATAACAAGGAGACCGGAGTAAAAAATACAGGAGCCTTGATTGAAAATTAGGTCAAAGCGAAAACATGTTTGGTCCATATTTTTCTGCAACAGGTAGCCAGTTTAAAGAAGCTGTCAGTCTATATTTTTATTGCAGATTAAGACCCAGCCCCCTCTCCTAGATCTGCCACTGATAGCTCACACAATGAATGCTCTATCTTACGACAAGAAACTGGGATATTACAATTATTTTGTTGAAGAATTGAAGCATTACTCGAATAACTGTTCGATTTCGTAGTGTTTTTTAAAGACCTAATTTGCCAGAACTTGAACTTTTAATGCATGCAGCTGGCCATCTGTTGCTACCAGACAATGACTATGGTTTTCAGAAAGTATATTTTATGAAATGGCTGTATTCTTCATTTGACAAGTCAATAATGATATTGATGCAAATTGATTTTCAAGTTTGTTTTTTGGTGGTTTTTTTTTTATAGCAGAAATGCTCCCAGCCTATAATGTTGTAAAAAGCACTATGTAATATTGATTTCTTTAACCACTTCAATGGCAATCTGTTATAATAACAGTATAAAGTTCAACTTGTGAAGAAAACAAAATCACCAAAAAAGAAAAGAAACAAACAGACATAAATCACTCCAAGTAAAGGGACTCAAATGTATGACAGTACCAAAATCCAGTTGTAATTATTACAACTTAGTCCTTAGTTAAAATCACTGGAAAATTAAAGAAAGCAAAGGCAATTTGACGTACAATGTATACAATGCAACCTCAATTATCATTATTATCAGATAGTGAACATTCACATAAAGAAATGGTCACTGGTATATGGCTGAAAAGGAAAAGCAAAGGAAAATAATTATTGTATTACCGTCTCAAAAACCAGCCTCTGATTGGTTTAAAATTCCACGCAGCATTTTGTTGTGTCTCTCACATTATTATAAAACCAAAATTCACAATATTTATTCACAGAGCAACTGGAAATACTGATTACTTTGTCATATGACAAATAAATGCTCCTTTTAATGTTTCAATCTGCTTTATTGAGTTTTAAAGCCATTTTTCCTTTATAATTACAATTTTCCCTTTGTTTGCAGGCTTTTGTTTTGTGCACACTTGTAATGACATAATCAAATATTGCTGGCAGTCACGAATGATAAACATTTTTATAGTATACATGGCTTGTCAACAGGAGCGGGGGTATACAATACAAATATGCAATTCTCATACATTTTCTAAGCCACCCTCTCAAATAAGTCACCCCCACTTTTTTTTGGAGCAAGAAAGTTATTAACCCCCCTCCACAAATAAGCAACCAGTTCATTTTTATGCTATTATCATAAATATTCTAAGCCCCCCTCTCAAATAAGTCACCCCCCCCCCCCTTGTTTTTGGAGCAAGAAAGTTATTAATCATAACCATAAGCAACCAGTGCATTTTTACTGAGTACCAATCTGGGCACAAATTCACATACTATGCTCACCACGAGCATTGGAGGAAATATTACCAGTACCTGTACTCAAAAAGAATTGTGTTATTAATCATGAATAAAACAATTTATTGATCAAAGTAAAGGTTATGGACATTGAAATCCATGTGCCGAAAGTTTAAAGGTACCCATTTAGTTCCACTCAGTTCCCCAATTTTCCTTTTATATGGAAGCACCACTAAGGAAAGGTCATTGGATCCCCCTCCCTTAATTGAGACATTAAGCCTGAAATATTATGCCCCCCCCCCCCTTCCTGGTCCAATACACAAAATAATATAATATCACCCAACTCCTTCCTCAATTCCTCCTCCCCTTTTACCAAATAGAAATGAGGACATCAATAATAATTTAATCAATATTATTTCTTAAACATGATTTAACAAGACTGTTTTATAACAAAAAAGGATTAAACATTGTTGCCCATGTATGGTCAAACCCGGGGGGAGGGGGGTACTCAAACAAGTTTTATACAGGGATGCTCCGCCCAGAGGTCCAACCCCTTACCCTTTTATATACCATTTTTGACAGAAAAGGTACCCCTTTCATATACCTTCCATGGAAAATGGTACTCCTTTCATATACCTTCCATACAAATTATGAAAATGGTACCCCTTTCACATACCTACAGTAGAAAACACTGCATCCCTTTTCTATAGCCTTGTAATGAACTTAATGAACAATATATATCCCCAGAAGGAAGTGGAAGGAAGCTGTCTTACGATGGCTAAGAACTTCAAACCTGCAGTCCACCTCATACCTAAATGTCAGTTTTCCCTACCCTTTTCTATACTCCAACTCGTGAAATCCCTACCCTTTTTAATGAGTGAATGCGCATGCGCAATGGACGAAGTTGATGTGGTTGGGGGTAATTTTGCTCGCCCCAGGCTCTCTCCCACTCAGATGTAAACTTTTATGAGTAATTCTGCTGACCAGTGTCAATGATAAGGGAGGAAAAGGAGAGAGAGCTTTGTTTGCGGGCTTTTGCTTTGTGCACACTTGCACACTTGGACACTTGGTCACCTGTGTTTATATATTTGTTGGCTGCCTGTGTTTATATTGTTGACTGCCTGTGTTTATAATGATTATTGTTGGCTGCCTGTGTTTATAACAACAACAACAACAACAACAATTTTATTTTGCATTTTATAAAAATTAGGTTACATTTTTTGGATATATTATTTTAATAGTAGTTTGTAATGGTATTTGAGTAATTAGCTAATTATAGTAAATGCCTAGAGGTTAAATGAACTGGAGGGTTTTCTAGTTAACCTCTAGCCTGTTTATGTTAAATACGATTATGTAGCTGTTCTATACATTACTTAAAAAAAAAACAATAATAATAAATAAATAAATAAATAAATAAAAACAGAGAAGAGAAAAACAAAAACAAAAACAAGGAGAACAAACAAGAAGTACATAGAAGTAAGGGTCATATAATAAGATTACAGTAGTCATTTACTTATACTGTTCTGTCAGTAGATAATGCTTAATTTTTATAGAGAAGGAGAAAGTATTAAGGTTTTTTAAGGAGTTGTTGGCTGCCTGTGTATATTGGCTGCCTATATATTTGTCGGCTGCCTGGTTTATATTGTTGACTGCCTGTCTTTATTATTGTTGGCTGCCTGTGTTTATAATTGTTGGCTGCCTGTGTTTATAATTGTTGGTTTGTTGGCTGCCTGTACTGTTGTGTTTATATATTTATTGGCTTGTTGACTGCCTGTGTTTATAATTAAGTGGTCAGTATGCCATTCCCCAAGGGCGACCGCTTAATACAGGTTTGACTGTAGTATAGTTTTTGAAAGTGGAAGAAATATAATGATGAATAAAAATATAGTAATGTGTATATATTTGGTATCTGCATTGTTGCTCTATGATTTCCTTTTGGCCTTTACAGGGACGTGCTGCCCAATAGGTTATGGTTTTTAGGTTTTTTTGTCTTAGACAGGGTATCAATTTTATCACTTTCTGTCTTAAACAGGGTATCTTTACATATGGTTAATCTTTACATGGCCTAATGTCTTGAACTGTCAGGATAAGCATACATGGTTAATTTATAAAAACGTGACCACATTAGCCAAATTTGTACCATTTTTTTGTTGGCGTAATTACAATGTAGAGCAAAAAGCTGAGTGACTCCATAAGCTGTAAATAGATTTGTAATCACTATTCTTTTCTTGTCTTAAACAGGGTATGATTTTGAGTTAAATGTCTTAGATGGTGTCTCAAAATCGGAATTCTATCTTAATACAGGGTAGGAAAATCAGAGATTTGTGTCTTGAACAGGCTCAGGGTACCCTACCCACCCCCCCCCCCCCACCCCCGGGGAGGGATTTAGCCCACACTGTCATTATATATATATATTGTCCATCTTGTGATGCCTGTCAAGCGCACCCATGTTGTAATGGCAGTCAATAACCTTACCAAGGCTTTCAAAACTCCCTTGTTCACTTCACATCCCTTCTAGATCTCAGACTTTTAAGAAGCAAATAAGTATAACTCATTCTACTGGAACATTAGCTCCACAGTCTAACACTTTCAGCCTATCCAGATGTTGCATTGTTTGACTCTTTTTTATTGTCCTTTATTTAATACAGTTAAAAAAAAATGGCTTTTTCAAAGCATCAATCTGTCAAACCTATATTTGTTTCCATTTTAGTCCTAGCATGTGTTGTTGTAACACTCATTCCCCTCCTTTGGAAAGTAGTGTACATAATTTGTTGGTGTACTGTTGAGCTACCCCTGTGTAAAAATGGTTGAATTACACCACCCAGGCTTTTTCTTAACTTACTATGTTGATTAGATCAAAAAGGTGTTTTAGAACTATTTTAGTTATTGATATAACAGGCAAAGCGCACACATTTTCTTTTGCACCATATGCCACTATAAAAGATTTGAGATCTCAAATAATACTTTAATAATAATACATCCTTTGGTAAGTTGGTCATATTTATATTGAATTGGCCCATCTTGAATATGAGAATTCAGGGAGCTCCGCTGTTAGGCTAAGCCTATCTATATATATATTCAGCTTCATGATATTTAAACCAGGATAATCTCCGGCGGTGTGGACCAGTTTCAGTGGTCGGAGTGAGGCTTTATCTTTTTGAGGATATTGCAGTACATTTAAATTTGATTTGTTCGGAAGAATAAGCTGGAAATAACCACACATCACACAATCGTGTAATGGAATTAGTAAGGTTATCAATTCCACTGATATTCATACAAGTGTTGGTTTTTAGACCTTTTTTATGACGGTTTGAAGGTTTTAAAATTAAGAAGATTTAAAAATTATTCATGATGAAGTTAGCCAACCAGAGCTCCCCATTCTAGTCAGGTGGATGAGTTTAGAAACCCGATGAAACACCAGTTGAAACCTACATGTGTTTCAACTCAGTTGAAACACGTGTGCTAAATATTTCTTAATCTACATATCCATAAACCAAAACAGCAATCAGAACATGAATAATGCCCTTTTAGCTGTAAACAATACTCAACGAACAACACGGTGTTATTCAAGAAACAATTATGTCTTCCTAACTGAAAAAAAGCTTGATTCGGTTACAAAAATAAAGCACAATTGTTATCTGAATAAAGTTGATAGATAAGACCTCGACGCCCTCTCATTATTCGCACCGCAAACATTTATGTCGTAATTTGTACTTTCATTTAGGCTTTAAAACTTTTCCAAATTACCTTTATCCCGTATCAGCATAGTGCTCTAGCAAGACAGCTGTCTCCTTTCCCAGTAGGCTCAAATTTTTGAACTTTTCCTTCAAACGAAAACTCCGCAGTAAGCAGTCGCGCCGGCATCACTCGACCGGACGCTAAACGAAAATGTGGTTTGTTTGTCAAGGTCTACGTAATGTATGCAGGCAAAAACTCGTGACAACCACCAAGGAATGTTTCTAGCACAACGAGAACAAACAATGCTAATCAATACCAATTCAGTCGCCAAATGACTAGTCTATCTGAATAGGCAATGCTCCTTAGAAGGATAATATATTATGTAATCTTCTTTGTTGGAGAAGTAATTTCAAAAAACTCGTGCTTCGTGTTTCATTGGGTTTCCAAACACTCGATCGAAAACAATAAAAGCACTCATCCTGTGGCTTCGTGCTTTCATCTGTTTTCTCGTGTTTAGAAACCCAATGAAATATTTTGAAATATTACTTCTAATATCCATGCGTTTGTCATCATCAGGGTTGTTATGCATGGGAAAGGTTGCTAGATGGCAAGCCTGCCACGTAACCTTATAAAAATAAGGTTCCGTGGCAGGTTTCTGTAAAGGATGTATTGTAATGTCCGACTACTGTCCGATTTTTTTTTCATCCAATTATTTTCAAATCGGACAGCATGTAGTCCTATTACATATACTACTGTAGACAGTTTCGTGAGGGTATATATCGGCGAAGTATGAGTCAACATAGTGTAAAGAAATAGAAAACCTTTGCGAGGAGAGATGTTACTGTCCTAAAAGAGTTTAAAATTCACAAAAAGCCAGCAGTAGTTTCTTTCAGCTTACAAATAGACAAAAGGTTACTCTAGACTACTCATTTGTAGCCTGAGAACGGACGGATTTTCCGTCGACGTCAATCAGCATCCCAAAATCCGTCTGCGTTTAAGCTCACTACTTACTGTACCTCCATCTCTTCGACTTCGAACCTTAGAAATATGATTCAGACCTTCATATTTAGTCTGTGCCGAAAACTCATCAATTGACTTTATTCATATTCAAATAGACAGATCTATAGCCTTTAATTCGATATTGGGTTTGGGGTATCTGTAATGTAATCGAGACAGTGACCAACTAGAAAGCGTAAGCTACTTTGGTCACTTAAAGTATTTTTTCTCTTGATTTTTCTTTTCTTCCCCACTTATGTATAATGAATTTTTCTTGTATTTTATATATTGTATCTTTTGTAATCAGTGTGTAATAATAATAATGATAAAACTGAAACTGTAAGCGCTACATCTGTTAGACTGGCGGGAGACGCCCTTGAAAGGACACGTGGTTGTACGGTGCATAAGAGAGAGACTTGTTCGAATGTTAAATAACTAAGGCCCCGTCCACACTAATGCGTTTTCGAAACGCTCTGTTTTCACCGAAAACGCATTGAAAACTCCGCGTTCACACTACCGTTTTCGCAGCGTGTTCCCCGCCCACACTAAAACGCTCTAAATCGCTACAACAGTCATCTGCGCCTGAAACAAATAGACGCACCCGTGATTATTGCGATGTGAATGAAGTCAGGGTTTTTGAAAGTTTCCGTTCTTGCTGTCCACATTACTACGATACGGCTCCGTTTTCAAATGTCTCCACTTTGGACAGCGTTTTCAAATGTATGCGTTTTCGATGAAATCGATGAATTGAAAACGATCAGCGTTTTCGATCATTGTAGTGTACTAGACGATAGGCCAAAACACATCGAAAAGGGTGCGTTTTCAAACGAAAACGCATTAGTGTGGACGGGACCTTTAGACTTCTTGTAAGATCTACTGTGAGAAACTGATTATAGGTTGAACCTGGAGTGATGTGAAATAAACTGCTGTTGGAACCAACCAAGTCTTGTGTTCTTCCTAACCGCTCGTTAGAAGCGATTTAAGCTACAAAGATCGTAACGAAAATCCTAACGAAGTTGTATTTACCCAGCCTCGCGTGCGATCCAGAGCTATTGAAATTAAATTTTCCACAAGCTGAGAGTTTCTACTAACAATACATTTGGGACACTTAGTAAATTTTGCAAATCGAGGTGATTATCGCGCACGCTCGCGTGCTCTCCCACTCGACTTAATCCCTGAAAAAATAAGGGACTGCTCGTAGTCTAAAGGGGAGCAGTCTATGGCAAAAACAGATCAAATGAGATATGGTCAAAATGAAAATCACTGGAGGATTTAAAAGCCGCCGAGTCAGGCAATAATTCAAAACAGTTAATATTTTCGGCGCAGTGGCCAAACAAAGATCATCCTCGTTTGGTCCGAGCTTAAATCCCAGGCCCAGACGAGGATGAGAGTTGTTGAGAGTTTAAACTTTCGCTCTCGTTTGGCCTGAAACTCTCATGCGCTCTCAGCAACTCTCATAGACTCCCATGCGCTAGGCCTGAATAGATTGTGCTAGCAAATCCAGCCAAAGTTGCTCCAAAAAAAGGCTAAAAGTTGCTCAAAAGTTGCCAAAAATTGAAAAAGTTGCCACCAAAATTTGAAAAAGTTGCTCACTTTGGCGAGACATTTTATTCTAGATAACAACTTAAAACATGGAAATGTTGGATGTGTAATTCAATGTAATCTTAAATTTCAACATAACTACCAATAGTAGTACTTTCTAATGAAGTAAAGTAGTTTCTAGATCTAATGAGTAAATCTCATGATGTTGACCAGAATGCAATGCAGAATGCAGATTAGCAAATACCAAGATGGCGGTGGCTCTGTGTTGGAGCGAATAACCGCTGGATAATTCGCGGGCGATATTAAATAGATAGCTGTTGTCCAGTTCGTGGGCGCACATCAATTCATGCACGGAAAGTAGAAAACAAAGGAATGTTAATCATTTGCAGGGTCAATACTATTCAATACACGTCTACAGCATTCTTAGTGTCGACCAGTTTCAATTAACAGAAACATTTGGGTAATTTGGGTGTTTTATCATTATTTGTTGCTCAAAAGTTGCCAAGGAAGGCAAAAGTTGCTCTAGGTTGCTTGCAGTACAAAAAGTTGCTCAGAACTCCAGAAGTTGCTCAAAAGTTGCCGAGCACAATCTATTCAAGCCTACCATGCGCTCTCATCGAATTTGAACCGGCTCAAACTTTTCTTAAGACTCGTCGAGAGTTGTCCTCTCGCTTGGTTCACGTTTGATAATAGTCGATGGGAGTTGAAGAAAACTCTCATGAGAGCCAACTCTCATCCTCGTTTGTCCCGGGCTTAACGCTATCCACCCTCATAAATTACTATCCAGTGGATAATTCCGTGATCTGAGTAGCGTTATGCTTTGAACTGCCAGACCCTGACTTCTACTCTTCTCCCGGTTTAAGCCAGATTTGCAACAAGCCGCACAAAAAAATGATTTGAAAAGTTTAAACCCGTTATAAAAGACTGGCGTGGCCTTTAATAATTTGAACAACTGATGGCTTTTAATGAAGTACTCCTAATAAACAGCTTACGCTATACTAGGAGGTGTAGTTAACTATGTAAACTCTAGCTAAATTGAACTATATAACTGAACATGGCAACATGATATGTACAATTACTTAAAATATTTAAAATATTTACTTAAAATGTTAACCGCAAGTAATAAATAAAAGTAAATAAATAACTCGGCTTCATCGTAATAAGAGGTCAATTGTATACCATATCGGGCAGACCACGCCTAAAACTGAATCACATATTGTCAGCCTATCACTGGCCGAGAATGGTTCTAGCCATTAAAATCATGATTTTCTTTCTAAGCATCGCATTGTAGAGTTCATAGTCTATACAGTCAAACCTCTATTAAGCGGCCACCCTCGGGAAATAGCCAACTGACCGCCTAATAGAGGTGACCGCTTAATATGAGTCAAGTTTACAAAAAAGTATGGGGAGCGATTTCCTGTAATTTGATAAGTGTCGACCGCTTAATAGAGGGTGACAACTTAACAGAGGGCCGCTTAATAGAGGTAAGTTACTGAATAAGACATAGCTAAGCAGACCGCTTAGTTAATCAGCGAGTCAGTGGTTTGGCGGAATCGAAGGGAGGGACTGAGGGAGCGGTTAGGAAGGTGGCTAGACTGACGAGAATTTAGTGAATACAACTTGAACGATACGGTAATGTTCTTCAGGTTTTGTATAAGAGAAAAAAGTATTTTTAATTGTAACACTCCTATTGAGACCATAGCTCCACTACTCCTTATAATTATACAATGCTCCAAACAGTACAGACATGGTGATTCTCTAGAGGCTCATTTTATGCACACAATGGCGATGCTTTGAGAAGGCGGAAGATGAGTGTTATAGTGACTTGCACCTTCTTGTGGGCACTAAGCACAAGGAAATCTTGATAACGTACGTAAGACCGCCTGAGAATAACTTTCCAGTTATTCTCACCTAATTTAATACTGCTTCCATCAGCGATGAAGGGAAAGGGAAGAAATCAGCCGGTTCCATGGCCAGAGTAGAAGGGATTGTGTGAAAAGGTGGAACATTTCAGAAGAGAGCTTAAAGTTATTTCAATTGAAATAACTCTGTGTTAAACGCTCGGCTTAGATACCTACATCACATACAAAATGGCCGATCCTATGTCTACTGCCCCATGCAAACAAGGTAAGCATAATCTTAAAGGGGCACTGTCACAAGGACGCATGCGCCAGTCTCGCGAGTCGAACTTGAAAAGGTTGGGCTAACTTTTTCAAGTTTGAGTTGCCAAATCCAAAATGGCGTCGACTAGTGGCGGCGGCGGCACGGTGGAAAGCGTAGTAATTCTGGGCGAAAAAGAATATTCAATACCCCGACAAGAGCCAAGAGAGCGTGGACAAAACCCCATAAACGCATTTATCTTGAAGATAACAGTTTCAAAACATGGCTTGAAGCGAAATTCGTTGCAGGTTACGAAGGATACAGTGATAAGATACTGTCTTCGCGACACATTTGTTGTCGAGGAGACGAGTGATCGAAACAGATGTGACCTCAGCTGTGACCTCTCACGCGAAAACGTACAACACGGCTTTCCGTTCGAAAGGCTAAAAGCCGTTCACTACCCGAACGGTTAGCAAGCCGAACGGCTGCTACTACCCGTTCGAAAAAAATGTTCGAACTGCTGCCGCTACCCGTTCGAAAAAAATCTTCAGCCGTTCCAACGGCTGCTGTTACCCGTTCAGAAACAAATCTTCACCCGTTCGAAGCTAAGCCAGGTAATCCGTTGAGAAAAAATATTGAGCGGCCGTTCCAACGGCAACGGTTATCAGTTGAAAACTTCTGTACAAATGGATAAATCTAAGCTTGACTGTCAAAAGTGCGTTGCGTTACGGCCGTTGCAAAAATATTTTGTATGCAAATCATGTTTCGGAAATACGTATGCGAACAGCGCACGCTGTTACAGTAATATTATGACTTTATCTGTTTTACATAATCGTGATTAGAAACAAAATACATGCAAATATTTTCACTAACCGTCATTATGGAATGGCGGCCAAATAATTTATGGTCGACAGGAAGTGAGCAGTTTTCGCGCATGCGAATCCGTGACAGTGCCCCTTTAAGGTGCGGGAAATAAATGGCCAACATTACAATGCATCTGTACGTCACTTGCTCAATCGATTTACCCTAAAGCCTCGTTTACACGATCTCTCGCACCTTCATAGGTTGTCACGTGGATATCTTTTTTCATCTCCATACTTCTTTGGAAATTCGGACATGATAAAATATACGAGTTTACACTTAAAAAGCTCGGGGGTTAAATTAGCTTGTCTGACGAGAATATGCATAAGGGCTATTGATAATATAATGCTTCCTTCTATAACGATACTTCGTCGAGACAAAACTATGGATGTAAATTTGCGAACATTTGTATGAATGAATAAATAAATGAACGCAGCAGTTTTGATGCAACTTTTAAGAACAGTTGTTAAGAAAGCTCAGACTTCAGCGGGATTTGAACCCATGCTCCTTGCGAAAGTGGCGCAAATACGACCCCAATTCGCTGTATTCGATTTATCGATGAAAAGGAGCCTGTTGGCATGACGTCACATATGATATAATTAGTCTGGCTGCTCGGAATGTCGGGGAACCCCCTTTAATAGCATCGTGTTTCGTACTTTCACTTTCCAAAGCGAACAGAACTGATCGTCGTGGTAAGTCAAACTATCCTTGTGTTGTCTGTTCTCGATCGACGAATTTAAGAATATTTTTTCATGATCACAGCAAAACTGAAAAATCGAATCAAACGAAGCGGTAATGGCAAATTCGATAACACTGATCGAGAGCTGTTCCCGGGCTGTTTGGTGATGCGATCTCGTATCTGTTTTGAGGTGCGAGAGGTTTAACAACACTATGACCCAGAGTACAACAAAAACGGAATGATCGATTATTTTGAAGACTACATTGCAGGACTATCACATCTGACATCTGACCATTTGACACAAAGTGAAGTTCGCAAATTTAAAGGATGTATGCGTTTCTTCTCTTCCGGCTTTGTGTATAATTAAATCTGCATTTGCGTTTGTTTTATAGGTATTATTAACGTCCCTGTTGTTTTGGTTTCATTTTGATCAGAAGATCGAATATCGGGACACCGTAAGTCTATTCCTTGCTCCAAACTGCAAGCTACTAAACTGAGAGCTCTGCATAGGTTTGTTAGGTAATCTAAATTTCACGGAGAAACGGATTGCATCACTCGCGTTAATTGCGGTCGACGAAGGAGATCGCAGACTAATTCCCAGTCTTCTCTCGCCTTCTCTCACACAAGCGGGACTTTTTGAGAATTTCGGCTGTTTCTATGTATCTATCGACACACATTTGCCCCCCGCGTACTTTTCGTCATCAATCCGTTCCCAGTACACAAGAGAGGAAAAAGGAATAGAGCCTGGGATCTTGTTGTTTTGTCAACTTTTTGGAGCGATCTCATCGTCGGGTAAGTTACTTTATTTTTCAAATTAGACGTATCATGGCATTCAAAAGCCTAATGCAGCTAACATTTATCATGTGCACGACTCCTGGTGCGACTAGCCTGTATATCAAAACAACACGAACTGTGTCATTTCACTCTGATGATCATGATTTGTGGTTGAAATATATAACCCACCGGATTGTGTAGCTCGGGTTTACGTTGGACAGTTGTATAGTCAAGACCGAATCAGACTAGTTCAACCTTTCGAAATTTAATAATGCTATGAGTCGTGCAGAATTACAGAGACATGTAAAAGCGTGTAAAATCTACCTACTTAAATTAAAATCTTGAACGCGTTCTTTTTTTCAGGCCCTAAACAATGGAAGGTGTACGAATTTGTATATTATGAAAAAAGAGATACTGTTATTTATTAATGCCAAATTCCTGTTTTGTTAAAATGTGTTAGAAAGTTATGTTCAAGCAAAGTTTTTAAATAAATGTGACCGTTGCAATTTGTGCCTGATCAGCGGTGTGCTTCTTTTCGCGCGCGAAATTACTTAGCTTAAAAATGAATTAACGTTCCTATAAACTATTTCGCGATGATTCCAACACGTTCAATTTGTCTAATGTGGCTTAACTTTCCTGATTAAATTAAATTTCCTAACTTTTTTGATTTTTTTGTTTTGCATAGGAAGGCAAAAAAATGTAAATGCAAAACGCACGTGCGTTTTGTTTTCCATGGGACGGCAAAGAAATATGCAAAGCACACGTGCAGAATATTGTACAACTAATTAAACATATTGTTTTGTGACGTTCTCGTTGCCGTCGCCGTCGTGGTTGCATCTTGAAAAAGGAAAAACTTGAGGAAGAAGTTTATCTGGTTTAAAGGATCACAAAGTGAAAAAATACAATAATCATTTATACATCAGTACGCACTTCCATCGCCTTATCAGCCGCCATGTTTTTCTAGCTTTTCTTCTGGCTTTACACAACTTCTACGCACGTGCAGATGATGAATCCGCTGGCTAAAATGTGATGATTGCTTTGCTAGTTGTGAGAGCATGGTCTGGATTTGATTTAATGTATTAGAAGTAGCTACCCCCCCCCCCCCCCCCCCCTCCCCTGTTATTTTTAGTGTTATTGGGTTGGCTATCTCCCAGGCCTTCACTGTCAATTAGCTTTCAACCTCACGAAGCAAGAAAACAGATTGAACAAAATATGATACGCCTCAGGAAAGAGCAGGAAATACACACCGATTTATTCACAATTTCGGACTTCACTTTGGCTCCCTTTTTGGTGAAGCGGTAGGTGGGGGGGGGGGGGGGGTGGGGTAGGGAAGAGACACTTGAACAGTGCTTGCAATTAGAAAGTGCACAACTTAAATTGATACATATTCAGGAAATATCATTCCACCAATTCAGAATTATACTTCCTTGGCACAATTCTCAATGAAAAGACTATTTCAACCCAATACGTTCCCAAGACCAACAGGTTTCATCAATTGAGAACCATCCTCTGTTTGAGATTAACCTGTCGAACGCATTTTCTTAATCTGTGATTACTTCTAGTTGTACTGTAAATATTCTAGCTGTATTTTTAACTTTGTTATTGGCTTTATCTTGGCTATTTCTAAAACAGGGAACGGGGAATGGGGGAACGAGGAACGGAAAGTGAGGGAAAGCTGTTTACGGGTTAATTGCTCGGGCCTCACCGAGCGTTATTCCAATGTTCTTCGGGCCTCTCGTCTGGAATCGGTCGTCTTCAACCCAGCCAACGTGTACTAGCTATAGACTATGCTATGAATTAACGCAACTGAGTTTCGGGAAATGGAAGTGCAGTAAACTGGCCTGAGCCCGTGATACTCACCCTCGCCCCAGGATTTTCTCGTCAATTTCTCAAACCCAGGTGTATCCAAAATTTCCGACATTCTAATCGTTCCGGAAAGGAAACACCATTTATTTTGAAATAGCTCCTTGTTGTCACTAACTCAAAGCAATGATTACACAAGACCTGTACTAACCAGGCACAGAGGTCTATTTCTGAATTTACTGGATTAAATATTTCGCGACTGATATAAACTGAACACCGGGCATGGGCCAAGAAGGAAACTTTTCGTGGAAGATGAACGTCTGGCTCTGAAGTAAGTTAAAAATTGAAAATAAATTGCTAATAACATGAATTGACAGTTTTGGTATCAGTCTGCATTTTATACCCAGTCTGCAATCTGCAGTCTGCATTTTATACCTAGTCTGCAATCTGCAGTCTGCATTTTATACCCAGTCTGCAATCTGCAGTCTGCATTTTATACCCAGTCTGCAATCTGCAGTCTGCATTTTATACCCAGTCTGCAATCTGCAGTCCAGTATGCAGTCTGCAATCTGCAGTCTGCAGTCTGCATTTTACACTGACCGAAATACCAGCGAGCGCGCCGGCAGACAATGGACATTTTAAAACTAAATATCCACAGAAAACATATTTGCCGAGCCCCAAAGAAATGGAAAAACGTTGCAGCTTTTGACCGAGGTTATCAAAGTCGATCTGTTGCTTCAATTTGAAGAAGGAACTATCTTTCGTTGAGAGTTTGCTCGCCATGTGCCCTCTGCTCTGCGTTCACAAATTTTAAAAGAAAAATTAAATAAGAGCAATCAAACTTTTACCATCGCTACTGACCACGAGGCCGCAATTTGAGAGGAGGACGGTTTGAGAGTGGAACGAAGGAGTAAATATCTCCGGTAAATATCCGACATCTCCACATTGTTCACAGAATAAAAGTGCGCGCGTGTATCAACAGAGCTATTGTACTAGTAACGCCATCATTATTATTTCCCGAACAGCAGCCATTAAAGGAAGCTTAAGCTCGTCGTTCTCTGACATTAGGCTCCGAGGATAAATTTTTCTGCCAGATCTTCCCGGAACAGAACGCGTTCCACAACGGAACAGACCCGCTTTAGACCCGCCGAAACTTCAGTTGTCGTAAAATATATATGCAAATTTCACGAAGAGCTCGTTTTACTGTGAATTCGAATATCTCTGATGAGGTGCGATGGACAATTTGTTGACAGGTAGCGTCAAAATTCAACCAATGGGAATTTTCCGTTGCTGGAGGAACGGGAAATTAGAACGGATTCATTGTATTGAATGCCGACAGCTGTATTTTCAGCGTCTCTCCCCGGTTCCACTCTCCGTTTTCACACTCGCTCCAGACCTTTTGTTCAAAGACCGCGCGCATTTGTTTGACAGACCAACGCGAACAATACGACTGTTTTGCAGTCTTCGTGTTTCGTACTTTCACTTTCCAAAGCGAACTGAAGTGAGCGTCGCGGTAAGTAAAACTAACCTGGTGTTGCTTTTTCTCGATCTCTACCAGTGTACAATATATAAGAAGATTTATTTTATGATCACAGAATAACTGAAAACTCGAATCAAACGAAGCGGTAACGGCAAATTCGATAACATAGAGATCAGAGCTGTTTGGTGATGCGATCTCGTGTCTGTTTTGAAAAGGCGGAAGTATGCAAATCGTACAAGTATTGACTTCATAAAATTAATACAAATGGTAACTTGGTCTTTCGTGTCTTGAAGTAGGGACGAATAATTATAACAGACCAAGAAGAACAGTTGTTCTCTAAATTTGCAGCACTTAAACCGTCGAAATGACAGGAAGCTAACGTGAATTCGATTCGGCATAAATTAACAGCAACAAGGAGCTAATTTAAAAAGAAATAGTGTTTCGTTTCCGGGACGATTAGAATGTCGCGAAATGTCGGGAAAGTTTGAATACAATAACGGTAAAAAAAAAGAGAACTTTTAAAGTATTTTCGTGAAAGGCAGCACTTGAAATGGGCGGCACGCTACGGTTTCTTAAAATATGACGCAGTAATTTTTTGAATTCCAAATACGACAGTGAAATTATAATCAAAGCTATGAATCCTCGTAAAGAAATATCGTATCATATATATTGTCTACATTTAAAGATTATACCCTGTTAATAAAATTCATGTCGTACTTTTAACCGGTAAAAACAGCAGGCAAATCCCGTCCTTTCTTGTTTGCTCTTCCGCGTTGCTATATTTGTAAGATATCTTTGCATTTTTCCACGATACATCGCTTTAACCGAACTTCGAAGTATTTCAGTCGTCAAATATTTCTATATTTGTAATATATTTTAATATATTTTTGTCTCCGTGACAACGATATTTGAACAACATCTGTTCACCAGTTTGTTTGGCTTTCCCTAGAAGATGTTTACGTTGGCATCTACGAGCGTAGATAGTAGATAGTAGCCCCACTATGAAAATAGTTCACATCGAATCCAAAACAATACCGTTTCTGAGGAAACGAAAAAAAACCGGAATGATCAATGAGTTTGAAGGTTACATTGCATATGACTATCCCATCTGACCGTTTGGCACAAAAACAAACGCAAGTTAAGGAAGCATGCGTTTCGTCTCGTCGGCTTTGTGCATAGATCAATCTGCATTTGCGTTTGTTTTGTAGGTATTATTAAAGTCGCTGTTATTTTGGTTTCATTTTGATCACTCAGACACTCATGCGATCACTCAACCTCTAAATGCCAAGTGGCACAGAACATCGTGTTCATCTTCAGTAC
Source organism: Desmophyllum pertusum (assembly GCA_029204205.1). Classification (NCBI taxonomy): domain Eukaryota; kingdom Metazoa; phylum Cnidaria; class Anthozoa; order Scleractinia; family Caryophylliidae; genus Desmophyllum; species Desmophyllum pertusum. The sequence goes on from MU827364.1 coordinate 42,227, forward strand.
TTCTTTGGAAATTCCGTCATGATAAAATATACCAGTTTACACTTCAAAGGCGAGGCTTTTGGGAAAAATATGTATGAGAGCTATTAATAATATATTGCTCCCCTCTATAGCGGTACTTCGTCAAGACATAACTATGGATGTAAATTTTCGAAAATTTGTAAAAATATGTGACCTCGTGATATGTGAGGGAATGAACGCATGTGTTTCTGTGCAGTAAAGAAAGCTCAGAAGTCAGCGGGATTTGAACCCATGCTCCTGTTGCAATCGTTGCGCA
>MU827364.1:45000-270451 GCA_029204205.1 Desmophyllum pertusum
ACTGAAAAATCACTCAGTCGATTTATAAATTTTTAAAAAGTAATACTGAAGTGCTAGTGATGTTTTTAATCAAACAATTATCCCATTCGCCCTTGTTGGATATACAATACATTAGAAATTCATCATTTTTCCATATTTGGTCAACTTAAGAATAATGGCTCAGATCCATAGAGGAGGGAACCAATCAGAAAGCTAGAAAATCATTATCCAGAGGAACAAATTTACTAATTGCATTTATACGGTAATTCTGCTTATTTATACGTTTGAATCTTGTCACACTTTTGCGCGCCATTTTGTTTGGTCGAATCAAGCTACTGTATCTGTCAATCATTTTTAATTTCAACTTTCTGCACTAATTTCAACTTTTTGCACTAATTTCAACTTTCTGCACTCATTTGGGATAAATTGGCATGCTCTCAGCCAATCAGAATGCAGAAATTGTTGTATGTATATTATTAAAAAAGAAATAGTGTTTCGTTTCCGGAACAATTAGAATGTCGCGAAATGTCGGGAAAGTTTGAATACAATAACGGTAAAAAAAAGAGAACTTTTAAAAGTATTTTCGTGAAAGGCAGCACTTGAAATGGGCGGCACGCTACGGTTTCTTAAAATATGACGCAGTAGTTTTTTTGAGTTCCAAATACGACAGGGAAATTATAGTCAAAGCTATGAATCCTCGTAAAGAAATACCGTATCATATATATGTCTACATTTAAAGATTATACCCTGTTAATAAAATTCATGTCGTACTTTTAACCGGTAAAAACAGCAGGCAAATCCCGTCCTTTCTTGTTTGCTCTTCGTTGCTATATTTGTAAGATATCTTTGCATTTTTCCACGATACATCGCTTTAACCGAACTTCGAAGTATTTCAGTCGTCAAATATTTCTATATTTGTAATATATATGTAATATATTTTTTTCTCCGTGACAACGATATTTGAACAACATCTGTTCACCAGTTTGTTTGGCTTTCCCTAGAAGATGTTTACGTTGGCATCTACGAGCGTAGATAGTAGATAGTAGCCCCACTGTGAAAACAGTTCACATCGAATCCAAAACAATACCGTTTCTGAGGAAACGAAAAAAAACCCGGAATGATCGATGAGTTTGAAGGTTACATTGCATATGACTATCCCATCTAGCTGACCGTTTGGCACAAAAACAAACGCAAGTTAAGGAAGCATGAGTTTCGTCTCGTCGGCTTTGTGCATAGATCAATCTGCATTTGCGTTTGTTTTGTAGGTATTATTAAAGTCGCTGTTATTTTGGTTTCATTTTGATCACTCAGACACTCATGCGATCACTCAACCTCTAAATACCAAGTGGCACAGAACATCGTGTTCATCTTCAGTACTTCTTTGGAAATTCCGTCATGATAAAATATACCAGTTTACACTTCAAAGGCGAGGCTCTGGGGAAAAATATGTATGAGAGCTATTAATAATATATTGCTCCTCTCTATAGCGGTACTTCGTCAAGACATAACTATGGATGTTAATTTTCGAAAATTTGTAAAATTATGTGACCTCGTGATATGTGAAGGAATTAACGCATGTGTTGCTGTGCAGTAAAGAAAGCTCAGAAGTCAGCGGGATTTGAACCCATGCTCCTGTTGCAATCGTTGCGCAAATGCTTACTCCAACTCGCTCTATAGGCATATATTTCTCGACGTTTCATTTTGTGATGTTGAATTATTAAAAATTAATCTCTTAAAAAATGAAAAGGAGCTTGTTGGCATGACGTCTCAAGTGATATAATTAAGTCGGGAAACCCACTTTTCATCGTGTTTCGTACTTTCACTTTTCAAAGCGAACTGAACTGAGCGTCGCGGGAAGTAAAACTAACCTTGTGTTGTCTTTTCTCGATCTCTACCAGTTAAAAATATATAAGAAGATTTATTTTATGATCACAGAATAACTGAAAACTCGAATCAAACGAAGCGGTAATGGCAAATTCGATAACATAGAGATCAGAGCTGTTTGTTGATGAGATCTCGTGAGTGCTTTGAAATGGCGGAAGTATGCACATCGTACAAGTACTTCATCAAATGAATACAAATGGTAACTTGATGGTCTTTCGTGTCTTGAAGTAGAGATGAAGAATTATAACAGACCAAGAAGAACAGTTTTTCCTTTAATTTGCAGCACTTAAACCGTCGAAATGACAGGAAACGAATTCGATTCATAAATCAACAACAAAAATACCATGGGTGCCAGAGGATTAAGAGGCCCTGACTGGAAATATGGAGAATCGCTGGCCAGGCTGGGAAAATTGAAAATCCTGATAATTGGCTTGAATGACACTTATGGGGAACTATCTTCGAAAATAATACTTAAAGTTTCTGGAAATTTATACTTTTCGAGAAAATCGAGAAAAAACGAAAATACGGGTTTTGCCTAATTAATTATGCAAAAATCACACTGAAAATTGGCCAAGTTCAGTACGCTTGTATTCAAACATTTCGCATTATCAGAAAACAAGATTGATTTTTCATAATAGCATACCTCTTCTACTTTCTAGAAATTGGAAATGTGTTGTTTCTAGAGCGACTAGGAAGGTTGCAGGGTTCTTTACAGTAACGTCATTTCAAGCACTTTATGAGAAGGGAAAAATTGCTTAATTTCAAAGGTAAAAAACGCATCTTGTATGTCCGATATGAAATCCAAATTACCATCGTGATACAGTTTGGCCTTAGTACTTTCATAATATGAAATGAAAAATCTGGGCAATCAAGGCACGCGCTGGCAAAAGCGAAAGTTTGCGACGCTCTAAACCGTCAAATTAGCATAATGCAAATTTCTAAACTGAAGTATTCGGATTGATTTGGTGTGTGAAGGTTCCATTTTGACGCTGTGATTTGAAGGAAACACACAAGAAATAATTTAAAAGATGATATTAATCAACCTTTACTTCCGCTGCTGGTTTTTGGTTACACTTTGATCTGAACAGATTGTCAAACCCTTGTTTTGGCTGACTTTACTTACCTGCGATTGCGTGATCGTAGTCACAGCAATATAGTTTTGACACATGCCGCATTACTGAAATGTTTGAAAAATAAGAAATGGGGACAACATATATATGTTATTGAAATGTTTAGTTGTTTGCCATGATATCTAATCGTGAAGGGCAACTTTTTTTGCCATTTCAAAATAAATACGGTATTTCCATGATTAATCGCCCTGAGCCTTCCCTCGAATTTACGCAATCTTGCTGTCATGAAATCTGAAATAACAACCAACCCCTCAGGTCCACTCCAATTTTAAAACAATACCACAGCATGGATCAGAACTTGGCTGGGCGAGGTGGGGAGTTGTACTTCTCGGGTACCCGGGCGTGGTGTAGGCTACATGTTTAGAATATAATCTTCAAAAAAGAAGTCAATTAATTAAGATAAGTACCAATTCAAGTCCAGACAAGTTGTTCCAAAAGAGCTTGCTTATTCCGTGCTTATTCGATATAATATTGGCCGGCGCGCGGGAGAGTAGCATGGTTGAACAAGTTCTAACGCTATACAAAATGAACTGCGTCAAGCACAAGAAATCCCTACAGGTAGCTTCATTATTCTCCCGGATATCTGGGCGAAGTAAACAAGTATAACGTATTAAACAACAACAACAAATGTTGCCAAGAGAACCTCCATAAAACCAATTAAAAACAATATTTTCAGTCCAAATGGAGACTATCAAGGCTGCTTCAAACAGTAGTTGGATCTGTCTAACTGCGTACAATGCAATTTCAAAAATTAGTATAGTCTGGTGTATTTAAACCCCTTTTTTACGAGTAATGAATGTAACATCCCTTGCATCTCTGTTGTGGAAGATCTCCGTGGAAGATCTCGTAGAAATCTGCTCTTGCAGTACAATATCATCTATTACTGTTAGATTGTTTTGACAACAGACTGCAACTAATCCCCCCGTAATCTCACTCATCCTCAGTCGTCTCCCTTGTTAGTTGACGCGCGTGACAAGCTCCCCTTGGCCGCCCTTGCCACGCGCGTTTCCTCATTATTTTCACGCGCGGCTCTAAACAAGAGAGACAACTGGGGACAAGTCATCCCGTATTCCATGAACCAACACAAAACTCACAACAATTACCATGCCTTTTTTCATTTCCCCCAAAATACACAGTAACATAAAAGATTAACGAAAATACTGTACAATACTCCATGGAGTTACTTTGTGCACAATGTACAAATTGGCGAGTATGCGCGCGAGCCTCCTGCGTGGCCGGTGCAGAAAGGGGAGGGAGAGGGGGCGCAGCGCACAGCGTGTGGAAAAAAGGGACAGGAGCTCCCTTTCCCTCCTTCCCCTCGCGCTCCGGGCATTGCGCGAATCCCAAATACCTCCTCTCCCTCCCCTTTCTGCGCCGGCTAAGCAGGCTATATTCACACTCACCCTAGTGTCTTTGCTCAAAGATTGCGCGCATACGCCAGTCGCCAAACAACTCTTTACGGACTGTATGCCAGTCTAGCAAAATCGTGAACAGTATTACTTTTTGATCTAAAAAAAACTCAAAATATCAAAATCGTACATTCCATACCCATAAGAAATCCTTCGCTATCCCCGCCAAACACCCCTACCGGCTAAGTACAACGAACGTTTACGTTTGTGATATAATTGCATATATATCTAGCTTGATTTATGAAAGGTACCTTAATTCTCGATTTCGGGGTTTTGGTTTTTGCCGTTCAAAAACTTTCCAAAGATGGTGATATAAAAACATAATGACAATTTTTTTTTCCTTTCTCCTTCTTCTTCCTTTTTTCTATCTGTCTGGTCGGTGATTTACAGGCGAATCGGACTTATCCTTGTCATCTTTCAGATCTTTGAGCAGAGTTTTTGTGAAACAAAGTGTTGAGATATTTTCATTGAGTACGTTTTGTTAAATTCGGGTAGATATAAGACTGAATTAACATCAGACTCGTTTCTTACGTTAGACTGAAAAGATGGACCTGGCTCAGCTGTTTGGAATACCGTAAATATCCGATTTAGCACCCAGTAGTGGTACGGGTAAGTGGTGCTAAATTATTTTTTGGAACTCAAGGGAGACAGCTCGCTTATTTCTGTTTTGACCTAAACTTGTTGGAAAAAGAGTGCTTATTGGAATAGGGATGTTTATTGTTAAATAAATAAACGGATTCAACAGGGGAGGGAGCTTATGAGAAAGATGGTGCTTAATATTAAAAGGAGGGCGCAAATCTTAAGTCATTACTTTACAAGGCAATTTTCTCTACATTTCTGTATTTTCAGTTTTTAAGCGAAAAATAACTCACCTGTGCTTTATTACCCGCCTAATTGTCGTCACAGTAAAACTCTCTTGTGGTCGAAAAAAATTCAAATGGTGTGTCAACAAAATGTGTTGCAATGGACAAATATGGGCAGCTAACCTGAAATTAAAGTCAATGACATACAGAGTTCAAAGTCAATAAAATTCACAGAGTTCACAGACTAAACTTCTTTTTTACTTTCACTACGCTGGGACATACTTCAAACAAGTAATAGCTAATTTCACTCAACGACACACCCAGGGGGTACTGGGTTATGCTAAAACAATTAGACGGCTCACTCTCGGTTTCTATCGACTTTGATAGTTGGCTCGGGGCTTCGCCCCTCATTATCAGCCGATACAAACCTCGGGAGGTGCGAATGAGAATGGGTACCCCAACCCGGGGCTCTGGCGGATGATTACATATATGCGCACCATTCTCCATGACAATTTCATGCAATTAAGCAGCCCTAATTTTTTTATCTGTAAACAGGGAATGAGAAAACCCTAGTCAGGTAAGTTGCAGACAATATTCACGTGACTCCGGTCACGCAATTGTCAGCCAACGTATCGACGATTTGACATTTATTTACATTCCGATTACATAATTGGCCGCGGTTCAGTTTCATACCATCAAAGTATAACCAACAAACAACAGCGAAGTAAGATTGATTAATATCATCTTTTAAATTATTTCTTGTGCGTTTCCTTCACATCACAGCGTCAAAATGGAACCTTCACACACCAGATCAATCCGAATACTTCAGTTTAGAAATTTGCATTATGCTAATTTGACGGTTTAGAGCGTCGCAAACTTTCGATTTTGCCAGCGCGTGCCTTGATTGCCCAGATTTTTTATTTCATATTATGAAAGTACTAAGGCCAAACTGTAGCACAATGGTAATTTGGATTTCATATCGGACATACCAAGATGCGTTTTTTACTTCGAAATTAAGCATTTTTTCCCTTCTCGTAAAGTGCTTAAAATGTCGTTACTTTAAAATCCCTGCAACCTTCCTAGTCGCTCCAGAAACAAAACATTTCCAATTTCTAGAAAGTAGAAGAGGTATGCTATTATGAAAAATCAATCTTGTTTTCTGATAATGCGAAATGTTTGAATACAAGCGTACTGAACTTGGCCAATTTTCAATGTGATGTTTGCATAATTAATTAGGCAAAACCCGTATTTTCGTTTTTCTCGATTTTCTCGAAAAGTATAAATTTCCAGAAACTTTAAGTATTATTTTCGAAGATAGTTCCCCATAAGTGTCATTTAGGCTAATTATCAGGATTTTCGATTTTCCCAGCCTGGCCAGCGATTCTCCATATTTCCAGTCAGGGCCTCTTAAATACCCTCTGGTACCCATGGTACAACAAAAACGGAATGATCGATTATTTTGAAGGCTACATTGCAGGACTATCCCATCTGACCATTTGACACAAAGTGAAGTTAAGTTCACAAATTTAAAGGATGTATTGTATGCGTTTCTTCTGGCTTTGTGTATAACTTAATCTGCATTTGCATTTGTTTTGTAGGTATTATTATTAAAGTCGCTGTTATTTTGGTTTCATTTTGATCTGAAGATCGATAAACGGGACACGGTAAGTTTATTTCAAGCTCCAAACTGTAAGCTGCTGAACTGAGAGCTCTGGATAGGTTTGTTAGATGATCTAAATTTCACGGAGAAACGGATTGCATGACTCGCGTGACTAATAATTACATTACATGTTCGTTGGAGTGTAAAGAGTAAGTCACGCGAAACTGAAAAACAAAGAAGTCACGCGAATGAACGTTCACCGGAAGTAACTGTGTTGTGTGAACTTTACCTTTCGTTCTGTTTTGTTTATTTTACAGGAAAATTTGCTGCTGTTGACGGCATATTGATTTTTGTTTCATTGTGATTACCCAACAATATTGGTGAGTACTTTAACTTCAACTTTAATTATATTTCTTTAAAAAAATAATTTCATGATTTCTGCCGCCCGCAAAGAGCAAAGTGCTAGTCGAGGCGGGCGGCAAGGAAAGCAAAAAGTAAGCAAATTACAACAATTGAAGGACAAGAAAAGGACATTCTAGTAAATAATTGAAATGATTTAGCCCCAAATCTCGAGAATGAAGATCTTTGATGTATTCACTTATCCACTTCGTGCCATGTGGCACATAAGGCCTCAACACTGTCCCTCCAACCAGCTCTGTCAGCCGCTGCGATCTGTACCTCACCCCGGTTCTTTCATCCAGCCTTCTTCTTGATGTATATTTGAGACATATTGAATAAATTTGAAATATTAATATAGAGGGCCAATTTATTTTACATTAGGATATAAATATATTCAATGTATAGAAAATAAACAGGTAATATACTATTTTTGATGTATAAAGGAATGGCATGGTCATATCTACTTGAAAAGTTCATTAGCGGTAGCGCCGTTTTTGGAGGATGATAAGTTTTTCTAAGTTAGATTTAGAGGCCTGTCCCCGATAACTTAAGCCGTAGATTAGATAAGGGTAAGCTAAAGACTGATCAATTTTAATTAGAGTACACACCTGTTTTCAGACTATTTATATGTTAGTGCGTTGCACAATGGGTTCGAGCCCTGGATGTTGGTCACTTTGTTCTGTCATTCGGAAAGATACTTAACTCCCGCAGTGCCTGTCGCCACTCGGGAGTGTAAATGGGTGCCAGCGACAAAAGATGGGGGTAATCTGGCGTTGGACTGGCATTCCACACAAGATGTAGCAATACTCCTAGTAAGCTTTATTCTATGGAAACTATGATAATCTCCGGCGGTTTGGGCCAGTTTCAGTGGCCGGAGTGCGGCTTTGCCTTTTTGAGGATATTGCAGTACATTTATATTTGATTTGTACTGAAGAATAATGTAATTTGTGACAATCTTGATTGGCATAAATTGACATTTTGCCGGCACGGTACAGAGAACCGAGTACTAGTGTAGTTCACGGGGGCTCACGGTTCGCGAGTTTGAAATGAGTCCATTTGTAGAATTGTGTCATTCTACGGTCAGCCTCGCCACGTCAACTACTTAGTTAATTTTCTGTTACCTTAACCCTATCCTGTCTGGGGGGGGGGGGGGGGGGGGCAAAAAGTGCCTGCGCTGATCTCAAATTTATCGTACTTAAAGAGCATTCAAGCAATCATAGCCTTTAATGGAAAAATTTGGTGTGTCAATTTGTTGATCGCGTGACGTGATGTTTCCATGGCAACCAAGTTTTGACAGGCCCTTTTAGCCAAATGAGATTTCATGAGATTTCCACTTTCTATGAATAGTTTCCTAAAAATCTTTGCACTTTTTGCCTCTTTGTATTGTTTTCGATGTTTTCAAATCAAATTGGGTGATTTTCTGACATTTCTGAACAATTTAAAAATCCAAGATGGCGGATACAAGATGGCGGACATTTTGACGTTATTTTGGTGCGATATGATATCATAATTGATTCGTGGCTGTGACTAAAATAAACATGTTTGAATGCTTTAATTTATAGTTTAATTTTTTATAGAAATACTTTTCGAGATACAGATTGTTTTACCCAAATTTGTTGTTTTTATAGCTTAATTTTCAGTTTTCATAAAATGTTTGCTTTTTGCGATGAAATCCTTCCAAAATCTTTGCCGTTTTAGCATTTTTATATTTTTCTTGATTTTTCAAAACAAATTTGGAGATTTTCTGACATTTCTGAATAATTTAGAAATCCAAGTTCTAGGATCCAAGATGGCGGATTGTTTTCAGGTATGACGCCATTATGGTGTGTATGAAGTCATGATTGACACGTGACAGCCACTAAAATAAAGATTTTCGGACGCTTTACACACCATGCAAGTTTCATTCTATAGCGTCAATACTTTTCGAGATACATAGAAGGGGGGGGGGGGGGGGGGGGCACTATCTGCCCCCCATCCACGCCCGGCCTCATGAACGAAAAAAAAGCCCAGGCAGAAGAGGCTTAAAGGGAAACAAGGGTCTAGAAAAATTTTACCTCAAACGAAAGTCCATATGCTCGGGATTTCGAAAATCATAGTCGTTTGGTTTCGGGCCGCCTTGGTTTTCTTGTCGAGCGCTTCGAAATCAGCCCTGTTGACACTTGCTCGCCGCCATCTTGGAAGTTACGAATGGAATCGAGGCTATGACGTTGAATTAGTCAAGGAGCGCACCAGAAGTCGGATTGGATGAAAGCAGAAAGTGATAACGAGTCATGTCTCGAGCTACAGACAGATTCAGATGTGGCAATACGCCCGTTTTACATAATATGTTCGAGCCACAACACGGCTCTCCTTAGAGGAAGACTTTGACCTTGTTATTGCTCAAGACTGAACCAGAAACAGCTGAATCCGAAGAGCTGATCGCCAGTCGCGCGTTGGAAATCGTGAGTGATGCACATGCAGTATTGTCACGTTGTGCCACCGGCCACGGAACAAGAACGTATATGCTACCATTAGGTCATGGATGTTCTGGATAACTGACTGGATCTGAAAACTATTAATTAATAACAGCTTATTCAGACTGAAATGAGCAGCCCTGCACCGGTCCAAAGCGGCTCTGTGATTGGCCATCTCGCGAGAACAATAGAAGATTACGTTTGTTAAAATGCGGTCCCTGTACCGACTGTACCGAACGTACCGAGCACCGATGCGAAGCGGCTCTGTGATTGGCCATCTCGCGAGAACAATAGAAGATTACGTTTGTTAAAATGCGGTCCCTGTTTTGCCACCAATTTTGCATCTATGACACGGTTGCCGTTTCGATAAAAGTGGTAAATTCGCATTTTGGTCCTTTTATGATAGTAGTTTTTTTTGCTGTCTCTATGTTTCACTTATTGGCCACCCCGTTTCCAACACACATAGAAATCGTCAAACAATGCTGGTATAAGGCGTGACAGGCCTACACGACTCCTATCTAACGTACCGAGCCTACAGAGCGTACCGACTGTACCGACTGTACCGACTGTACCGACTGTACCGACTGTACCGACTGTACCGACTGTACCGACTGTACCGACTGTACCGACTGTACCGACTGTACCGACTGTACCGACTGTACCGACTGTACCGACTGTACCGACTGTACCGACTGTACCGACTGTACCGACTGTACCGACTGTACCGACTGTACCGACTGTACCGACTGTACCGACTGTACCGACTGTACCGACTGTACCGACTGTACCGAACGTACCGACTGTACCGAGCGTACCCACTGTACCGACTTTACCGACTGTACCGACTGTACCGACTGTACGACTGTACCGACTGTACCGACTGTACCGACTGTACCGAACGTACCGACTGTACCGAGCGTACCCACTGTACCGACTTTACCGACTGTACCGACTGTACCGACTGTACCGACTGTACCGACTGTACCGACTGTACCGACAGTACCGAGTGTATTGAGTTCACTGAAGTTACTGATTGTAACGGGATTCAGTATTTTTCGGGGATAACTGGGGATGTCTGTAGAATCTTCTAAAGCACTAGAAGTTTTTTTAATCATAGAGATAAGGTAAGGAAGGAATAATGAGGAAACCAAAATACATAAGTTAGCCTGGTAAATGTATTGGGACTTTGCCCCTCATTTTAATTTGGCTCAGTTTTCCCTCAAGTCATTTTGCTCCCCCCCCCCCCCCCCCCCCCCCCCCCTCCTTCCCCACACACCATGGTGTCTAATTGAACTCAGAGACTCAATGGCTAGTGCAAAGTGTTTAATTTAAATTTGCAAGTTAGTCGACAGTCCAGTGTCCATTCCTTATTTTCCAGCTGGCCCGGAGGAGCACAGGGGACGAGAAAGAGTTGATCGACTATTTTCTCCGCTTTTCCGTCAATGAAACTACCTCGCTTTTGTAGGTAAAATCTTGTCTTATCATTTTTGCATTCAGCGACGTGGCAAATTCGCATCTGATCACTCAGAATATCGAACAATTGTGATTGTAATCTTGGATGTGGCAGGACTGAGGTGAGAAAATCGTGTTTGGATTTACAGTGGTAATGCCGGGTGGTAGTGGGTCAATTGTGTAGCACGAACTAGTACGTCGCGAAGGTTACGACAGCGTCGATAAGATTAATATTCACTAAAGGAACTCTATCTGATTGCGTTATGCGAATGTGTTCTTTTAACAATTCTTCTCTATTCAGACTTAATTGACTTGCTCGGGCGATTTGTTGTTTTCAAGTTCAAGTTCAAGTTCATTTTATTTGCACTTATTTTTTAAAGAATTACAATAATATATATAAGTTATAAACAAGAAAGAAAAAAAAAGAGGAATAAATATATACAATTTATGTAAAAAGAGTGCGTAGTGGTCAAAGTAGCCAAAGGCTTTCGTGTAGTTTTACCAAACACTGTTTGTAGTCTCGTTTTATCAGGTAACTTTAGATTTCTTTTAGTCTAGCTATGTTCCAAAAAAAACATTCTGTAGAGACGTAAAGCAAGACTGTAAGGAATTGCCGCTTTGTGTGGTGTGGATTTACCCTGCGAGCAGAGTCGCTTCGATCTTCCAAGAAAAATCGGGAAGGGGAGGCGATTTTTACAGGAAGGCGAAGCGACTCTACACGCAGTGTAGTGTGGGATGACTAACGAATAAAAGTGACGGGGGTGATTGTCGTAAATATTGAAAAGAACCCCTAAACGATACCAGAATCTCGCTTGGCGTGGCTCGAATTCATGTTCCTCCCTAATAGTTTTTTTTTTTCGCTTAATATCCGGGTGTGGATTCTTGCCCTACTGCAATTTGTGAGTAAATCCACACAGTGAGCATTATTCCGGCTGAATATCATATTTTCGAGCAGAATTTGCGCAGAATACGAAAAAATCAGTAACAAAAAAGTCACCGTCTTTGCACTTCTTCTAAATAGCTCCCCGTTACGTCGGGCGTGTCCCAAGGGTTTCTCCTGGGAACATTGCTGTTCCTACTGTTTGTCAATGACTTCAGGCCCAATGACTTACCTGATGCCTCAACATATTCTGAGGTGGCATGCATGTTTTGCCGATGACACTCAGTAAGATCTATAGGACAGTTGAATCTGTGACAGACGCCAAAGTATTGCAGTCTGATTTGACCAGCGTTGCTGTTTGCTCAGAATCGTCAGCTCGTTATTTCAATGCAAGCTCCAGCGAGTCACAAGGAAGAAAGATCCTGTCCACTTGTCTACTCCATCCAGGGAACAGTTTTAGAGGACATAGCAGAAGGGAAATATCTAGGTGTCTGGATCTCTAGTGATCTCACATGGTCAAACAAGTTTACCAGCAATGTAGCAAGGAAAACAAGCTACTGGGGTTGCATGCCGTTGTGGTTGCCCTGCCTATTTGTTAATTATTCTATTTTCTGTTTATTTTGTTATATATCTCTTAGGCGAAGCCAAATAAATAAAATATAAATGACAGTTGAAGAAAATTCACTCAAAATTCAAAACTAAATTCAAAACAAATCGAAAATAACTTGTGATTCGAATCTCGAACATTAGCTTAAACTTATTCCAACATTGTGTACTATGACTCAGCAGATACGGCTCAGTTTTATCGAGGAAAATTCGAGCAGAATTTTGTTGCCTGAGCAGAATTTCGAGCAGAAAACGCAATTTTACGAGCATTGCCAGCCAGAATACGCCAATTTACGAGCAGAATTTATAGCTATTTATCAAAGTCTGGTGCGGATGACTCGAGGTGTGCATCAGGTATGTTTATCTACAGGTTTAAAATAAATTAAAGTGCCTATAACCTTTTTTTTTTTTTTTCTCATCTGAATCTAAACATCACCCAAGGAAATTCTGCGAACAAATTTTCCCATTTTCAGAAACGCGAATTGTTTATGAATGTTATAAAACTTTCAAATTTGCCGCCATTTTGGATCACCATTTGCTTTAAGGCCGGTTTACACGCTACGATTTGTCGGCCCGATCTGTCAGCACACTCGTAAGGCTCATTTGCACGCTACGATTTATCGGGCCGATTTTCTTTTATCGATATAGCGCGAGGATGAAATCGGCCCGATTTGTAAAATCTGTTGCGCTGCAACATATTTTTAAAATCGGCCCGATTTTCGTTCGCTCGGTCGTTTTCTTATCAAATCGGGCCGACAAATCGTAGCGTGTAAACCGGCCTTTAGTCTCCCCTGGGTCCTTCTCGGTTCACAAAGGATCTGTGACGTAGATTAAGGAACACGTGACATCAGACAAAGGAACTGTGACGTAGATTAAGGAACACGTGGCTTCAAAACAAAGGAATTGTGACGTACATTCAGGAAAATGTGAGCCCGTCGGCCTTCTTACAGCGGGACGGGTATACCAAACAAAAATAGGATTTTGAAGATTTAAAACATTCATAAAAAATTCGCGTTTTCTGCAAATCGCAAATTTTTTTCGCAGAAATTCCTTGGGTAATGTTTAGATTCAGATGAGAAAAAAAAAAAAAAAGGTTATGGGCACTTTAAAGGTCAGTCTCTATTTTTCAATTGTATAAAATAATATTTACATCCAGAACGTGACGTGATAAAGGTGGTGGTTTTATGGTTTGGTGAATTACTCAAAGGTTTTCCAGGATTTTGTGGCCGTAGAAAGTCACTGCACATGACATAATTTTCAACCTTATTACTCTACCAAAGTTTTATCCGCCAACACTATGACACGCCAGTCATACCGCAAAGTCTGCCTTCTTATATGTAAATTATAGTCCCACGCCACTTGGACCTTGTTCAGGTCATCCGGGTTTGGACGGGTTTGGAGTCCTGGATGAGAGTGTCCGGAGCCGGTACAGTACGTTCGAATTCGGTACGTTCGGTACAGCCGGTACCGTCGGTACAGTCGGTACGTTCGGTACGATCGGTACGTTCGGTACGTTCGGTACAGTCGGTACAGGGACCGCATTTTAACAAACGTAATATTCTATTGTTCTCGCGAGATGGCCAATCACAGAGCCGCTTTGGATCGGTGCAGGTCAACTGACTGAAATAACTTTACAGAAAGCTGCAGAAAATACACGCAAACAATTCGCATATCCGTTCACAATTAGATACGCACATGAATAGAAGCTAATTAAATAGACAAATATTTCCATCCATTTCCAGGAACGCCGCTTAAATGCATTATACAGATCATGAATCGTTTAGACCGGTCTGTTTACTAGCCGACTTTTCAGAACCGCAGTCGTCGGCCTTAACCAACTACGCAGCGATCGACTGGAAAATTCTCCCATAAAATATGACAATAATAGGTAGAAGTTGTGATGGTGGCTATTGCTGTTGTTGTTCTTGTATTTTTCTTGCCCATCAATAAAAAAACACTTGGAGTTTAGTAAGAATATTAGGAATCCTTTATATAACGAGCCCCGGCCGGTTTATAATTTGGTACTTTTCGCGTGAAACTGCTAGCCTGCGAATATTAAAAACATAGGCACGCAATGCGTGCAGAAGCGATGACGTTAGATAACTAGTCAGAGTGATATTGAATTTGTCAGTCACAAATTAGCCTCCTCCGCAGGCAACTCTTACATAAAGGCACGAGTGAAAGACTGGTACGGAGGACAAAAAAGGTGACTGAGTGGGTGTGGGCGACAGGAAGAGGAAAAGAGGGGCCTTTCGATATATTAAAATTCAGCTTGATAACGAGGCTGAGAGGACACAAACAATGGAAATTGAACAAGCATGGTTTACAGTTCTTTTTTTTTTGTCCTCTCAGCCTCGTTATCAAGCTAAATTTTAATATATCGAAAGGACCCTATTGGGGCAAGTAAAAATGTTGGGAGTGGAAGCGAGGTCTGAAGAAAGAGGAAGGACAGGCCGGGGGGAGAGGGAATTTAGCGATCGCTTGTAATGGCTGAAGTGCAGGCTGTTTAATATGATATGAAAATGACTATGTCACTTTTTGTAGAAAGTTGCAGTCAATCTCATAGAAATATTTGTTTCCAATTTTCGAATTGAAGAGGGGTTGAACAACAGAAGCCAAGGGGTACATGTATGTCGTTGATCAGATATGTTTACAGAAGTGTGTCTCTATGCCCTCTAATCCTGTGACAGTCATAGAACGTCAACCTACAGATGATGCATTTATATACAATATACAGTACACGGTGCAGTGTAAACTCGTTAATCTGACCACCAATGAGCACCAAAATCTGGTTGAATAAATGGGTGGTCATATTAATAGGATTCTTAAATAAGAAAAATACTACAATGTAACTTTGCTGTTATTCAGACAAAGTGACCGTAATAACGAAGTGGTCGTATTAATAAAGTGGTCAAAATAACAAGGTGGTTGTAATCGGGTTCTACTGTACATGTACATTCAACAACTATTGTACTCAAAAATGAGCTGCAAACAAGTTTGTTGTAAAGCAAATATAATAAATACTTATACCTCAAGCTAGCAATACATCACAAGATATTGATATTTTGTAGAACAAGTTGTTATGTGGATATAATGTACATGCACACAAGTTTGTGGCA
Source organism: Desmophyllum pertusum (assembly GCA_029204205.1). NCBI lineage: Eukaryota > Metazoa > Cnidaria > Anthozoa > Scleractinia > Caryophylliidae > Desmophyllum > Desmophyllum pertusum. The sequence goes on from MU827364.1 coordinate 60,715, forward strand.
CATGTATCCAGTTCTCTGCTAGGTTACAATACAGTGATTCTGTAACATTTGCAAAGATCGATGTCCAGCCTGTATGAAACTGCACGATTGTAAGCTGTCATTCTAGACCAGTCCTACTGTCTGGGTACAGATGTTCTGATGTACTGTTTACAATGTAGCACTGTCATGCAAAATATAAAGCCAAGTGCCGAAATTTGTGAGACTGTCTGAACAACAACAGCAAGTATGCTTCCTTCATATACATCTACAGATGTAGTGGTTTGTTATGAAGGTTGGGTCCAGTTCTGAATATGTTTTGATGGTTTCAAGGCAGCTTTCTTGACAGTTTTCTTTGTGCAAATTCCCTTCCTTTTCAATTCAAGATTGTTTGCATCAGGTGATCTCTTGAATGCTGTCACAGCAAGGCAGTCTGCAAGTACTTGCATGAAATTAGTGAAGATTATACAGCAGGCACTTTTATCTTCATCACCATCTTAAGTTGATATCATCACTGATTTATGGAACTGTATACAGGCTGTGTACAATGTAGTATGGGTAGTTGACTACCTTGATGTATAAAAAAAGGAAAAAAGTTAAAATAGAAGGCTTGGCACACTGCTTTTTCTTACTGTGTGAATTTTGTACTACTTATATCTTTGTAAGGTCATTAAAAAATGAGCCCTTGTGTATCTCAAATTCTAACTATCTGATTAAATTGCTAACTTTAATACCCAACATTTCAAATGAGAAGACACTCTTTTCACTATAAAAGTTTTGAAGATATTGCACTATTTCCTATATTCTGTTCAATTCCAACATAATGGCTTTTCCATTTACAGTGAGATCTCCATACATATCTTGTGAATGAGAATCACAAATTATGTAATGACCTTTATTGTCAAAGATAATGGCAACTGTGTTGCTTTCAATAGTCAACATAAAGGCATTATTGTCTTTATTAACATATTAAGCACATTTTGCAATGGTAGAAAACAGTCTCTAATATCAGACATATGTAAGTCCCACTGCAATTATCATTGATTGACAAAGCAGAAGGAATCTCAGACAGCAAAATTTATTGCTAAATTACTAATACGAAAATCGAAAAATCGAAAGCCGACACAATTCAACCCGCGTGTTGATAGCTAAACACCTGAAAACAAAAAGTGATATTCGACGAAACGAAAAGTGATAATCAACGAAACGAACATGACCAGTCTGAATATATTCCTAAAATCAAATATAACCACCAAACATATTCATTTCGTTTCATTTCGTTTCGTTTCGTTTCGTTTCGTTTCGTTTCGTTTCGTTGAATATAACAAGCCGATAAACCTCCAAGAAACCAAGATGGCGGATCGCAAAGAAAATCAACCAAAACATCACGTGACTTTAGCTCGCTTCCAGTGCTTTTCGGTTCAATAGTAATCCATATGCACCGTACCAAAATCGATAACGGGTGTGCTGACATATAAGCGATCACGTAATGACGTCATCGCTTAATTAGCCGCCATCCGGGCGGCTGTATTCGCAGGCCAGCCGAAAGCAGTTTCACCTGCAAACAATCGCTGAAACTGAAATGAGGTTCTGATTTAATTTTTTGATTCAAGCGAGATAAGTTTTTATTGACGAACATGCTACTTTCATTGAAAAGTTTTTATTTTCGGAATAATCTACTTTTGAACATGATAAACAATTGTGTAATTAGATTACATTTTTGCACGCAATTCGAGTGCATAAAATAGTAGCTCTTCGCTTCGTCGATAAAACGTTTGAAGACATGTGAAGATTGCAACATTTATACTATAAGACAGAATAAAAGCAAGTGGGGATTTCATGATAACATATTTTAATAAACTGGTAAAATAGCGCTGTGTATTTATGCGGTGTCACCGCGCTAATTTAATTAATTGTTGCTATATTTTTCAGTTTTCAAACCTTAGAAACCATTCAGAAGTTTATTGAAAGAATAGGGGTCTATATTTCAGGGTCTTCGGTGTTTTAAATAACTGCAAAGTTCTATGCGAATTTTAAAAGGAAAATAAAATAATTATATTTGTCAAACAAACGCTGTGTCACCCGGCAGCCGGGAAGTGTTTTAAACAAACTAGATACCCGGCAGTCCGGCGCTCGTTTAATTCTTCTAAGAAAAGTCGATCTTTGATCAGAAATGCCAAGCGATTCTAAATAATGTTTTGTTTTTGTAGTGGACGAATTCTCCGAGCTTGAGTATACTATAGAATCTCGACTCACGGCACGGCGCTGTGTATAAATGTTGATACAGTAAGTGGGCCAATGCGAAAGTTGTTGGCCTTGTTGGTTTCGATAGGCCGTCGATCGGCGCTTATTAAAAAGGGTTACGGAACACTGTTTTTCACGAAGGAGCCAAATATAATTGAAAAAATAAATAAATATATTTACATACCTGAAGATCTCGCTCGTAGTCATCGGCGGTAAAGTGTTATGTATCAGTCAATTCCAAGCGCGATCATCCCCCCCCCCCCCGGGAAAATCCCCGGGCATTTGACTTTTTTCAAAATGTCTGATCAAATGCCCCACTATGCGGGCCAATTGCACGGTCAAATGCCCCACCGGTCGGGCTGAAAAGTCATCGTGAGTTCGTTTTTTCTTGTTTTCACTAGCTCTATATAAAAATAAACGAACACTATAAAACAAATGTTAATAGGAAAAGACTGACATGTAAACGCATTTACTCACAATAACCTATTAAAACTAAGAGTGAATCAAGTAAAGACTTATGTACCCGTACTCAGCACCCATACTCACGTTTCTCCTTTATTTTAATGGTGTTATTAAGTTTACTAACTGTTGACCATTTTTCGCAAAATATTGACTGCATGAATTTTAACAAGTAGAATAACCGAATCGTCTCTTCTCGTTGCAATACAGAAAGCGTTATACGTTGAACCTACTTTAACGCAGCTTTCACACACACACACACACACACACACACACACACACACACACACACACACACACACACACACACACACACACACACACACCAAAAGAAACTAACTGGCAACATGGGCCCTATTTAAGAAACGTGGCGATATTCACGGTTCTTTTGTAAATCATCGAAAGTTATCGCGATAACGGCTTTTCTGACGTCCTTCCGAACATTCCACACCTTTTATTCTGAGCTGAGCGAGCGAAGACCATGTGGAGTTATGACGTGTTATATGGAGTACAAGATCACTTTTAACCTTGACCGCTGACCAATATTTTGTCGACGGTCAAATGCCCCACCGTCCGGGTTTCTGTACGAGTCAAATTCCCCACTGTGCGGGCCAGAATAGGGGTCAAATGCCCGGGGGTTGCCCGGGGGGGGGGGAGGGAGGATGATCGCGCTTGGAATTGACTGATACATTACATGTGATCTGAGCACACAAACAGTTGTTGTCTGTCAGGGTTTCGGTAAATTCCCCTCGCGCATGCACGTTCTCTTAAAATACGTTTTACATCGTCAGAAAGCTTACCCCTAAATCCCTTTCGTGTTTCTGCAGGTATTATAACAGCCAACGGCAAGACAGTGAACAGTGCAGGACCATACTTTATTATTTCTCACATAAATCTTCTTCCGCGTCGATCGCAAATGCGAGTTTGTTTGTTGTACGAGCATGGCACGCCACAAATGTCCTTGACTAATTCAACGTCATAGCCTCGATTCCATTCGTAACTTCCAAGATGGCGGTGGGCTAGTGTCAAAAGGGCTGATTTCGAAGCGCTCTACAAAAAAATCAAGGCCGCCCGAAACCAAACGACTATGATTTTCGAAATCCTGAGCACAAGAACTTTCATTGAGGTAAAATTTTTCTAGACCCTTGTTTCCCTTTAAGACTTATTATCGACAGGTTCAGATGCATGTTTTGTAATAATAACAGTAATAATTAAGTTATTATCTGCGCGTTTTAGTCGATCGCGCACTTTCTTAGTTTAGACAAATTAAAACCCCAAAGTTAGCACCACTGCATAAGTCGGGGGTACACGGTTCCCATTTTTTTCCCAATAGTTGTTTTTTGGTGGTTTACGTGTCCGGCTCTGGTGCGTTTAGATTTATTGTAATATTGTAGTGCTTTGTCTGTTAATAAAATGTATCGTGGGCCTGGCTGACCAACGCCCCACGCCTCTTAGCCATGTGTGTTTATTCGGCTGTGTAGTGGAGGCAAAATAGTTGTAAATAACAACCACATGCACATCACGCAATCGTGTAATGGAATTAGTAAGGTTGTTAGCCTGCGAGCAAGCTCTCTTGGCGTTTTTTTGGGGGAAAAAAGAAAGAGCCTCCCCACCCCCCACCTGATTACTTGTTAATAATATACATGAAAAAATTAAGAGAAAACGAGCGAAAGACAGAAAATAAAAGCCAGTCAAACGTCAGCGCGAGTACAGCGCGCGCTTTTAATCTTCATTCAACTGATTGGTTGAAATACAATGCAAATGCTTGTCAAATTCCCGCAAATTCAAACAAGAACTGTAAACTCGAGAACGTGCAAGGATTATTTTCAAACACTCTTAAAGCAAAACTCGGTTTACATTGGTCTATACTACACAAAAGCAAATGTTCAACCAGAATACTGATCAGTACTCGATTGTGAAAGCTAGGCGTTTACAAATACGGTACAACAACTGGATGGCCGTTTTCAAACCTCGGGTGTATTCTTCGAGCGACTAAAGATAACGAAACCTGACAGTTATTAAATGTGTTCATCATGGCCTGCTCCTGAGACCTCACCATGGTTGGATTCAATGAAACACTTTGAGGATAAACCGAAAATGCTGGCTGGAATTGGTTTTTCTTCGACCCTGCCATCGATGGCCCGGCTGGACCGGCTGTTGCTTGTGCAAATGCCGCATTCATCGTTACAGGAGCAAGTGGAGCCGTGGCTGTGGTGATGTCGGAAACTGCAAGCTGCTTCTTCTCAGCACAGTCCGGGTTTGCATAATTTCGTTTTGATATTGCCAGAGAGAGTCGTCGTTGGTCATCCTCGTCGGCTTCGTCGTAGTCGTCAAGGGACTGTACGCTTCTGTGGCCTGTGACTTTAACGATATCTGAGCGTTCAACGTTTGCTTTCTTTAACTTGATAACCGTTGTTTTCCTTGCACTATGATTTGTGAACCTCTTCTCGCTTTCTTCAAGGCTAGTACCTGCCACAATGTTCTTCATCATGTCGCTTATGGAGTTGACACCCATGGGTTGACATTTAAACCAGGTGTTGTCATTTGACCTCCGGTTCCGCTTGATGCTGAGGTAGAAAGGACCAGAAAATTTAATATTTGGCGGTCTTCGCTCGACAAACTGCTTTAAGATAGCGACTGGACATCTTTCTCCGCCTATACTGTGAACATTCTGGGTTGGAAGTCCCGTTTTCTGCTGTTTAGTCCACCCTGTCTCGTCTTTGTTGGACCTTCTGTAAATTGTACGAACTCGACACCGTCGTCATTTGTACAGAGTTGGAAGTCCTCCATCTTCATGCCATGATGGTCTTGACGGCCGCGAAGGCCAAAGAACTGCGTTAAAACCCACCACAAAGTACCGATGAGTGCCTCTGGCGTTTTGGTACCGAATTTCTCGGCTTCCCACAGCACCTCTTCTTCTTTTCGATTTAAACTTCGTGCTTTATTTGGACGTTTGCCCGGCATACCGGATTGGCGAAGCTGTCTGGCTTTTCCTTCTAATACTTGCTTCGAGGAGTGGAACTCTCGGTCCTTTATGATGGAAAACTTGTATCCTTTTTTCATTTAAATGTCTGTCCAGTGCAGCCATCATCACTCTTAAGCTGTCTGGCTCGTAGTCCTCGCCATTTTTGTTTTTCACTTCAGCGTAGAATGTTTCCAGTAGTTTGTTTAGCTTCTCCGGCTCGTTTTCATCGATTTTGTTGACGATATTTTTCTCTTCACACCATGTTTTCCACACATTTAACCAGAACGATGTGCTCCTAACTGTGTTTGGGTTTTTAGAATAATTTTGCAGTTGTTCTATTGTTGTTTCACTTGCAAAACCAAATCGTTGTTTACTAAAAACCCCGGCCATTTTTTTCTCCGCGTCTAATCTCCGCGCCAATATGTTGCCGTAGAAACGGCCTTAATCTGATTGGCTCTCGTTAGTTTCTATTTTTTCTATGCCAATCAGAACCAATTTGTAATTGCACTCGTGTTACACTTTTTGCACTCGTGTTACACTTTTTGCACTCGTGTTACATTAAAGCTGCACTCTGTTTTAGCCAATCAGAATGGAGTACTTTTTGCATGTATATTATTACAGGTTAAAATGTATTATCACAAAAGTTCTAATATCCATACGTTTGTCATCATCAGGGTTATTATGTTTGGAAAAGGTTGCTGGATGGAGAGCCTTGCCATGATTAATAAGGTCATGTGGCAGGTTTATGTAAAGGATGTGTTGTAATGTCCGACAACATTTCTAATGTGTTTGTTTTTATTTGTATCAGGCTTACAGAAAAGAGTATCATGGACAACATAGTTGAAGTTGAAAAAGCCATATTTATAGCCGTAGTTGTTGCTACTTTCCTTCTCAACACCGGTCGCAGTCTAAAGGCCATCGAGTTATGTAATGAATGTTTGATTATCCTAAATGACAAAAGTCATGGAATGCGCGAGGAATTGGCCAAAAAAGTTTATTTTCTTATCTATTATATAATGTTCAGGGTGTACTCTGTTATCGCTGATTACACAAATGCAATCCAATACGGCAATGAAATTATTTTCGTATCCCCCGAATGTGGTAAAAAAGCCAGTGTTGCCATAGAAATGGCAGAAATATATCGGAGTCAAAACAAACATATAGAGGCAAAAGAACTTTATGAGAAAGCAATTGATATCTTGATAAAAATTGGCGACAGAAAAGGAGAAGCGGATGCTTATGGAAAATTTGGAATGATGCTTTATCACCTTGGAGAAGTTATCAGTACTAAAAAATATATGGAGAAAGCACTGGTGATTAATATAGAAATTGGTGACAGAAAAGGAGAAGCAGCATGTTACGGAAACCTAGGAACTGTGTTTAGTTTTCTCGGTGAATATCACAAGGCTAAGGAATATCTGGATAAAGCACTTGTGATCAGGAAAGCCATCGGTGACAGAAAAGGAGAAGCAACATGTTACGGAAACCTAGGAACTGTGTTTAGTTCTCTCGGTGAATATCACAAGGCTAAGGAATATCTGGAGAAAGCACTTGTGATCAGGAAAGCCATCGGTGACAGAAATGGAGAAGCAGCAGATTACGGAAACTTAGGAACTGTGTTTAGTTCTATCGGTGAATATCACAAGGCTAAGGAATATCTAGAGAAAGCACTTGTAATGAAGAAATCCATCGGTGACATAAAAGGAGAAGCAGCATGTTACGGAAACCTAGGAACTGTATTTAGTTATTTCGGTGAATATCGCAAGGCTACGGAATATCATGAGAACGCACTTGTGATCAGGAAAGCCATCGGTGACAAAGAAGGAGAAGCATCAGATTACGGAAACTTAGGAACTGTGTTTAGTTCTCTCGGTGAATATCACAAGGCTAAGGAATATCTAGAGAAAGCACTTGTGATCAGGAAAGCCATCGGTAACAAAGAAGGAGAAGCATCAGATTACGGAAACCTAGGAACTGTATTTAGTTCTCTCGGTGAATATCACAAGGCTAAGGAATATCTTGAGAACGCACTTGTGATCTGGAAAGCCATCGGTGACAAAAAAGGAGAAGCAGCATGTTACGGAAGACTAGGAACTGTATTTAGTTCTCTCGGTGAATATCACAAGGGAAAGGAATTTCACGAGAAAGCACTTGTGATCGAAAAAGCCATCGGTGACAGAAAAGGAGAAGCATCAGATTACGGAAACCTAGGAGCTGTGTTTCATTCTCTCGGTGAATATTACAAGGCTAAGGAATTTCACGAGAAAGCACTTGTGATCAGGAAAGCCATCGGTGACATAAAAGGAGAAGCAGCATGTTACGGAAGCCTAGGAATTGTATTTAGTTCTCTCGGTGAATATCACAAGGCTAAGGAATATCTTGAGAACGCACTTGTGATCAGGAAAGCCATCGGTGACAGAAATGGAGAAGCAACAGATTACGGAAACTTAGGAACTGTGTTTAGGTCTCTCGGTGAATATCACAAGGCTAAGGAACATCTAGAGAAAGCACTTGTGATCAGGAAAGCCATCGGTGACAGAAAAGGAGAAGCATCAGATTACGGAAACCTAGGAACTGTGTTTAATTCTCTCGGTGAATATCAGAAGGCTAAGGAATTTCACGAGAAAGCACTTGTGATCAGGAAAGCCATCGGTGACAGAGAAGGAGAAGCATCAGATTACGGAAACCTAGGAACTGTGTTTAATTCTCTCGGTGAATATCACAATGCTAAGGAATATCTAGAGAAAGCACTTGTAATGAAGAAAGCCACTGGTAACAGAACAGGAGAAGCAACATGTTACGGAAAGCTAGGAAATATGTTTCAATGTCTTGGTGAATATGTCAAGGCTGAAGAAAATATCGAGAAGGCACTTTCTATATATAAAGATACCGGAGACCGTGTACAAGAAGTTGTCGCCTTTCATAATCTTTCACTGGCGAAGTTATCGCAAAGAAAGATCCAGGAAGCGTCTCGCTGTCTGTTTCAAAGTATTGACAAATGCGAAGATTTGCGAGATCAGTTTCTTGTAGACAACGATCAATTGAAGATATCTTTTTCAGATCGTCACATTTTCCCCTATCAAGAACTTGCTGCATTGTTTTGCGGCGCTGAGAATACTGATCAGGCTCTTTATGTTGTAGAGCTAGGACGGGCTAGAGCCCTGGCTGACTTAATGGCAGCTCAGTACTCTGCTAAAACTCAAATTTCATCTGATACGCAATCATGGGTTGGCATTGAAAGTATTATGAAGAAAGAAAGTAACTGTACTTGTCTTTACATCGCTTATTATAATCAATCTGTTTTTTGTGGATTCTTCGAACAAGCGGAGTCATTACTTTCCGAAGAATATCAGTCAATGAAGTCTTTATTCACGCTGGAGCAGCTTTCAATTTGGATAAATTTTTCGCTAAAAGCTTCCGCAGCTTTGGTATTTTACCCGAGTATGAATGCGAAGATCGATCTTTAAATGGCACACAACCCAAATCGGAATCATCCCAGCAAGAGAGCTCATCAGCTTCGCGACTTCTTGAGGATGATGAAGAAGAAAGCCAAGTACCTGAACCTTTGTTTTACAAAATGATCATCGCTCCTGTGGCTGACTTACTTAAGGAGCCCGAAATCATCATTTTTCCTGATCGCTCCTTGTACCAAGTTCCATTTGCAGCATTAATTGATGAAAGTGGGAAGTATTTATCAGAGTCTTTCAGGATCCGCATCGTTCCTTCTTTGACGACTCTTAAACTCATTCAGGACAGTCCAGCGGACTATCACAGTCAGACTTGTGCACTGATAGTGGGGAATCCTGAGGTTAGTCGGGTGTTTTACAAGGGACGTATTACAAACTTGGAACCATTGCCTGGTGCTGGAAAAGAAGCAGAGATGATTGGACGACTGCTGGGTGTTCAGCCTTTGTTAGGGCAGCACGCAACAAAGGAGGCGGTGCTTCAAAGGATAAACTCAGTGAGTCTGATACATTTTGCCGCACATGGTAATGCCGACAGAGGTGAAATCGCCCTTACACCTCTATGCCCTTCTAACAGGATTCCACAAGAAGAAGACTACCTATTGACAATGTCCGACATTGCACAAGTTCAAGTGCGGGCCAAACTGGTAGTACTCAGCTGTTGTCACAGTGGACGAGGACAGATCAGAGCCGAGGGAGCTGTTGGAATCGCTCGAGCGTTCTTAGGATCCGGTGCACGCTCAGTGTTGGTGGCACTGTGGGCCCTAGGAGACAGAGCAACTGAGAAGTTGATGAATTGTTTCTACGAGCACCTTGTTCGTGGGGAAAGTGCTAGTGAGTCCCTTCACGAGGCCATGAAGTGGATGAGAGCTAACGGCTATGCTAAAGTTTGCGACTGGGCACCTTTCATGCTGATTGGAGATAATGTCACATTTGAATTTGGAAAAAAAGAGTAAGTTTAATTCCTCGCGAAGCGAGGCCGAAGGCCTCGCGTAGCGGGGTTTATAATTCTGTCCCCCAAGAGCTGACGCGAGAGCAATTCTCGTGTGGCCTTTACGGTCATATTTATTTATTTATTTGTTTATTTATTTATTTATTTATTTATTTAATTGTTTGTTTGTGGAGTTGGGGGATGACATGACGTCACACGGCGCGCTCGTGGCCTAATGGCTTAAGGCGCTAACTTTTAAATCTGATCTTCGGGATTGAGGGCGTAAGTTCAAATCCTACATGCGTCCTTCTTCTTTTTTTTTTTCGGTTCAAATCCAGGCCGTTCTTTTTTTAACCCCCTTTTCTTTGCTTAATAACATTGACTTCGACGTAATCTTTGTACACGTAAATATAGAAACAGGAACGGCTGCTGAAGAATAACAATTTTTACTCCAAGTTTGTTTATCGAATAAATTTATATACGGGTCATTTGTGAAAAAAAACCCCGGCTTTATTAAATCCATTATCAACAACAGGAAAAGGAAAGACGACTCAGGAATTTCTCAAAGTACGATCAACATATGGCTTAGTTTTCATTGTAGACGCGAAGACTTGTGTCTGAAAATAATTCGCCGATCCGATATTGCGAAGAAGATTTTACCTACAAAAGCGAGGTGGTTTCAGATCATTCGGACGGAAAAGTGGGGAAAACAGTACAAGAGCGCTACAATTTATTACAGATGTCGGGAGACGAGCGAACGCCAATCGAAACCAAAATCCGGTGGCAAAGCAAAAACACGGCGTTCGTCCGGCGATTCTCAGAAACCTTGCAGCGATTCTTGGAAACCTTGCAGATCAAATCGCAGGCGTGCCCGTTACTAGGCAACAAAAGCTTCGCGAGGGCCTGCGAGTCACGTATTACTAGTTTAGAGAATAAGACATTTCATAATTTGGGTTTTAATAAATCAATTAACTGTGTGAGATAATAATCATAAATATTAGATTTCGTTACAAGTAACAAGGAAAGGTTTACTGATACCAGTCTCGTGTCATTCTAATTTTACTGTAAGTTACTTTATGGTAGTGTATTAGCGCCACACAATTGCAACGGACAGGATAGATCAGTGAGCTCAGTTGTTAGTGATTGAACTAGATGAATCGCTTTTAAGCTTTTCAAGCTTCTCAGCGTGTGTTCGATGGTAGACATCTACGTGTTAGAGGCAAGTCGTCAGTTGTCGTTAAATCGCCGACCTTGAACTGGTGCTCTCCTCTCCTTTGAGATGATGGTTTGTTTGCAAAACGTGGATAGTTGGGACGAGTGAAAGAGGGCGAATCCGACTCCCTTGTCCGTTGTTTTTGCACTCGTCGGAACCCTACAATGTTTCCTTATCCAAGTTTGCGGCTTGTAAACCGAGTCGATGGACTACATGGCACTCGCTCGCTCAAAATATGCCTGCACTGCAGGCTATATTTTAAGCCGGTGATTTGCCTGCGTGCCTATCTTCATGCTTAACGGGAATTATTTCCATTCCATATCTTGCTGTCTTTGTGCGTTCCATAGAGATGTAGCACCTATCAAATACATATTGAATTATTGCAGGGTTAATTTAGTGTTTAATTAATGAAAGGGCATTACTGCGATCTACCTACTTTATTTTGTTTTGTTATGCTTGTATATTTTAAGTAGGGTGGGAGGGGAGGGTAGGGAAGGGTGGCAGGGGAGAATACTTCCCTGTCTAAAAAAAAACATAATTCGTTTGAATGCCTAGTCAAAAATTATTCTAATGAATTTTGTTACATTATTGTACAGTGAATTATTCTGTAAGTAATTTGCAATAAGCTTAAGCCTGTTTACCAGCTGATTAGACAGTTTCGTGGGGGTATATATCGGCGAAGTATGAGTTAACACAGTGTGACGAAATAGAAAACCTTTTCAAGGTGAGATGTTACTGTCTTAAATAGTTTAAAATTCACAAAAGCCAGCTGTAGTTCTTTCAGCTTACAAAAATAGGCAAAAGGTTACTCTAGACTACTCATTTGTAGCCTGAGTACGGACGGATTTTCCGTCGGCGTCAATCAGCATCCCAAAATCCGTCTGTGTTTAAGCTCACTACTTACTGAACCTCCATCTCTTCGACTTGGAACCTTAGAAATATAATACAGACCTTCATATTGAGTGTTTACGGAAAACTCATCAATTAACTTTATTCATATTCAAATAGTCAGATCTATAGCCTTTAATTCGATATTGGGTTTGGGCTATCTGTAATGTAATCGAGACAGTGACCAACTGGAAAGTGTAAGCTACTTTGGTCACTTTGGTCACTTACAGTATTTTTTCTCTTGATTTTTCTTTTCTTCCCCACTTATGTATAATGAATTTTTCTTGTATTTTATATATTGTATATTTTGTAATCAGTGTGTAATAATAATAATGATAAAACTGAAACTGTAAGCGCTACATCTGTTAGACTGGCGGGAGACGCCATTGAAAGGACACGTGGTTGTATGGTGCATAAGAGAGAGACTTGTTCGAATGTTAAATAACCAAGGCCCGTCCACAGTAATGCGTTTTCGAAACGCACCGTTTTCACCGAAAATGCATTGAAAGCTCCGCGTTCACACTACCGTTTTTGCAGCGTGTTCCCCGACCACACTAAAACGCTCGAAAACGCTACAACAGTCATCTGCGCCTGAAACAAATAGACGCACCCGTGATTATTACGATGTGAATGAAGTCAGGATTTTTGAAAGTTTCCGTTCTTGCTGTCCACATTACTACGATACGGCTCCGTTTTCAAATGTCTCCACTTTGGACAGCGTTTTCAAATGTATGCGTTTTCGATGAAATCGATGAATTCAAAACGATCAGCGTTTTCGATCGTTGTAGTGTAGACGATAGGCGAAAACACATCGAAGAGAATGCGTTTTCAAACGAAAACGCATTAGTGTGGACGGGACCTTTAGACTTCTTGTAAGAGCTACTGTGAGAAACTGATTGCAGGTTGAACCTGGAGTGATGTGAAATAAACTGCTGTTGGAACCAACCAAGTCTTGTGTTCTTCCTAACCGCTCGTTAGAAGCAATAAAGCTACAAATATCGTAAAGAAAAAAATTAATCAATAAAAAAGATCGTAACGAAGTTATATTTACCCAGCCAGGTGTGCGATCCAGAGCTATTGAAATTAAATTTTCCACAAGCTGAGAGTTTCTACAATACATTTGGGACACTTAGTAAATTTTGCAAATCGAGGTGATTTTTGCGCCCGCTCACCTGCTCTCCTGCTCGACTTAAATCCCTGAGAAAAATAAGGGACTGTTCGTAGTCTAAAGGGGAGCAGTCTATGGCAACAACAGATCAAATGAGATACGGTCAAAATGAAAATCACTGGAGGATTTAAAAGCCGCCGAGTCAGGCAATAATTCAAGGCAGTTAATCTTTTCGGCGCAGTGGCCAAAAAAAGATGACTCGTGCATGTAATTATTTCACGTGGGCGCTAAAATCAGATCAACGCCAGATTAGCGATATTTCTTTGATGAAAATTGGAGAAACACGAAGTATGGGATTCTAAGCACGTGTGTTATTCTATAGTAGAAAAAAGCTGGCGAAAATCCTTCAATCAATCATACGAGAGTAGACTTACTGAGTTAAAAAAAAAAGACATTGATTTCATCTTTGTAGTAAATTTTAATCAAAGTTCATTGGTAAATCGAGACAATGGATTTTACTGACCCTGTTATTTCCAAGAGTGATCAATATCAAATTTATCATTGCAATATTAACTCTATGCCCAGTAGATTGGTGATGAGAATAAATAAAATCATCAAGAAAGGGTTTAAGTATTGATGCAGCACCATTTTCGCAGAACTAGCGTTGGTATTGAGATCAGTCCTAATAGTTAATGTGACCGGCTCCGGTTGTTCAAAGGGTGGATAAACCCGGGCCAAGGATGAGAGTTCCTTCACATGATAGTTTTCTTTAACTCTCGTCGACTATCATAACCTCGGGCCAAACGAGAGAAAACTCTCGACGACTCTCAAGAGCAGGTTAAAATTTGATGAGAGCGCACGAGAGTCACTGAGAGCGCATGACAGTCGCAGAGAGCGAATGAGAGTTTCAGGCCAAACTAGACTGGAATGAGAGTTGTCGAGAGTTTAAACTCTCGCTCTCGTTTGGCGTGAAACTCTCATGCAATCTCAGCGACTCGTATAGACTCGTATGCGGTCTCATCGAATTTGAACCTGCCCAAACCTTTCTTGGGAGTCGTCGAGAGTTTTCTCTCGTTTGGCCCGCGCTTAACTGAGTGATGATAGTTGATGAGAGTGGCTCTCATGAGAGTCAATTGCAACTCTCATCCTCGTTTGACCCGGGCTTAACGCTATCCACCGCATTAATCACTATTCAGTAGATAAGTGTTAACAAAACCAACCACGCTATCTACTGGATAGTGCAGACTGAATTATTCCGTGATCTGAATAGCGTTATCCATCCTTTGAACAGCCACACCCTAACGTATACTATTCTCCCAGTTTAATCCAGATTTGCAACACGCGCTGCACAAAACAATGATTTAAAAAGTTTACGCCCGTTATCAAAGACTGGCGTGGCCTTTAATTTGAATAACTGATTGCTTCATCGTAAGAAGAGGTCAATTTTACCTTATCGGGCAGACCACGGCTACTGAAACATTCAGAAAATCACATACTATCAGCCTAGATGGGCTGGTTGGGCACAAATAACCTCTAAACATTTGCAGAGAAAGAAAAAAAAACACACGCACAACTTAATAAGTAATTTTCGCTGAGGATATTGGAGAATATGTCATCATGTGTGCGGGATTTATTTCGCTGGGAAAACCTTGTGTAAAGTCCACACGTGTGATGTGGCGGGGCTTTTTTTTTACAATCATTAGCTGCAAACTAGGGAAGCAAACAAGTTGAAATAAAGAAAAGAAAAGGCGACAATAATCTGCTTTATTAGATTTCAGGCGAGTAGCCGGCATAGCAACACATAAAGACAACAGGCACAATAGCTGTAGGCGGTTATTAAACTGCTATGAAGAAGTTTTAATTTCATTTCCGCGGCTACGGTGACGCTGATAGAGTTTGCAAAGCAGACCACAGCAGCGACGAGCGACTCATAAGGAAACGAGAGTTTTCCGAAATATGGCTCTATTAGCACAAGAGGTATGTGTGTAAATTAGCACCAAGCACAAAGAGATCCGACTGGGTCATTTCAAATATCGAAAGTTTTAATTATGACTCAATAGAGGGCCAATATTTGTTGACTTCGGTCGGCTAACATCCCGGATCCCGGGGGGGGGGGGGGGGGGGGGGGATATACCATTTTTGACAGAAACGGTACCCCTTTCATATACCTTCCATGGAAAATGATACCTCTTTCACATACCTACAGTAGAAACACTGCATCCCTTTTCTATACCCTTGGAATGAACTTAATGAACAATATATATCCCCAGAAGGAGGTGGAAGGAAGCTGTCTTACGATGGCTAAGAACTTCAAACCTGCAGTCCACCTCATACTTAAATGACAGTTTTCCCTACCCTTTTCTATACTCCAACTCGTGAAATTCCTACCCTTTTCTATATTCCAACTCGGGAAATCCCTACCCTTTTATGTACCTCCAGTCTGAAAAGTTACCCCTTTCGAGCGGAGCCTCCCCGTATAGGCCATTATAGGGAGTGCCCCCCCCCACCCCCCCCCCCGGGATAACATGATGAACGCCGACGGCCGTTATGGGTTGAAGCTAAATTGAGTAAAACTTCTACTACTAGCTACAGCTAGAGCAAAGTTTCTCAACACCGACTAGTGGATAAAACGAGGCATAAAGGACATACCAAAAAAAATATACCACTTATTTTTAAACTTAACTGCATACTCATGTAAGAACATGCAATTCACAGGAATTCAAGCTAATGAATCATATGTGATGATTTATGTGCTGATGCAATAGTCCTATTTGAATCATAACAAATCATAATTATGCTGCATGTTATTTTGACACATAAAATCACGTCTCAATCACAAGCATTGTGCAATGTCTACACATTGAATCATCTGTGGAATCATAACCCTGATGTCATGTGTGTACATGAAGTCATCTTTAGAATCGTAAGGTGATGTCATGTGTGCACAAAACATCATCTGTGGAATCATAATTATATATATAAGGTGATGTCATGTGTGCACAAAATATCATCTAGGAATCATAACCCTGGATTCTATGTACGAGATGATCATTGATGATTGCGCTAGGTTGAACATCCTATGTAATCCTAGCCGCGTTGGGGATGGGGTAAAAAGACTGAAAAAGAAAACTGCGAATTCCCACCGCAGAGCCTCTTCAAAGGGGCTGTGCTAAACCACGAAACGGCGAAACACCGAAACAGCTATTTTTTTATTTTTTTTTATTTTTTAGCGAAACATCGAAACAGCTATTTTTTGTAACGGTTATATTTTGCTGATATATAATTTCCGATGGAAAAAGCTGTGTGCGATAACGTGAAACAGTAGTCCCTATCAAGGATAGCCTATGAATAGGCTCCGCGGTGGAGAAGGGGTGAAAAGAAAACTTCGAGCGAAAGCGAAGCCTGGGAGAGAGAGAAAAGGGCGCCCCTTTCTTTTCTTTCTTTTCTTTTCTTTTCACCCCTTCTCCACCGCGGAGCCTATTCATAGGCTACATCAAGGCCCATCAAGTTATTTGGGAGAAGCGTTGCGGCGACTATAAACATGAGCTCGCGATATTATTTACTCCAAATAAAATAAAGGCTACTACCCCAAAAACTTTAAGGCCGCTTGTAGATCATACCGGTAATAATCCCGGCAGAATTTGCATTCGGTATGCGGATAGAAGATGCCCGAACTTTGCATGTAATTAGTAAACGCCCAGCAACTAAGCCTATACCTCAGTCAGTAAATTATAAAGATCCTCGCAGCGAATGAACGATCCACTTAGGTACGAATGGGGCAAGCTGTGATGTCTGGTTCGTTCGTTCGTTCGTTCGTTCGTTCGTTCGTTCGTTCGTTCGTTCGTTCGTTCGTTCGTTCGTTCGTTCGTTCGTTCGTTCGTTCGTTCGTTCGTTCGTTCGTTCGTTCGTTCGTTCGTCGTTGTCTATAGCCACAAAATAAGCGGTGAAATTTACATGCAAGCTTGGAGCCCAAAACAAAACGACGACATTTCATTATGATGAATCGAACGTTGTTGTAGTTTATAATTGTAAGCTTTAAAAAAAGTCTAGTAGAACGGCCCGGGCTGTTTTCCAATTAAATTTCACAAAACCATTTAGCTAGCTTTCCGATTTGTATATAAACGTAAAGAAAAACGCGAGATATTCTCTGTTCTCCAAGAAGGTAAGTATACTGAGAAAAGCGGATAAAGTGGTCTGGTCTACTGTAAGGTCACGCAATCGCACATACAATGCATCCCTTGCCCTTCTTTGTTATGTTATTTCCATCGGATCAGTAAATAACGGCCAGTGCACTGAAGAGCGATCACCCCAAAACAATTCGCAAAAATTGTAATTTCTTTATTCTGGCTCGAAATTAGCCTCGTCACGCTGGGGGAGGAGGGATTGCGTGACGAGCCCAAAGAAAGTCTGCGAGTATCTGGGACCTTTAATGTGCCATACATGAAGACTTTTTTGAAAGGTGACAAGATGGCGTGCGAACAACTGATCTTCGCGTTTCTGGTGATGAATGAATGAATGAACGTGATCAGATCGTCAGCTCGAAAATCAAAGCGAAGATTCGAGGTGAGTGGAAAGCACATGCACTCGAAATGCAACTAAGCTTATAGCTATTAACGATATGTAATACATTGTGTCTAGATACCCGGCAGCCGGGAAGTGTTTTCAAAAAACTAGATACCCGGCAGTCTGAAATTCTAATAGAATTTACACGAAATATCTCATTTAATTCTTCTGAGAATAGTCTATCTTTGTTTAGAAATGTCAAGCGATTTCAAACATTATTTTGGCTTCGTAGTTGAGGAATTCTTCGAGCTTGGGCATACTATACTAAATCTCGATGTTTTCGACACTTAGAAGATATTCGTGCTCTTACTCACGGAATCAACTCTCAGAATATCCACACAAATTATCATTGAAACCACCTGAGATTATTCGATCTTTGTTCAGAAATGCCAAGCGATTATAAATAATGTTTTTGTTTTGTAGTGGACGAATTCTCCGCGCTTGGGCATACTATAGAATCTCGACTCACGGGCACGGTTTTTCAAAAAACTAGATACCCGGCAGTCAGAACCTCTTACCGTTTTTCCACGAAAATTTTCATTCGAACCTGCTGAGAGTATTCGATCTCTGTGTAGAAATACCAAGCGATTTCTGAACTTCAGGCTTCTATATATTCAAGTTGTACACTTTGCACTGGCAACACATCTATGAATTTCTAACTAACTGCCGGGTATCTAGTTTTTTGAAAAACCGTGCCCGTGAGTCGAGATTCTATAGTATGCCCAAGCTCGGAGAATTCGTCCACTACAAAACCAAAACATTATTTATAATCGCTTGGCATTTCTGAACAAAGATCGAATAATCTCAGGTGGTTTCAATGATAATTTGTGTGGATATTCTGAGAGTTGATTCCGTGAGTAAGAGCACGAATATCTAAGTGTCGAAAACATCGAGATTTTATAGTATGCCCAAGCTCGAAGAATTCCTCAACTACAGTACGAAGCCAAAATAATGTTTGAAATCGCTTGACATTTCTAAACAAAGATAGACTATTCTCAGAAGAATTAAATGAGATATTTCGTTTAAATTCTATTAGAATTTCAGACTGCCGGGTATCTAGTTTTTTGAAAACACTTCCCGGCTGCTGGGTATCTCGAGACACAATGTATTTAATACACTTGAAACCTTTTAAAACTTGCTTATTGCATGGAATAAATGTCTGGATTGCTATTCGACCCGGCCTGAACAATCGATGAAATCGATGATCGATGAAAATCGATAACAATCCATGATAATCGATGACAAATAATTGATTGATATTGATAATCGATGACCAATCGATGACTAAGAATTTTGTGATTATCGATTGTTATCGATTATCAATATCAATTGATTAAGCTTAATTGGCATCGATTATCATCGATTTTATCCGCACGCATGTATCCGAATGCAAAACGCCGGAAAACGTAACAGTGTGATCTAACCCCGCTGCTTTCTGCATATTTTATCGCAGTAATGATTTTTAATGGCTTTGACAAATATATTTTTGTTATTTGAACCTTTGTAAACATGGTAAAGAAGCTTACAAATTAAACAGCAATTTGTATCTGTCCTTCAGTCCTCTAAATACCCTGTGAGCAGTTGGTTTCTCTGCGTCGAACGCTACAGAGAAACCAACAGCTCGCAGGGTATCCTCTAAAGTATACTGCAGTGTATACACATTAGATTTTATGCAAACACGATTATCGTAACAACAGCAATCATGATACTGTACTTGATTACCAAAACATGAACTGTAGCCAAAATCATGAAACATCAGTCAACCGTGAAAAAAGTACATTTCTCTTTTGTGCCGACCGATTAATCGCAATATTTAAGCCTTGAAAATAGGTGTCATTATAAAATGATACTAAATTTGCACAAGCAAACATGAAACAAGTCAACAACAGCGCAAAATTGCAAGAAAATAATATATTCACAATCGGTGAAAACCAATAGCAATCAATAACAATCGACGAAGCCAACATTTTCTTGTGATTATCGATTGGACATCGATTGGCCAATACCAATCGATATCAATTAACTAATTGTTATCGATTGATATCGAGTGATCGATTGATTTTCGATGATCGATTTTCATCGATTGTTCAGGCCGGGTATTTGAGTATAAGCTTATCTGGAATATAAAAACGGAATAAAAATATTAAGCTTATTGAATGGAAATTTCATGATGCGTAAAAAACATCAGATACGACTTTATAAGCGTATGAGTGATAAGCTGCTTCTTATGTGAATTTGTTTTAATTATTTTTCAGCCAAAATTGCTGGTTATGAAATAAACAAGGAACATTTCTGCTTTCAACATTTTGTTATACTAACCATCATCTTCAACTGTCTGAGTTGCTTTTTTGTCCAAATTTTGTATAATTTGTATAATTTATACTGAATGATTATGTATAGCTCTGAATTTTTTTTGGCCAGCTCATTCTCTATAGCTACCTATTCATGAGAGGTGTAGCTTTCCACACAGTTATCAATACCTGTTGACAAAATAAATAAATAGCAATGTGGTCAATAATCAATTTTTTTTCGCTCTTACAAGAATGAGTTAATATTATGAGCTTTATATTTACCATTCAATTTAAGCATTTTTATCATATGAACAATTATAGTTCACCACTAAATTTTATTTGATTCTGATTGGCTTAAATCGAACACGTGACGTGATAGTGTTCATCCGCGGAGAGACACTGTCAGGTAATAGTGCCCGTCGGGCAAAAAACCCCGGATCGATAGTGCCCGCCTGAGCGAAAAACAACCGTTTTGTGCAGTTTTGAGCTTAATAATATACATACAACAATGTCTGCATTCTGATTGGCTGAGAGCATGCCAATATATCCCAAATGAGTGCAGAAAGTTGAAATTAGTGCAAAAAGTTGAAATTAGTGCAAAAAGTTGAAATTAGTGCAGAAAGTTGAAATTAAAAATGATTGACAGTTACAGTAGCTTGATTCGACCAAACAAAATGGCGGGCAAAAGTGTGACAAGATTCAAACGTATAAATAAGCAGAATTACCGTATAAATGCAAATATGTGAAAATAATGCAAAGTACAGAAATATCTGATTACCAACAAAGTGTAGAAGCCGTAGGATAAAGACAAAAGCCGCAAGAACAAACGAAAACATGAGCTTATAAAATATTACCGGCGCGGACGACATGCAAACAAAATATTCGCCGGGAAATACAAGTTTATTGTTCTCCAAAGCGAAATGAGAAGGACGAAACAGACAGCCTATGAACCGGTAACTTAAGATGAATGGTTCAATTGTTCTGCTTTTTACAAATGAAAAAGCTAAGAGACTTCTGGAGTTGCCGCAAGAAAAGCGCGTTGAATATTTAATAAAAGGTGGAAAATGCATTTATAAAGAGGCAAATCTAACCTGTGCAACGTCCAGTGAAGAAACTAAACTCTGTCAGAAACACGGAGCTGTACATGAATATCCTCCTCTGCTGAAAAAAGCCGTTTTGGCGGATTTTAAGCTCAATATTTTGGCATTCTGGCTGGAGCATCGTGTGCTGAAGGTCGCTCAAAAAACTGAGCGGTGAAGTTTGAAGAGTTTTCTGCTCGGCGTGCTGTTCGGCGTAGATAAACACGGCATGCAGTTCGTGGAATTTATCAAACCCACCAAGAATCAGTTAAGCCTACGTAGAGCGGCAACAAAACCTCATTTAAGGCTTTAAATTTGAAGAGGATTGAAGATTTGATGGACTCGTAAAAACTTTTCATACAGCTTTTGCAGAGAGTGCATGAAAATTCACGCATGAATTAACATGTCAATTTTTCAGCCAATAAAGTTGAAGGAGCTTGACATTAGAATGTGGTCACGAAAACTATCAAAGCGTGACAGAAATTGTTGTATGTATATTATTAACAAGTAATCACATGATTTTTCTCGTGCAATTTGGAATAAATGAGCACTCGTAAATTTTTCAAAGACCACAAATTGCACTCGCCCTACGGGCTCGTGCAATTTAGTTAGTCTTTGAAAAATTTACTCGTGCTCATTTATTCCAAATTGCACTCGAAATCATGTGATTACCTATACAAACAGTTGAAAGAATAAATTTAAAAATAGCGAGAATTTACTCTCTATCAATTCTTTCATAACATATGGGCATGCACGAAGTTTGGAACGAAATATTTAATGGCAAATTCCTGTAAATGTACAACAAATGCGAATGAAAGAGCACTAAACAATTTACGGAAAGATCGGTAAACCGACACAAATTCGTCCAAAAAATGACAGCCTGTTTACACCACAAGTTTAAGCTTAGCCTATTCGGTATTGTTACCTTGTATTTCCAAAAGGCTTGTCAATTCCAGCTTGAATCAGCACAATAAATATGGCAGTTCGTCAAGCGTTTGCCCGCAGTGAAACCTTCGACTCCGTTCAGTTGTCCGTTTGACTTGTAAAATGAATATAATGTTCAGCTCCACAATTATTTCAGATCTTCCCATTTTGTGCTAAATTATTTGCACAATTTTCCAGAATATATGAAACATTAGAAGAGATTGAGCGAAGAAATAATCCGAAGAAAACTTTTTGTCCTGCTTTCTTTTCATTCAACTGACTGGCGGAACCCGCGCCAGGTTTTGCCGCCGTTTTTCATACAAATCATACTTCATTTAGATGGAACTGAAAAATCACTCAGTCGATTTATAACTTTTGAAAAAGTAATACCGAAGTTTAACCTAAAGTTTTGTACGTATTTACGAGACAAAAGTTGAAATGCAAAACTATTTTTGAAGCTCCAAGCGTGTTAGAAATCGAAATAAATAAATTCATGAGGTTTTCAGTTTTAGGCCGCCGCACAGAAAATTTAGTGGTGAACAATAACGACAATAGAGTGTTTTTGTCTCGGAACTATCGGTCTGATAGTTGCCCTTGGAAATTTTATGTTCTAAAAAACTAGCATATAAGCCCTCGAACTTCGTTCTCGGGCTAATATTTGTTTTTTAGAACATAAAATTTCCGCGGGCAACTATCAGCCGATAGTTCCTCGACAGAAACACTCTATTGTTATAATAGTGTGTGCATGAGCTGGGCCAGACGGCTTATGTGGATATATTGTTCAATAAACCATTATATTATTATTATTAGTATTATTATTATTATTACAAGTGGAACCGGAATAAAAGCAATATATAATTTAATTGTCATAATGGAAAAATGGTAAATATGATACCACCTACTGCCCTTAATTTTAGTTTTAGTGGGGTTTTAGAAATTGCGAAAATCATGCAATTTGTTAGTAAAATGTCGGCCCTCAGTCTTTTCTGTATGGACCTCGTTGCACTCGATCTGTACTGTCAAGATTCTCCCAGTATGGCTCTCGCGCTTGGTTAATAATAAGATATATGTATTATCATAGATACAACACCAATTGACAGTGTTCTTTGTATAGCACAAACCAACAAATGCACCCTCAGACAACAACCCTGAGTTTAAATTGTGTATATCAAAATCCCCAGTAATGCAATTTGTAAAATTCATAGTCAGAGCAATATGTAAATAGCTCAGAATAGTGGATTCAAAAGCCTCATATGAAGGTAAATGAGAGCTTACGTGTACAGTTTTATATCAATGAACCAATGGTTCACATGAAGCTACTCGGAAACTTACATGTGCCTAATATTATTCAGTATCAGTGAATATGAATTATGGTGATGTCAAAAATTCCTGGAACAAAAAATATACTAAAGAACACCAGTGAAAGTCACTCAAATGTTAAACTCTGAAAATATGGTAGCAGTATTAGAAGAAACAGTAACCCGACACTGTTAAATTATCATGTTGTGACTAATATGTATTTTTACATTACAAAATTTTTTGTTTTCCTTTCTCTTGAATTTAATGTCATTAGCTAGCACTGTCATTACGTACCATGCTCTAAAACAAAATAAAGACGAAAGGAAATAAATATCAAACAGAAATAAATTTAAACCAAAATTAATTATGTACATGATTTGAAAAATAAATTTGGAATGGTCTGAATTTTAACAGGCCATGAATTTACATAAGAGTCAGACTGGTGTGAATCAGACCAAAAGTATATGTATTTTCCAACAAAGGCTTGACTTTTCATACCATGCTCAATTACACATGCATGTACATGTATATTTATTAAAGGGGCAAAACACACTAACAGCATGTGCTAACATTTTAAACATTCAATATTAAAATCACACTGGATCGGATTCAATATTTATTTGGTCCTTTTTTTTTCTGGCCACAATTTTTTTTAGTGTCATGATTAACTGCAACACCATCAATCAAGTGTCACCCTCTGAATTAGTAAAACAAACAATTTTATATATTATATAGATTATAAATTATTTCAAACCAATATCAATTTAATTTATTCTCCTGACATCACAAGTGCCGCCTGATATTACAATGGTTTTGAAGTACAAATCTGAAGAGAAAACAAAGCAGAGAATGTAATTAACCATCAGGTCAGCTGGAGGAGAGAGGGCTTAAGTGGTAGACCAGTATACTGGTACCCAGTATTAACCCACCTCAGAAGAGAACATATAATTAATTATTATGCTCTAGATCAAGGATAATTAATGAAAGGGATTTTCAACTTTTAAATAGATATCTATTTACTATGCTTTATTCTTTTATATACACCTAAAAAGGTTTGAGACGCAACTCCCTTCCCCCCAAAAGAAGCCCACCAAAAAAAAACCTTTTGAACAAATAACAGATATTTAGCCCACGTACAGCTTATATAATATATAATAACTTTACAGTACACTCCCCTAAATGATAAATATAGCTCTGAAGACTTCAAAGTGAATTTTATGGGTGTATGTAAAACCAAAAAGACTCCCGAAACACCCCAGAACACTCTGAAAACACCCAAAAATTACAAATACGAAGAAAAATTAAAAATATGAAAAAAGGAAATGAAAATAAATAAGATATTATAAGGCTGAAGTGGTCCAAAAGGGGAAATGGAACATGGCAGTGGTCTGAAATTTGCATTTAGTATATTTTTGGTGGCGGAAGATGCAGTGGCCTAATGGAGTAATGGTTAGCATGCTGGACTCAGGACTGAGTGGTCTGGGTTTGAGCCCTGGCTGGGGTCAATGTGTTGTGTTCTTGGGAAAGATACTTTACTCTCAGTGCCTCTCTCCACCCAGGAGTATAAATGAGTACCGGCGACAAAATGCTCCAGGGTGGACTAACTTGCGATGGACTATCATCCCAACCAAGGGGGTTAAGGAATACTCCTAGTTGCTTCATGCTACAGAAACTGGGATTAAGGCTCCAGCTCCGGCAGTTGTGGGCCACTACGCTCATGAAGACTTTACCTGTTTATATGTTTGGTGTTCCTGGGTGTTCCGGGGGTGTTGACCAGGGTCACTGTTCTTGGTTTAACATACACCCAAATTTTAATCAATACTGTTAATGAGATAATAAAATTGCATGCGTTTAAACACGGAGCAAGCCTATCAGTCGAGGCTGTGGAGTTCAGCCTGCCAATCACAATGGTCTGATTTGATTGGTTAATTCACCCAGGTATAATTATGTGCAATTATTCAGTATTGTCCAAGTTGTTTGCACAATCACAAAGCTTGTAATTCTGAATAATTTTGCAAATCCCGTCAAAGTCATCTTCACGAGACTCGTTCAAGTTCTCGACAAACTCAGATAAATGGAAACAGGTGGCTCTTTGGTCGCAGGCTTGAGCTTTGTAGCAATTTTAGCTAGCCGCAAAATTTGGACTGTACTGTACATGTCGAAATGGGTGAAGGGAATTTATTGTTTGCATTCAGTTCCTCCAAACAGTGAATAGATATATTTGTTTTGCGCTCAATATTTATTATTATAGCTTGTTGTGTTTGACATAAATCAATTAGTTGTTTGGATAAACCAACCCCAACTTTTCTTGACCGTTGTTGTGCGACGTTTCAGCTTTCCCCACATGCCATTAATGATAAAAATAGCCAACAAAGTGCTTCAGACGGGGCGTGTCCTTTCCTTTTATAGGCTCGCTCTGTGTTTAAAAGATATACGGTATCCCTTCAATTTATGCTCTTCACTCTCACCTGTAAAATCCACTGTCTACTGACTACAATCAATATGTTTATTATAAGACCATGACCTCCATCTATGAAAAAGATGAAACAGAAAACAAATTATAAATACTACATTGTGCATGGGAAATTCCTTAGTACTCCTATCATCCTGAGTCTCCTACGCAGCCGTTATTTGTGTCGTCACGCAGCGCTTCTCCCCACTAACGGCTGCTCTAGCCTGAACCACATTCCTTTCCTTTTGTTTTGACCGCAGCAACTTTGACACCTATCGGCAAAAACGTGACTGTTACCGTTTGCCGAAAATCTTTTTCAACATTAATTTTTAATATCATTCATTTGTCTTCAGTTAAACCATGTTTTATTTTGATGTCTGGTGTGCGTCAAATTTAAAAGGCGGCATACTGGCATTCGCTTGACGTTTCCGACGCTAAGGTCACGATAAGACACAATCTATTATTGGTGTATTGGCGTGAGCAAGTTCCGAAAAATGGCACTGCAAGACAGCAACTGTGATTGGCTTAAATCGGGAAAGGAATGTGATTCGGATTTGAGCAGCCGTTAGTGGGGAGAAGAGTTGGGTGACGACACAAATAATGGCTGCGTAGGAGACTACTGTCATCCCAGTTCATCTAAATATACCTGATTATTAGTATTATTATTATTATTACAAGTGGAACCGGAATAAAAGCAATATATAATTTAATTGTCATAATGGAAAAATGGTAAATATGATACCACCTACTGCCCTTAATTTTAGTTTTAGTGGGGTTTAGAAATTGCGAAAATCATGCAAATTTGTTAGTAAAATATCGGCCCTCAGTCTTTTCTGTATGGACCTAGTTGCACTCGATCTGTCCTGTCAAGATTCTCCCAGTATGGCTCTCGCGCTTGGTTAATAATAAGATATATGTATTATATTATCATAGATACAAGACCAATTGACAGTGTTCTTTGTATAGCACAAACCAACAAATGCACCCTCAGACAACAACCCTGAGTTTAAATTGTGCATATCAAAAACTCCAGTAATGCAATTTGTAAAATTCATAGTCAGAGCAATATGTAAATAGCTCAGAATAGTGGATTCAAAAGCCTCATATGAAGGTAAATGAGAGCTTACATGTACAGTTTATATCAATGAACCAATGGTTCACATGAAGCTACTCGGAAACTTACATGTGCCTAATATTATTCAGTATCAGTGAATATGAATTATGGTGATGTCAAAAATTCCTGGAACAAAAAATATACTAAAGAACACCAGTGAAAGTCACTCAAATGTTAAACTCTGAAAATATGGTAGCAGTATTAGAAGGAACAGTAACCCGACACTGTTAAATTATCATGTTGTGACTAATATGTATTTTTTACATTACAAATTTTTTTGTTTTCCTTTCTCTTGAATTTAATGTCATTAGCTAGCACTGTCATTAAGTACCATGCTCTAAAACAAAATAAAGACGAAAGGAAATAAATATCAAACAAAAATAAATTTAAACCAAAATTAATTAATGTACATGATTTGAAAAATAAATTTGGAATGGTCTGAATTTTAACAGGCCATGAATTGACATAAGAGTCAGACTGGTTTAAATCAGACCAAAAGTATATGTATTTTCCAACAAAGGCTTGGCTTTTCATACCATGCTCAATTACACATGCATGTACATGTATATATTTATTAAAGGGGCAAAACACACTAACAGCATGTGCTAACATTTTAAACATTCAATATTAAAATCACACTGGATCGGATTCAATGAAATCTAAATACAGCAGACAACCACCACATTTCAAAAATCTTTCTTCAAATATTTATTTGGTCCTTTTTTTTTCTGGCCACAATTTTTTTTAGTGTCATGATTAACTGCAACACCATCAATCAAGTGTCACCCACTGAATTAGTAAAACAAACAATTTTATATATTATATAGATTATAAATTATTTCAAACCAATATCAATTTAATTTATTCTCCTGACATCACAAGTGCTGCCTGATATTACAATGGTTTTGAAGTACAAATCTGAAGAGAAAACAAAGCAGAGAATGTAATTAACCATCAGGTCAGCTGGAGGAGAGAGGGCTTAAGTGGTCGACCAGTATACTGGTACCCAGTATTAACCCACCTCAGAAGAGAACATATAATTAATTATTATGCTCTAGATCAAGGATAATTAATGAAAGGGATTTTCAACTTTTAAATAGATATCTATTTACTATGCTTTATTATTTTATATACACCTAAAAAGGTTTGAGACACAACTCCCTTCCCCCATTTCCCCCAAAAGAAGCCCACCAAAAAAAACCTTTTGAACAAATAACAGATATTTAGCCCACGTACAGCTTATATAATATATATTATTATACGGCATAGCATTTTGGAGTGCGGATACGCACAAAGACGAGCGCAGATATGAGACCGTATTACATGGGTCTCAGTCCCCCTGACCGCGCGCTACGGAAAACACTGTTGAAAGCCTATATTTTAGGAAAGATATTATGTCGTATAATAAACAATTTATTCAGCGGAAAGTTGTGTAACACGGCTGGTTATTATTATTATTATTATTATTATTTTCCAGGCCGGCTCATCTCAACCTGTCTGGCCATACATACATCAGCTTGCAAGCTAGTTCCCTGTGAGGGCCATCTCTGCTTGAATCTCGCCCAGCCCATAGGATAAACATGACAAGATTTGGTAAACACTCTCTAAGATACTTTGGACCGTATCTTTGGTCAAAACTATCGAGCAATGACAGGGCCATAACTTCGTTATCAGCATTTAAAGCAAATATCAGGAGGAAGAACCTGGAAACATTAATCACTGATAACAGCTGCCCAAACTGTAACCTGTGCAATTCGTAATATTAATAATAATTTTATTGTAATTTAACTATATAATAGATTGTAATTTAACTACAGAAACATAATTATATTATATATATATATATATACATGTATATTTATAATTTACTAGTCATTTTTAAAATTATATTGTAATCTTAATTAGTCGTATCTGATATTTTATTGTAATTTTATTTGTAAACTAAGTGTCCCCAATTAGTAGTCGACTTGTGGACAGCTAGAAGATAAGACACACTAATAAAGTTATTGATTGATTGATTGATTGATTGATTGATTGATTGATTGATTGATTGATTGATTAATTGCCCTCATCTTGAAAGCGGAGATGGCCCTGGGGATGAGATTGGTCAGCTTGCAGTAGCATTTTCTATATGGTTGCGTTGACGGGGTTCACGGTCATATAATAAAGACAAATACACAATTTTTAATAAAATTATTATTAGACATAATAGGCCAATTTCGATATATTAAAATTCTAACTTGGCTCCGAGGCTTAGGGGAATAAAACAAAAGAAATGATTTATTCATCCCTCAACCTCGATGTGATTTCTTGTCGATTTCTTTTGTTTATTCCCCTAAGCCTCGGAGCCAAGTTATAATTTTAATATATTGGAATTGGCCTATTCGGTGCATCATTCTATAAATATGGTATATTAAGCAAGCTCATAATGAACATTAAAAGGTAGTTTTAATGTCTAAATATTTTTCTATGTCAATACAGTTGGGTCAAATCCTGTAAATATCAATTATTTCTTTATATCACATGGAAAATGAAATTAATGTAATTTTTATCACCATAATAAACAATACATTTTTTAATCAACCTGTATAATTTAGGGCCCAGTTGTTTGAAAGCCAGTTGATACATCCCTGAATAAATATTAATACAGCTTTCTTTTTCAGTCAATTTTGATTAATAATTTGGGAGCAGTCAAAATCAAATTGTAGGCTGAAAATACAGTAATTTTAAAGATATGTTTTGTACAAGTGTAGATCTATGTGGACTAAAATATGGCATTATTATAATGACATATTTTAGTCCAAATCTACACAAGTTGTACAATTTTAACATATCTTGAAAATTATTTTCAGCATACAGTTTGATTTATCCTGCTTTGAAGAACTCTGCACTCTTCGGTACTTTGTTTTAAATACCGTAAAACTCCATGTATAAGCCGCACCCGTAGATAAGCCACACCCCAATTTGGAAGCTCAATTTTGGGGGAAAAAAAGAGACGAGTTGCGTTTAGTAAACAAACAAGTATAGTTTCAGAACACTAGTTGTAGTTGAATTGTGTAATTCAATTTTTCGAATGGCTTCCATTCAATAACCTTGTAGGCATTAAAATATATAAATGTATATTTTATAATATAAAGTTCCAACTCACTGTAACACACGTCCTGATTGGTTTAAGCCCATGCTTTATGAGAGCCAAGCGCAGAGCTCACCAACACTCATGCCACCAGCCAAATGTATTTGGAAAATGAAGGAAATTTTTTTAGAAAAATCATAGATTTTCTTATCATAAAATAAAGTTAAACCCTCAAGTGTGCCTCAATTGAACTAAAGAGGTACATGTAGGAAGAAACAATCACCTATTGGCTCATGCTTCCACCCACACTTTGTTCGTGCTCTCGCTGCTTCCTTCACACTTTATAATAGAATAGAGCACAGTTGAGACTTTTTTATTTGTTAAAAAACCAGTCAAATGTTCAAAGAAATGTGTGTATTATAATAATTTTAACTGGAATGTTATGTTTTTGGCTTTTCAAAATGATGGGCAATTTCTTTTTACTGAAACAGTTGTTTATTCAATTTGTTTGTTTGAATTCATCATAGACACCATCACCAGTGGCAGATCCAGGGTAATGCTTATAACAAGGGAGACCGGAGTAAAAAATACAGGAGCCTTGATTGAAAATTAGGTCAAAGCGAAAACATGTTTGGTCCATATTTTTCTGCAACAGGTAGCCAGTTTAAAGAAGCTGTCAGTCTATATTTTTATTGCAGATTAAGACCCAGCCCCCTCTCCTAGATCTGCCACTGATAGCTCACACAATGAATGCTCTATCTTACGACAAGAAACTGGGATATTACAATTATTTTGTTGAAGAATTGAAGCATTACTCGAATAACTGTTCGATTTCGTAGTGTTTTTTAAAGACCTAATTTGCCAGAACTTGAACTTTTAATGCATGCAGCTGGCCATCTGTTGCTACCAGACAATGACTATGGTTTTCAGAAAGTATATTTTATGAAATGGCTGTATTCTTCATTTGACAAGTCAATAATGATATTGATGCAAATTGATTTTCAAGTTTGTTTTTGGTGTTTTTTTTATAGCAGAAATGCTCCCAGCCTATAATGTTGTAAAAAGCACTATGTAATATTGATTTCTTTAACCACTTCAATGGCAATCTGTTATAATAACAGTATAAAGTTCAACTTGTGAAGAAAACAAAATCACCAAAAAAGAAAAGAAACAAACAGACATAAATCACTCCAAGTAAAGGGACTCAAATGTATGACAGTACCAAAATCCAGTTGTAATTATTACAACTTAGTCCTTAGTTAAAATCACTGGAAAATTAAAGAAAGCAAAGGCAATTTGACGTACAATGTATACAATGCAACCTCAATTATCATTATTATCAGATAGTGAACATTCACATAAAGAAATGGTCACTGGTATATGGCTGAAAAGGAAAAGCAAAGGAAAATAATTATTGTATTACCGTCTCAAAAACCAGCCTCTGATTGGTTTAAAATTCCACGCAGCATTTTGTTGTGTCTCTCACATTATTATAAAACCAAAATTCACAATATTTATTCACAGAGCAACTGGAAATACTGATTACTTTGTCATATGACAAATAAATGCTCCTTTTAATGTTTCAATCTGCTTTATTGAGTTTTAAAGCCATTTTTCCTTTATAATTACAATTTTCCCTTTGTTTGCAGGCTTTTGTTTTGTGCACACTTGTAATGACATAATCAAATATTGCTGGCAGTCACGAATGATAAACATTTTTATAGTATACATGGCTTGTCAACAGGGGCGGGGGTATACAATACAAATATGCAATTCTCATACATTTTCTAAGCCACCCTCTCAAATAAGTCACCCCCACTTTTTTTTGGAGCAAGAAAGTTATTAACCCCCCTCCACAAATAAGCAACCAGTTCATTTTTATGCTATTATCATAAATATTCTAAGCCCCCCTCTCAAATAAGTCACCCCCCCCCCCCCTTGTTTTTTGGAGCAAGAAAGTTATTAATCATAACCATAAGCAACCAGTGCATTTTTACTGAGTACCAATCTGGGCACAAATTCACATACTATGCTCACCACGAGCATTGGAGGAAATATTACCAGTACCTGTACTCAAAAAGAATTGTGTTATTAATCATGAATAAAACAATTTATTGATCAAAGTAAAGGTTATGGACATTGAAATCCATGTGCCGAAAGTTTAAAGGTACCCATTTAGTTCCACTCAGTTCCCCAATTTTCCTTTTATATGGAAGCACCACTAAGGAAAGGTCATTGGATCCCCCTCCCTTAATTGAGACATTAAGCCTGAAATATTATGCCCCCCCCCCCCCCCCCTTCCTGGTCCAATACACAAAATAATATAATATCACCCAACTCCTTCCTCAATTCCTCCTCCCCTTTTACCAAATAGAAATGAGGACATCAATAATAATTTAATCAATATTATTTCTTAAACATGATTTAACAAGACTGTTTTATAACAAAAAAGGATTAAACATTGTTGCCCATGTATGGTCAAACCCGGGGGAGGGGGGTACTCAAACAAGTTTTATACAGGGATGCTCCGCCCAGAGGTCCAACCCCTTACCCTTTTATATACCATTTTTGACAGAAAAGGTACCCCTTTCATATACCTTCCATGGAAAATGGTACTCCTTTCATATACCTTCCATACAAATTATGAAAATGGTACCCCTTTCACATACCTACAGTAGAAACACTGCATCCCTTTTCTATAGCCTTGTAATGAACTTAATGAACAATATATATCCCCAGAAGGAAGTGGAAGGAAGCTGTCTTACGATGGCTAAGAACTTCAAACCTGCAGTCCACCTCATACCTAAATGTCAGTTTTCCCTACCCTTTTCTATACTCCAACTCGTGAAATCCCTACCCTTTTTAATGAGTGAATGCGCATGCGCAATGGACGAAGTTGATGTGGTTGGGGGTAATTTTGCTCGCCCCAGGCTCTCTCCCACTCAGATGTAAACTTTTATGAGTAATTCTGCTGACCAGTGTCAATGATAAGGGAGGAAAAGGAGAGAGAGCTTTGTTTGCGGGCTTTTGCTTTGTGCACACTTGCACACTTGGACACTTGTGTTTATATATTTGTTGGCTGCCTGTGTTTTTATTGTTGACTGCCTGTGTTTATAATGATTATTGTTGGCTGCCTGTGTTTATAAATTGTTGGCTGCCTGTGTATATTGGCTGCCTATATATTTGTTGGCTGCCTGGTTTATATTGTTGACTGCCTGTCTTTATTATTGTTGGCTGCCTGTGTTTATAATTGTTGGCTGCCTGTGTTTATAATTGTTGGTTTGTTGGCTGCCTGTACTGTTGTGTTTATATATTTATTGGCTTGTTGACTGCCTGTGTTTATAATTAAGTGGTCAGTATGCCATTCCCCAAGGGCGACCGCTTAATACAGGTTTGACTGTAGTATAGTTTTTGAAAGTGGAAGAAATATAATGATGAATAAAAATATAGTAATGTGTATATATTTGGTATCTGCATTGTTGCTCTATGATTTCCTTTTGGCCTTTACAGGGACGTGCTGCCCAATAGGTTATGGTTTTTAGGTTTTTTTGTCTTAGACAGGGTATCAATTTTATCACTTTCTGTCTTAAACAGGGTATCTTTACATATGGTTGATCTTTACATGGCCTAATGACTTGAACAGTCAGGATAAGCATATATGGTTAATTTATAAAAACGTGACCACATTAGCCAAATTTGTACCATTTTTTTGTTGGCGTAATTACAATGTAGAGCAAAAAGCTGAGTGACTCCATAAGCTGTAAATAGATTTGTAATCACTATTCTTTTCTTGTCTTAAACAGGGTATGATTTTGAGTTAAATGTCTTAGATGGTGTCTCAAAATCGGAATTCTATCTTAATACAGGGTAGGAAAATCAGAGATTTGTGTCTTGAACAGGCTCAGGGTACCCTACCCACCCCCCCCCCCCCCAGGGAGGGGGGGGGGGGGGGAGGGATTTAGCCCACACTGTCATTATATATATATATTGTCCATCTTGTGATGCCTGTCAAGCGCACCCATGTTGTAATGGCAGTCAATAACCTTACCAAGGCTTTCAAAACTCCCTTGTTCACTTCACATCCCTTCTAGATCTCAGACTTTTAAGAAGCAAATAAGTATAACTCATTCTACTGGAACATTAGCTCCACAGTCTAACACTTTCAGCCTATCCAGATGTTGCATTGTTTGACTCTTTTTTATTGTCCTTTATTTAATACAGTTAAAAAAAATGGCTTTTTCAAAGCATCAATCTGTCAAACCTATATTTGTTTCTATTTTAGTCCTAGCATGTGTTGTTGTAACACTCATTCCCCTCCTTTGGAAAGTAGTGTACATAATTTGTTGGTGTACTGTTGAGCTACCCCTGTGTAAAAATGGTTGAATTACACCACCCAGGCTTTTTCTTAACTTACTATGTTGATTAGATCAAAAAGGTGTTTTATAACTGTTTTAGTCATTGACATAACAGGCAAAGCGCGCACATTTTCTTTTGCACCATATGTCACTATAACAGATTTGAGATCTCAAATAATACTTTAATAATAATACATATTTTGGTAAGTTGGTCATATTTATATTGAATTGGCCCATCTTGAATATGAGAATTCAGGGAGCTCCGCTGTTAGGCTAAGCCTATATATATATATTCAGCTTCATGCTATTTAAACCAGGATCTCCGGCGGTGTGGACCAGTTTCAGTAGCCGGAGTGCGGCTTATCTTTTTGAGGATATTGCAGTACATTTACATTTGATTTGTACTGAAGAATAAGCTGTAAATAACAACCACACATCATCACACAATCGTGTAATGGAATTAGTAAGGTGTCAATTCCACTGATATTCATACAAGTGTTGGTTTTTAGACCTTTTTATATCGGTTTGAAGGTTTTAAAATTAAAAAGATTTAAAAATTATTCATGATGAAGTTAGCCAACCAGAGCTCCCCATTCTAGTCAGGTGGATGAGTTTAGAAACCCAATGAAACACCAGTTGAAACCTACATGTGTTTCAACTCAGTTGAAACACGTGTGCTAAATGTTTCTTAATCTACATATTCATAAACCAAAACAACAATCAGAACATGAATAATGCCTTTTTAGCTGTAAACAATACTCAACGAACAACACGGTGTTATTCAAGAAAAAATTATGTCTTCCTAACTGAAAAAAGCTTGATTCGGTTACAAAAATGAAGCACAATTGTTATCTGAATAAAGTTGATAGATAAGACCTCGACGCCCTCTCATTATTCGCACCGCAAACATTTATGTCGTAATTTGTACTTTCATTTCGGCTTTAAAACTTTTACAATTTACCTTTATCCCGTATCAGTATAGTGCTCTAGCAAGACAGCTGTCTCCTTCCCCAGTAGGCTCAAATGTTGAACTTTGTCTTCAAACGAAAACTCCGCAGTAAGCAGTCGCACCGGCATCACTCGACCGGACGCTAAACGAAAATGTGGTTTGTTTGTCAAGGTCTACGTAATGTATGCAGGCAAAAACTCGTGACAAGCACCAAGGAATGTTTCTAGCACAACGAGAACAACCAGTGCTAATCGATATCAATTCAGTCGCCAAATGACTAGTCTATCTGAATAAGCGATGCTCCTTAGAGGGATAAGATATTATGTAATCTTCTTTGTTGAAGAAGTAATTTAAAAAAACTCGTGCTTCGTGTTTCGTTGGGTTTCCAAACACTCGATCGAAAACAATAAAAGCACTCAGCCTGTGGCTTCGTGCTTTCATCTGTTTTCTCGTGTTTAGAAACCCAATGAAATATTTTGAAATATTACTTCTAATATCCATGCGTTTGTCATCATCAGGGTTATTATGCATGGGAAAGGTTGCTAGATGGCAAGCCTGCCACGTAACCTTATTAAAATAAGGTTCCGTGGCAGGTTTCTGTAAAGGATGTATTGTAATGTCCGACTACATTTTTAACGTGTTTGTTTTTATTTTTATAAGGCTAACAGAAGAGTATCATGGACAACATAGATGAAATTGTGGAAGCCATATTTATAGCCGTAGTTGTTGCTACTTTCCTTCTCAACACCGGTCGCAGTCTAAAGGCCATCGAGTTATGTACGGAATGTTTGATTATCCTCAATGGCAAAGGTCAGGGAGTGCAAGAAGAATTGGCCAAATGGGTTTATTTTCGTATCTACGATACAATGTTCAGGGCGTACTCTGTTATCGCTGATTACACAAATGCAATCCAATAGGGGAATAAAGTTCTCAGTGACGTATCCTCCGAATGCAGTGAAAAAGCCAGCGTTGCCATAGAAATGGCAGAAATATATCGGAGTCAAAACAAACATATAGAGGCAATAGAACTTTATGAGAAAGCAATCGATATCTTGATTAAAATTGGCGACAGAAAAGGGGAAGCAGGTGCTTATCACAAATTTGGAACAATGCTTTTTCGCCTTGGAGAATTTACCATTGCTAAAGAATATATGGAGAAAGCACTGGTGATAAGTATAGAAATTGGTCACAGACAAGGAGAAGCAACAAATTACGAAAATCTAGGAACTATGTTTCGTTGTCTCGGTGAATATCCCAAGGCTAATGAATATCTCGAGAAAGCACTTTTGATCAGAAAAGCCATCGGTGACAAAGTAGGAGAAGCAACATGTTACAAAAACCTGGGAACTATGTTTTATGATCTCGGTGAATATCTCAAGGTTAAGGAATGCCTTGAGAATGAACTTGTGATCAGAAAGGCCATCGGTGACAAACAACGAGAAGCAACATGTTACGGAAACCTAGGAACTGTGTTTCATTCTCTCGGTGAATATCTCAAGGCTAAGGAATATCTTGAGAAAGCACTTGTGATCAGGAAACCCATCGGTGACAGAAATGGAGAAGCATCAGATTACGGAAACCTAGGAACTGTGTTTCACTCTCTCGGTGAATATCACAAGGCTAAGGAATTTCACGAGAAAGCACTTGTGATCAGAAAAGCCCTGGGAGACAGAAAAGGAGAAGCAACAGATTATGGAAACCTAGGAACTGTGTTTCAATCTCTCGGTGAATATCACAAGGCTAAGGAATTATATGAGAAAGCACTTGTGATCAGAAAAGCCATCGGTTACAGAAAAGGAGAAGCAGCAGATTACGGAAACCTAGGAACTGTGTTTCAATCTCTCGGTGAATATCCCAAGGCTAAGGAATATCTTGAGAAAGCACTTGTGATCTACAAAGCAAACGGTGACAGACAAGGAGAAGCAACAGTTTACGGAAACCTGGGAACTGTGTTTCAATATCTAGGGGAATATCTTAAGGCTAAGGAATATCACGAGAAAGCACTTGTGATCAGAAAAGCCATCGGTGACAGAAATGGAGAAGCAGCAAATTACAGAAACCTATGCACTGCGTGTATGTCTCTTTGTGAATATCCCAAGGCTAAGGAATATCTTGAGAAAGCACTTGTGATCAACAAAGCAGACGGTGACAGACAAGGAGAAGCAGGAGCTTACGGAAACCTAGGAGTTATGTTTCAATATCTAGGGGAATATCTCAAGGCTAAGGAATATCTTGAGAAAGCACTTGTGATCAGAAAAGCCATCGGTGACATACAAGGAGAAGCAGCAAATTACGGAAACCTAGGTACTTTGTGTATATCTCTTGGTGAATATTCCAAGGCTAAGGAATATCTTGAGAAAGCACTTGTGATCAACAAAGGCAACGGTGACAGGAAAGGGATAGCAGCAGCTTACGGAAACCTAGGAGCTGTGTTTCTTTATCTAAAGGAATATCTCAAGGCTAAGGAATATCTCGAGAAAGCAATTGTGATCAGGAAAGCCATTGGTCACAGAGAAGGAGAAGCAGCAGATTACGGAAACCTAGGAGCTGTGTTTTCTTCTCTCGGGGAATATCTCAAGGCTAAGGAATGTCATGAGAAAGCACTTGTGATCAGAAAATCCATCGGTGACATACAAGGGATAGCAGCAGGTTACGGAAACCTAGGCAGTGTGTTTCAATGTCTTGGTGAATATGGCAAGGCTGAGGAAAATCTGGAGAAGGCACTTTCTATAAGTATAGATATCGGGAACCGTGAAAACGAATTTCAATGGCTTCGTAATCTTTCATTGACGAAGTTATGGCAAGGAAAGATCCAGGAAGCGACTCGCTGTCTGTTTCAAAGTGTCGAGAAATGCGAAGAATTGCGAGATCAGTTTCTTGTAGACAACGATCAATTTAAGATATCTTTTTCAGATCGTCACACTTCCCCCTACCAATGTCTTGCTGCATTGTTTTGCTTCGCTGAGAATACTGACAAGGCGCTCTATGTTCTAGAGCTAGGACGGGCTAGAGCCCTTGCTGAGTTGATGGCAGCTCAGTACTCTACTGAATATCAAATCTCATCTGATACACAATCGTCGACTCGCGTTGAAAGTATTATGAAGAAAGAAAGTAACTGTACTTGTCTTTACATCGCTTATTATAGCCAAGGTATTTTTTTGTGGATTCTCCAAACAAGCGGAGTCATTACTTTCCGAAGAATATCAGTCAATGAAGACTTTGTTCACGTCGGATCAGTTTCCGATTTGGATGAATTTTTCGCCAAAAGCTTCCGCTACTTTGGTATTTTGCCCGAGGAGGAATGCGAAGATCGATCTTTAAATGGTACTCAATCCAAACCGAAATCATCCCAGGAAAAGAGCTCGTCAGCTTTGCGACTTATTGAGGATGACGAAGAAGAAAGCCAAGATCCCGAACATTTGTTTTACAAACTGATCATCGCTCCTGTGGCTGACTTACTTGAGGAGCCCGAAATCATCATTGTTCCCGATCGCTCCTTGTACCAAGTTCCATTTGCAGCATTAATTGACGAAAGTGGAAAGTATTTATCAGAGACTTTCAGGATTCGCATCGTTCCTTCTTTGTCGACTCTGAAGCTCATTCAGGACAGTCCAGCGGACTATCACAGTCAGACTGGTGCACTGATAGTGGGGAATCCTGAGGTTAGTCGGGTGTTTTACAAGGGACGTCTAACAAACTTTGAACCATTGCCTGGTGCAGGAAAAGAAGCAAAGATGATTGGACGACTGCTGGATGTTCAGCCTTTGTTAGGACAGGACGCAACTAAGGAGGCGGTGCTTCAAAGCATAAACTCAGTGAGTCTGATACATTTTGCCGCACATGGTAATGCCGACAGAGGTGAAATCGCCCTTGCACCTCTATGCCCTTCTAACAGGATTCCACAAGAAGAAGACTACCTATTGACAATGTCCGACATTGCACAAGTTCAACTGCGGGCCAAACTGGTAGTACTCAGCTGTTGTCACAGTGGACGAGGACAGATCAGAGCCGAGGGAGCTGTTGGAATCGCTCGAGCGTTCTTAGGATCCGGTGCACGCTCAGTGTTGGTGGCATTGTGGGCCCTGGGAGACAGAGCAACAGAGCAGTTGATGAATTGTTTCTACGAGCACCTTGTTCGTGGGGAAAGTGCCAGTGAGTCCCTTCACGAGGCCATGAAGTGGATGAGAGCTAACGGCTATCCTAAAGTATGCGACTGGGCACCTTTCATGCTGATTGGAGATAATGTCACATTTGAATTTGGAAAAAAAAGTAAGTTTTATTTAGAGAATATGACATTTCATAATTTGGGTTTTAAGAAATCAATTAACTGTGTGAGATAATATTCATAAATCTTAGATTTCGTTACAAGTAACAAGGAAAGGTTTACTGATACCAGTCTCTTGTCATTCTAATTTTACTGTAAGTTACTTTATGGTGGTGTATTAGCGCCACACAATTGCAGCGGACAGGAAAAATCAGTGAGCTCAGTTGTTAGTGATTGAACTAGATGATACGCTCTTAAGCTTTTCAAGCTTCTCAGCTTGTGTTCGATTGTAAACATCTACGTGTTAGAGACAAGTCGTCAGTTGTCGTTAAATCGCCGACCTTGAACCCGTGCCCTCCTCTTTTTTGAGATGATGGTTTGTTTGCCTCCATCTTGGATTCTCAAAAGGTGGAGAGTTGGGACGAGTGAAAAAGGGCGACTCCCACTCCCTTGTCCGTTGTTTTGCACTCGTTGTAACCCTGCAATGTTTCCTCATCCAAGATTGCGGCTTGTAAACCGACTCGATGGAATATATAGCAGTCGCTCGCTCAAAATACGCCAGCACTGCAGGCTATATTTTAAGACGGCTATTTGCCTGCATGCCTATCTTCATACTGCACGAGAACTATTTCCATTCCATATCGTGCTATCTTCATGCGTACCATAGAGATGTAGCACTTATGAAATACATATTGAATTATTGCTGGGTTAATTTAGTTTTTAATTAATGAACTCCTTTTTCTATCAGAGGGAAAGGGCATTACTGAGATCTACCTACTTAGTTGTTGTTTTGTTATGGTTGTATATTTTAAGTAGTTTCTCATAAGGGCTTCTGTATTTCGAAACATCCTTTTCTGGCTGGGATGACGGAAGAGAACTGGCGCCCAAAATATCATTTACTGTCTTTACTATATAGAAATCAGGAACGCACCGCAATATTTATACCACTTTCGTTAATTTTGGTTTATCTGTGTTCCTTTTGTAGCTAGTGTTTTACGAAGAAAAACATGGTCAAATGAAGGACCTGATCCAGACATAAAGCAAGCAATGACCTGAGAAATGTGTTACAAGTAATAGTTTGTGAATACTTTGTTTCATATCATGACGGGTTTTTTTACATGTAATCCGTCACATATAGTGTAATCGTGGTCTTTATTGTATAGTTAATCTAAGACCATTTTTTAAAAGTGGCAAACCATTTGCCAAGAGTGCTGTACATTTACAGTTAGTGCGACACAAGCAATTAAGACATCATCGAAGAAATCATGACGTTTTTTATGTCATATGACGTCATCTCATCATATGGCGTCATCATTTTGTTTTACATACGTCAAAATAAACATTTTTGACGTAATATACACCCTCCAAGCTTTCGTTGGAGTAACTGAGGGAAGAGGGGAGGGTAGGGAAGGGAAGGGTGGAAGGGGAGAGATCTCTTCTGTCTAAAAAGACCAAAACATAATTCGTTTGATTGCCTAGTCAAAAATTATTCTAACGTATTTTGTTACATTATTGTACAGTGAATTATTCTGTAAGTAATTTGCAATATATAGCTGTTTACCAGCTGATTAGACAGTTTCGTGGGGGTATATATCGGCGAAGTATGAGTTAACACAGTGTGACGAAATAGAAAACCTTTGCAAGGAGAGATGTTACTGCCCTTAAATAGTTTAAAATTCACAAAACAAAGATTATGTATCAGCATAATCTAATTTATGCGGTGCCATGAAATGTAACAATAAGAGCACGTGCTAGTCAGGCTGAACGTATCGGATAACAGACTATTTAGAGGCACGCTCACTTTATTCCGGCCTCTTTTGATCTAGAACTTCACGGGTTCACTTGGAAATTTGAAGGCAAGTACTTACTATGGCTTCCTCGCGCCCCCGTGTGTTAGTTTTTGGTCATTCTTTTGTTCGCCGACTCTCGATTTTTATACGTAGGCATTGGTTCGATCGCCTCAACCACTCTTTTTCGTTGAGTCAGGCTACAGTGCAATTTTGGGGTTTAAGCGGTTTCACGGTTGATAGGGCTTTGCATTCCAGGCTCACCCGTCTGGGATCCTTTCGATCGAACATAGTCATTTTAGAACTTGGGACTAACGATCTTTCCCGTCATGAACCCGCGGTAGTTGGTTCAATGTTAGAGGAGTTCGCTCGCGTTCTTCATGTTGATTATGGGGTTAAGGTGGTTTGCGTTAATCAAATCCTTTTGCGCGATAATTCCCCTGTTTTCAACGCCCGCGCGCGTATTTTAAATCAATATTTAAAGGTCGTATTGGAACCGCTCCCTTTTGCCTTTTTCTGGCACCATCGCGGTTTCTGGCGCTGCTCGCATAATCTTTTGTCAAGCGACGGCGTACATCTCAATGCTTTAGGACACTACAAATTATATCGTAGTCTACGGGGAGCGACACTAAAGGCGTTGTCGCTCTTTCGCAATCTCCCTAGGCCTTAGTCGGCCGCTCACATAGTTGGGATTTTTTGTTTTTAGTTCTGTTCATTACATTTCTACGCTACATGGGTCTCGTTCTCCTTGTCTGGCGGCGTGGGTCTATTGTTATTTGATCACATCCATTATGGGTCATGTTCAGTGCCTTTCACTATTGTTTTCCAAAGTCATTATGAGTGTACAACCTTTTGGCCGCTTGTTATTTCAAGCAAGGCCCAATGCACTCGACTTTGGGCTAGTGGTTTTATTTTCCAAGCTATGTTTTGACTTCCATTATTGGTTGTCGGTAGCTGGCACTTTATTTTTATTTTGCGTTGGTCACGCGCCATTCAATTTACAGGCCCATTTATATTATTTGCCAGGGGTCCTCTATGTTTTATTCCCTTTTACGTTATTTCGTTACGTTTGGTTTCTTTGTTTTTTCATTTTAAGCACGTATCATGCCGCCTAAAGGTAAATCAACCCGCTCCCTTAAGCGTAAAGGTACAACCCTGGTGGCTGGCAGCAACAAACGCACTACGCGTTCCAATTCCAAACGTCCGGCTAACCAGGTTTCTGGTAAATCTGCTGTGCCATCCGGAACAGGGGCACCGTCATCCGACCTGGTTGAAGGCACTCCAAAGCAAGTCCTCACTGACTCTGTTAACGTCGACATTGGGGCCCTCACCGCCACTATCACCGCGGCCATTTCTCAAGGTCTCCGCGAGGCTGGAATTGCACCATCTACGCCCAGTGCACAGGATCAGCCAGTTCACCAGGAGGCGAATGACGCCATTGCAAGTGATGCCGATGATCTCACTGAATTGCTGCCTGTTGGTAGGTCTGACCAGGCCAAACCTTCTTCCACTTTTCGTAGTGCTAGTGTTAGCCTAGTTTCACGCATACCAGTGAAAATTAAAACTAAAATATGGGCGGATGAATATTTTGAGTTGGGAGCTCTGCTGTCTTCATCACCCGATGATACCAAATATTCTGTTTTGATTTCTAATGATTCGTCGCAACCTCGACTTTGTCTCGAGCCCGCCACCAAAGTCCCACG
Source organism: Desmophyllum pertusum (assembly GCA_029204205.1). NCBI lineage: Eukaryota > Metazoa > Cnidaria > Anthozoa > Scleractinia > Caryophylliidae > Desmophyllum > Desmophyllum pertusum. The sequence continues at coordinate 103,816 of MU827364.1, forward strand.
AATCACCAACATACACCAGTGGGTGTCGGCTTTCAATTCTTTTATTGCCGTTTATACGCAGAAAAAACCATCGACAACAGCCGACCTGCTGAAATACGTCGAGGTTGTGAGGGACATTGCTTCCAAGGGTGGGAATTGGCGGTATTATGACGAGCAATTTCGATATTTGCGACAGTCTAGCCCAACCGACTTTCTTTGGGGCCAGGTCCATTGGGAGTTGTGGTTCCATTCCCTCCATAATTTTCGTGGCCAATCAGGACAGCAGAGCTCTCAGCCAAAGACCGTGCAGAAGTCTCAACAGTTTTTTCCCAAAGGGACTTGCTGGGCCTTTCACGCAGGCAAATCATGTCAAGGGTGTAAATTTGAGCATGTCTGCTACAAATGCGGAAAGGGTCACCCGGCTAGCCAGTGTCGTACCAATACCACACACAACTCACACTCTCGCTTCCCGGTCAGTGCCAAATCTCCCACTTTTAGACCCTCGGGAACACCTCAACAGTCCCCCAGTAACTCCAGTCAACCTGGGGCAGCTTCAAATTTACCTCGCAGGGTATGACCAGGGTTTTTCGGATTTCCTCCTTGCTGGTTTTAGGTTTGGTTTTAGTATTCCATTTTTTGGGGAACGATCACGTTATGAATCGCCTAATCTGAAAAGTGCTTTAGATAATCCCGACGTCGTTCGAGCTAAATTGGGTAAGGAACTAGACGCGGGAAGGATAGTTGGTCCATTTACACACCCTCCTTTTCAAAACTTCCGTTCTTCTCCTCTGGGTGTTGTTCCTAAGAAGACTCCCTCCGAATTCCGACTTATCCATCATCTCTCTTATCCAAGTGGTGCTTCAGTCAATGATTTTATTCCTAAAGAGCTTTCCACCGTCCGCTACGCAACAATTGATGATGCTATTTCGATAATTAAGAAATTGGGTCCAGGGTGTTACTTGGCTAAAACTGACATTCAGGCGGCTTTTCGCATTATTCCCATCCATCCAAAAGATCATCCTTTACTCGGCATGTGTTGGGAGGGGCGTTATTATTTTGATCGTACGCTACCCATGGGGTTGAGTTTTTCGTGTTGTTTATTTGAAAAATTTTCCACGGCTTTAGAGTGGATTGCTCACCATGTTTTACATGCCACAGCAGTTATTCACGTCCTTGATGATTTTTTATTTGTTGCCCCTTCGCACGCACAATGCCAGTATGATCTCAATAAGTTTCTTCGCCTCTGTAGCACCCTGGGAGTTCCCATTGCTCATGAAAAAACCATGGGTCCTTTCACATGCCTTCAGTTTGTTGGAATTACCCTTGACACAATTACCATGGAGGCTCGTTTACCACAGGATAAGATTGACAAATGTAAGCACTTACTGGGTGGTTTCCTTAGTCGCCGTTCTGGAGTGTAGCTAATGGTCGTGGGTCGTGGGTACAAGTCGTGGGTCGTGGGTGTGGGTCGTGGGTGTGGGTGTGGGTCGTGGGTGTGGGTGTGGGTGTGGGTCGTGGGTGAATAAAAAAAATAAAAAAATTATAAAAAAAAAATAATAAAACAATTAATAAAAAAATAAATAAATAAATAAAAATAAAAAAAATTTGAAAATAAGGTACGGGTCGCACTACAGCCAATTTTGTTTACATAAAAAATTTTGTATTTCTGGCGAGGAAAAATTTGCAAAAAATTCGCAAGTGCCAAATTTTGGTGGTGGTCGCACTCAAACCAAGATGTGTCTTCCAAAACTCTCCTGATTGATGTAAATGTAAACTTAAACGGCTTGGGACCATGTTTCGTACTTCCGGCTTTCTTGGTTTTCGTCGTTTCTTGTAGACTTGCCACAAGTCGTCTTCTTTGAGCGAAACAGGGCGACGCGCGACAATGATCGAGGAACGTCGCGAGAGGAAACCAAAACCAACGAAAGGGAAAAATAATATTGGAAAGGGCTTTTAGAAAGTCTACGTTTCTTGCTGCTGGCTTCAATTGCAATCGAAGGAGATTGTTTTGAACTTGAGACGAATTGTTCTCCAAATTGCCGCCGGTAAATTTGGTTTTGATCAGACCCAGTGTAGTCATAGACATTCGCGGCGTAATATCGATGTTCATGTTCTTCGTTTTCCGGTCGAAATAATTATTAAAAGAGTCAGATGAACCAGGTAAAAAATTATTTTGTTCCGTAATTGCACGCGCTAAACTAGGTAGGGGTCGCACTACAGCCAATTTTGTTTACATAAAAAAATTTTGTAATTTTTGGCGAGGGAAAATTTGCAAAAAATTCGCAAGTGCCAAATTTTGGTGGTGGTCGCACTCAAACCAAGATGTGTTTTCCAAAACTCTCCTGATTGATGTAAATGTAAACTTAAACGGCTTGGGACCAGGTTTCGTACTTCGCTTTCTTGGTTTTCGTCGTTTTCTTGCTGCTGGCTTCGATTGCAATCGAAGGAGATTGTTTTGAACTTGAGACGAATTGTTCTCCAAATTGCCGCCGGTAAATTTGGTTTCGATCAGACCCAGTGTAGTCATAGACATTCGCGGCGTAATATCGATGTTCATGTTCTTCGTTTTCCGGTCGAAATAATCATTAAAAGAGTCAGATGAACCAGGTAGAAAATTATTTTGTACCGTAATTGCACGCGCTAAACTAGCGAATCTTAATTATCAAAACATAGCATCTTGCGTGAATGACAGTTTAATGGCTAAAACGGGCTAAAATAACAAAATTGTGTGATTTTCAAAAATTTGGTCGCCTCCAGGGCAACACTTCGGCTTCTTTGAAGATTGGCGAAAATTTGGCAATTCGCAAAAAAATTGGCAAAAAATTGAAACTGGGGGTCGCACTGTATTTTACGATTTTTACGTTACGTGTTGACAGATTTGACACCTGAATAAACAAAATTGGTCAAAATTGGCTGTAGTGCGACCCGTACAATAACGTTGATATATCACGCGCTTTTTTATATTGATTCTTAATTTTACGTGGAATCATGCGATTACTTGTTAATAACAAAGGGCAAAATTAGGGTAGTCTTCGGTAATCTTCCGTTGATTAGGTCATCTTCGGAAATCATCCGAGGTCTTTGGGTCAAACATTGCGCTCCAAAATTAACGAAAAAAGAGTCTGAAGCATTTGATAATTTTTTGATATTTTTCATGAATTTCCAACATTATTTTATTATTTTCAAATTTGTTTTATTTCATTATTTTTATTATTAATTTTTTTTTTTTTTTATTCACGATTTTTGATACCCACACCCACGACCCACAATCATCCGTCGATTATCGGAAATATCTGCTGACCTTCACGTCGGAAGGGTTCAGAAATCGTCGGAAATCTTCGGTCATCTTCGGAAGGGTTCGGGTCATCTTCGGAAATCGTCGGAAGTCTTCGTAGTAATTTTGCCCCGGGGGAACTAAAATTAACGAAGAATGATTTTTTGATATTATTTTCAAATTTGTTTTATTTTTATTTATTTATTTATATTTATTTTTATTAATTGTTTTATTATTATTTTTTTATTATTATTTTATTATTTTTATTCACCCACGACCCACACCCACACCCACACCCACACCCACGACCCACGACTTGTACCCACGACCCACGACCCACGACCATTAGCTACACTCGCCGTTCTGCGACCCTTCGCGATTTTCAGTCACTAATTGGCTTTCTAAATTTTGCATGCTCGGTCATTGTTCCCGGTCGGGCGTTTCTTCGCCGACTTATTGATCTCACTAAAAGCATTACCAAACCCCATCATCATATTAAGTTAACAAAGGCAGTCAAAGCAGACCTTCAGACATGGCTCACTTTTCTTGATAAGTATAATGGTAAATCTTTTTTCTTGCCCGACATCTGGGAATCATCACACAGTCTTAAACTCTACACAGACGCAGCGGGGTCTAAAGGTTACGGCGGAATTTTCGGGACTCATTGGTTTTATGGCCAATGGGATGAGAATTGGAAGTCTCTAAACATTACTATTTTAGAGCTTTTCCCTATTGTGATAGCTTTGAGCTTGTGGGGATCTCAGATGTCGAATAAGTGTATAACCATTTTTACAGACAACGGTGCATTAGTTGAAGTTATCAATAGGCAGACATCTAAGGAGCCTAAGGTCATGACACTTATCCGCTCTTTTGTTCTCACTTGCCTTACCCATAATATTCTTTTTCGCGCGCGCCATATACCGGGTTTCTTAAACGTTCAGGCCGATTATCTCTCACGTTTTCAGGTAGAGGAATTCCTAGCTCTAAGGCCCGACGCAGACATCGCTCCGACTCTGATTCCCGAGAGCCTTCTTCCACAGAATTGGTCACTAATTTAAAGGACATGCTCTCATCGGCTTTGTCGCCCTGCTCACGCCAATCTTATCAAAGGGCATGGCAGCTGTATGTCCAATTCTCAGGTCGTTTTTGCGATACCTTCTCGCCAAGTCTACCCCTTGACGTCACGTCTCTAGCATTATTTATTTCCTACATGACAGCCCGAAAATTTGCTCACTCGACAATATGTTCCTACATCTCTGCCATTAGTTATGTTCACAAATTACGGGGTTTGACAGATCCAACGAAGTCTTTTTTAATTTCTAAACTTCTCACGGCGCACCGGCGCGCCCACCCCCAATTGGACGTACGACTCCCAATCACTCGACCAGTTTTACATAGCCTCGTCCGGTCCTTAGAGTTTACAAGTTCCTCTTCCTACCAGCGTCTTTTATATACCGCCATGTTTTTAACAGCATTTTACGGCTTTTTTCGCCTCGGTGAGCTAGCGTCCAAGAATACGCGCACCGCGTCCCTTGTTGTGCAATACGATCAACTCACGTTTCTACTGGAAAATAATAGGCCCGTCACCGCCAAGATCTCTATCAGCCATTATAAGCATAGTCTCGCTAAGCGGCCATTCGACATCCTGATAAACCGAGAATCATCACAACCGTTTTGCCCTGTTGATTTTTTACTTCAATTTTGCGCGTCAAGGGGTCACGTTCCTGGCCCTTTGTTTTGCATGCCTGACTTATCACCTATATCTGTCTCGGTGTTTAATCGTCAACTCAACACCTCATTATCCTTTTGCGGCCTTGACACATCCCGGTACAAGCCGCACGGGTTTAGAATTGGCGCTGCTAGCCATGCCGCGGCTTCGGGCCTTTCCGATGCACAAATACGTTTTCTTGGACGCTGGAGCTCCGACGCATTCAAAGTCTATATTCGCCCGGAATCTTTTTGAACGACTTTTTGCGATTTTCTTTTGACTTATTTCCGGACACGAGTGATTCAGACATGGGCTGTCACTCTCTCGTCCGGGGTCGGTTAATCGAAATTCAGCAATGGTTTTCCCCCTCCCTGGGTTTACTCACGGGACTTTTTGGCTGGGGATAGAGCTCCAGTATATCTGTATGCATGTCTATTTTACGGTGTTTGAAGGAGTTCAGAATTACTGATTTCTGCTGTTTTTATTGCATTGAAATGTGAGATATTTCGGGTATGTAATTGTTGCGCTCCAGACAGGGGCTGGTGCACACTTACATAACTGCGTTATTAGTTTTCTTTGCTTGTCAGTACCGTTTTGTCTTCGCTTTTGGATTCTGATATTACCATTTATGTAACGATCGCGTTTCAGTCATGGGCTGGCGCTTCTTTATTGGGTTAATATCTGGTATTTAGTATTCTTTATTGGGTCAATATCTCGTATTTAGTATTCTTAGCACATTGTTTAGCATATGATTTCGCAGACGTTATGTAATCGTGGCGTTCCAGACACGGGCTGGCGCACATTTACTGCGTTTTTCATTTTTAAATCTTAGTTTATTTGAGGCACTTTTCTATTTTGCCTTAACGACCATCTCATTCGTTGTCCTATTTTTGCCGATGGCGCTTGTGGGGCTGCCACATCAGTGTGGCTTGTGGCCTTTTTTGACCCCACCTGGATTATGTCAAATTATCAGGTTTTGTTAAATCAATAAACTGCCACGTCGCGTGGCCATTAACTTCCAACATGGTTTCTTACTTTTTCTCGTAGCACTAAATATTTACGGAGCGCCATCGTCAATAATAGACACTCAACTGAGTGGCGCAGCATAAAACAAAGATTATGTATCAGCATAATCTAATTTATGCGGTGCCATGAAATGTAACAATAAGAGCACGTGCTAGTCAGGCTGAACGTATCGGATAACAGACTATTTAGAGGCACGCTCACTTTATTCCGGCCTCTTTTGATCTAGAACTTCACGGGTTCACTTGGAAATTTTACCCTCCACCTCCCCGATCGGCCAGCCTGGCTCATTGTGCATTTGTAGTTTTCTATTGTAGCTTGTTTTTGGTGTGGCCTTTTTTGACCCCACCTGGATTATGTCAAATTATCAGGTTTTGTTAAATCAATAAACTGCCACGTCGCGTGGCCATTAACTTCCAACATGGTTTCTTACTTTTTCTCGTAGCACTAAATATTTACGGAGCGCCATCGTCAATAATAGACACTCAACTGAGTGGCGCAGCATAAAAAGCCAGCAGTATTTCTTTCAGCTTACAAATAGACAAAAGGTTACTCTAGACTACTCATTTGTAGCCTGAGAACGGACGGAGTTTCAGTCGGCGTCAATCAGCATCCCAAAATCCGTCTGCGTTTAAGCTCACTACTTACTGAACCTCCATCTCTTCGACTTCGAACCTTAGAAATATGATTCAGACCTTCATATTGAGTCTTTACGGAAAACTCATCAATTAACTTTATTAACATCCAATTAGACAGATATATAGCCTTTAATTCGATATTGGGTTTGGGGTATCTGTAATGTAATCGACACAGTGACCAACTAGAAAGCGTAAGCTACTTTGCTCACATACAGTATTTTTTCTCTTGATTTTATTTTCTTACCCACTTATGTATAATGAATTGTTCTTGTATTTTATCTATTGTATCTTTTGTAATCAGTGTGTAATAATAATAAAACTGAAGCTGTAAGCGCTACCTCTGTTAGACTGGCGGAAGACGCCATTGAAAGTACACGTGATTGTATGGTGCATAAGAGAGAGACTTGTTCGAATGTTAAATAACTAAGGCCCCGTCCACATTAATGCGTTTTCGAAACGCACCGTTTTCACCGAAAACGCATTGAAAGCTCCGCGTTCACACTGCCGTTTTCGCAGCGTGTTCCCCGACCACACTAAAACGCTCGAAAACGCTGCAACAGTCATCTGCGCCTGAAACAAATAGACGCACCCGTGATTATTGCGATGTGAATGAAGTCAGGGTTTTTGAAAGTTTCCGTTCTTGCTGTCCACATTACTACGATGCGGCTCCGTTTTCAAATGTCTCCACTTTGGACAGCGTTTTCAAATGTATGCGTTTTCGATGAAATCGATGAATTCAAAACGATCAGCGTTTTCGATCGTTGTAGTGTAGACGATAGGCGAGAACACATGGAAGAGAATGTGTTTTCAAACGAAAACGCATTAGTGTGGACGGGACCTTTAGACTTCTTGTAAGAGCTACTGTGAGAAACTGATTGCAGGTTGAACCTGGAGTGATGTGAAATAAACTGCTGTTGGAACCAACCAAGTCTTGTGTTCTTCCTAACCGCTTGTTAGAAGCAAAAAAAACTACAAATATCGTAACGAAAATAATAAATAAATAAAAAAGATCGTAACGAAGTTATATTTACCCATCCAGGTGTGCGATCCAGAGCTATTGAAATTAAATTTTCCACAAGCTGAGAGTTTCTACAATACATTTGGGACACTTAGTAAATTTTGCAAATCGAGGTGATTTTTGCGCCCGCTCGCCAGCTCTCCTGCTCGACTTAAATCCCTGAGAAAAATAAGGGACTGTTCGTAGTCTAAAGGGGAGCAGTCTATGGCAACAACAGATCAAATGAGATACGGTCAAAATGAAAATCACTGGAGGATTTAAAAGCCGCCGAGTCAGGCAATAATTCAAGGCAGTTAATCTTTTCGGCGCAGTGGCCAAAAAAAAGATGACTCGTGCATGTAATTATTTCACGTGGGCGCTAAAATCAGATCAACGCCAGATTAGCGATATTTCTTTGATGAAAATTGGAGAAACACGAAGTATGGGATTCTAAGCACGTGTGTTATTCTATAGTTGAAAAAGCTGGCAAAAATCCTTCAATCAATCATACGAGAGTAGACTTACTGAGTAAAAAAAAAAGACATTGATTTCATATTTGTAGTAAATTTTAATCAAAGTTCATTGGTAAATCGAGACAATGGATTTTGCTGACCCTGTTATTTCCAAGAGTGATCAATGTCAAATTTATCATTGCAATATTAACTCAACGCCCAGTAGATTGGTGATGAGAATAAAGAAAATCATCAAATAAAGGGTTTAAGTATTGATGTAGCACCATTTTCGCAGAACTAGCGTTGGTATTGAGATCAGTCCTAATAGTTAATGTGACCGGCTCCGGTTGTTCAAAGGGTAGATAAACCCGGGCCAATTATGATAGTTCCTTCTCATGATAGTTTTATTTAACTCTCATCGACTATCATAACCTCGGGCCAAACGAGAGAAAACTCTCGACGACTCTCAAGAGCAGGTTAAAATTTGATGAGAGCGCACGAGAGTCACTGAGAGCGCATGACAGTCGCTGAGAGTGAATGAGAGTTTCAGGCCATACGAGACTGGGATGAGAGTTGTCGAGAGTTCAAACTCTCGCTCTCGTTTGGCCTGATACTCTCATGCAATCTCAGCGACTCGTATAGACTCCCAGGCGGTCTCATCTAATTTGAACCTACCCAAACCTTTCTTGAGAGTCGTCGAGAGTTTTCTCTCGTTTGGCCCGCGCTTCACTGAGTGATGACAGTTGATGAGAGTGGCTCTCATGCGAGTCAATTTCAACTCTCATCCTCGTTTGACCCGGGTTTAACGCTATCCACCGCATAAATCACTATCCAGTGGATAAGTGTTAACAATACCAACCACGCTATCCACAGAATAGTGCGGACTGAATTATTCCGTGATCTGAATAGCGTTATCCATCCTTTGGACAGCCAGACACTGACTTATATTGTTCTCCCAGTTTATGCCAAATTTGCAACACGCCGCACAAAACAATGATTTGAAAAGTTTAAGCCCGTTATCAAAGACTAGCGTGGCCTTTAACAATTTGAATAACTGATGGCTTCATCGTAAGAATTGGTCAATTTTACCTTATCAAACAGACCACGCCTACTGAAACATTTATAAAATCACATACTATCAGCCTAGATGGGCCGGTTGGGCACAAATAACCTCTCAGAATTTGCAGAGAAAAAAAAAAACACGCACAAGTTAAAATAAGCAATTTGAGCTGAGGATATTTGAGAATACGTCATAATGTGTGCAGGATTTATTTCGCTGGGAAAACCTTATGTAAAGCCACACGTGCGAGGTTTAAAAACACATAAAAATATTTAATTTGCTTCTTTTTAAACTTAACTGCACAGTCAAGAGCATGAACTTGACTTCTGTTTTTGCTTCTGTTAACTCTGTTTCAACGGTGTCTGTACTCAGTTTGTAATAAGTTTTTTTTTTAAGTCAGTTTTTAAAATTCTATCATCACTGGCCTAGAATGGTTTTAACCATTAAAATCAAGATTTTCTTCCTAAGCATCGCATCGCATCGTAGAGTTCATAGTCTATACAGTCAAACCTCTATTAAGCGGTCACCACCGGAAAATAGCCAACTGACCGCCTAATAGAGGTGAACGCTTAATAGAGGTCAAGCCAGTTACAAAAAGCATGGGGACCGATTTCCGGGTGTCGTGTCGACCCCTTAATAGAGGGTGACCGCTTAACAAAGGACCGCTTAATAGAGGTAGTTACTGAATAAGACATAGCTAAGAAGACCGCTTAATTAATCGGCGAGTCAGTGGTTTGGCTGAAGGGAGGGACTGAGGGAGCGGTTAGGAAGGTGGCTAGACTGCCGAGAATTTAGTGAAGACAACTTGAAGGACACGGTAATGTTCTTCAGGTTTTGTATAAGAGAAAAAAGTATTTTTAATTGTAACACTCCTACTGAGACCATAGCTCCAGTACTCCTTATAATTATACAATGCTCCAAACAGTACAGAAATGGTGATTCTCTAGAGGCTCATTTTATGCACACAATGGCGATGCTTTGAGAAGGCGGAAGATGAGTGTTATAGTGACTTGCACCTTCTTGTTTTGTAATTGGAATTGAACTTTTTTCAAGAGCCTTGAAAAAAGACAATAGTATAAAAGGCATTGAAATAAACAACAGAGAGATAAAAACTACACAATACGCAGACGATACCACAGTCTTTATTCGTGACTGTAGATCAGTTACACAGTTACTGAAACTCCTGGAAGAATTTAGACAAATATGTGGTCTTGAAATAAACGCCAGTAAGACTGAAGCAATGTGGCTCGGTTCTTGGCGTGACCGCACTGAAACCTCTTTTGAATTCAAATGGCCACAGGGGCCAGTATATACGCTAGGCGTATATTTCTCTTATGATATTGAACGCGCTAATAAGCTCAATTTTGAAGAAAAGATTATGTCCTTAAGTAAAATGCTTAACGGTTGGAAGAAAAGGAAATTAACTTTAATAGGTAGAGTAAACATTGTTAAAACCTTAGGCCTGTCTAAATTAATTTACATTTCCTCCATATTAACAGTCCCCAAACATCTTGGGGAAGAAATCAACAAAATAACTTTCGACTTTATTTGGGAGAGCAAAATTCCAAAAATAAAGAAAAAAAGCATTATCAGTGAAAAGAAACACGGAGGCTTAAAAATGATTGACTTCAATATTATGGAAAGAGCACTGAAAATTGCGTGGATCAAAAGAATCTCCGAAAATAATGACGCATCGTGGAAAATAATCCCAGAGCTAGCAGTAAGTCACTACGGCGGCTTTGCCTTTCTATCCAAATGTCAGTATGATACAAAACTACTTGAATTACAAAATCTGCCTGAATTTTACCGTACCGTACTAAGCTACTGGCAAGATTATAAACTGTTAACTTCTATTAAGGCAACACCCGCAAAAAAACAAATTATTTGGAACAACCGGAATATTCTAATTGACGGAAAACCAATTTTCTACAGTTCCTGGTATAAGAAAGATATCGTCTTTATCAAAGATTTGCTTTCTGAAAATCTAACATTTTTCTCCATAACCGACTTTAGGCAAAAACTTGGTGCTAGGATACCTTTCACCTTATACTATGGCCTCATTACAGCCATCCCGAGTAAATGGAAAACGTCGTTTCAAGAACCAAACGACACGACTCATAATACCGAGGAGATAATTTGTACTCGAACTGCCAACTCTACCATCCTCAACAAAAGGTACGAAGTTCCAACTGCACAAAATAGGATCTTAAATCACGGCTTCACTAAGGACAACGTTCACAATGTTTATATGCTCCCCTTCTTAATTTTGAAAGAAACTAAACTGATTACCTTTCAATTTAAAATAATTCACTATATTTTACCCACGCAAGTCAGTCTATACCGTGCCGGTTTAACGGACAATGATATTTGCCCTCTATGCAGTTGCGAGCCTCAAACATGTTATGTTACTGTAATGAATCGTCACGTTTTTGGAACCAGTTTATAAATTGGTGGCACGAAAACTTTAAAGAACAAATAACACTGCACGAGAGTGTGATTCTATACGGTTGGCATAAAGAAAAAAACAATAAGAAAATGCTCAATTACATTCTCGTCATCGCTAAATACCACATTTTCGCTACAAGTACATGCAATGGCACGCTGAGTTTTGAAAGTTTCCTTTTACGACTAAAAAACAAACTAGATATCTTACGCACAATAGCAAACGAAAATAATACTTTAGACGCATTTCTCAATAATTGGGCCGCTACACTTTAATTGTCCTTGCTATTTAATTTCTTTGTATTATCTTTTCATTATTATTATTATTTTTTTTTTTTTTTGCTCGTTTTATTTTGTTCTCGCTGCATATGCCGTCTCTTCAATGTATGTTTATGTTTTACCCGTAGTGTTAAAATTCATGGTTACATATCACAGTACTACGTAATTATAAAATATGTTAATAAGTCGAACTTATACTAACTTTTGTATTGTAAATAGATCATTCTACTGTCAATAAAAGAAAAGTAACTTTCCAGTTATTCTCACCTAATTTAATACTGCTTCCATCAGCGATGAAGGGAAAGGGAAGAAATCAGCCGGTTCCATGGCCAGAGTAGAAGGGATTGTGTGAAAAGGTGGAACATTTCAGAAGAGAGCTTTAAGTTATTTCAATTGAAATAACTCTGTGTTAAACGCTCGGCTTCGATACCTACATCACATACAAAATGGCTGATCCTATGTCTACTGCCCCATGCAAACAAGGTAAGCATAATCTAAAGGTGCGGGAAATAAATGGCCAACATTACAATGCATTTTTACGTCACTTGCTCAATCGATTTACCCTAAAGCCTCGTTTACACGATCTCTCGCACCTTCATAGGTTGTCACGTGGATATCTTTTTTCATCTCCATACTTCTTTGGAAATTCGGACATGATAAAATATACGAGTTTACACTTAAAAAGCTCGGGGGTAAAATTAGCTTGTCTGACGAGAATATGCATAAGGGCTATTGATAATATAATGCTTCCTTCTATAACGATACTTCGTCGAGACAAAACTATGGATGTAAATTTGCGAAAATTTGTATGAATGAATAAATAAATGAACGCAGCAGTTTTGATGCAACTTTTAAGAACAGTTGCTAAGAAAGTTCAGACTTCAGTGGGATTTGAACCCATGCTCCTTGCGAAAGTGGCGCAAATACGACTCCAATTCGCTGTATTTGATTTATCGATGAAAAGGAGCCTGTTGGCATGACGTCACATATGATATAATTAGTCTGCTTGCTTAGAATATTTCAGGGAGCCCCGTAAGCATCGTGTTTCGTACAGTTTTTCACTTTCCAAAGCCAACAGAACTGATCGTCGTGGTAAGTAAAACTATCATTGTGTTGTCTGTTCTCGATCGACAAATTTACAATATATAAGAAGATTTATTTCATGACCACAACATAACTGAAAACTCGAATCAAACGATTCAGTAATGGCAAATTCGATAACAGGGAGCTGTTTTCGTGGCTGTTTCGAAAAGGCGGAAGTATGCAAATCGTAGAAGTACTTGATGGTAACTTGATGGGCTCTCGTGTCTTGAAGTAAGAATGAAGAATTATAACAGACCAAGAAGAACAGTTTTACCATTAATTTGCTGCACTTAAGCCGTCGAAATGACAAGTCGATTCATAAATCAACAACAAGCCAGAGGCTTAAATACCCTCTGGTACCCAGGGTAAAACAAAAACGGAATGATCGATTATTTTGAAGGCACATTGCATAGGATTATCCCATCTAACCATTTGACACAAAACGAAGCTCGCAAATTTAAAGGATGTATGCGTTTCTTCCGACTATGTGTATAACTCAATCTACATTTGCGTTTGTTTTGTAGGTATTATTAAAGTCGCTGCTATTTTGGTTTCATTTTGATCAGAAGATCGAAAAACGGGACACGCTAAGTTTATTCCTTGCTCCAAACTGTAAGCTGCTGAACTGAGAGCACTGCATAGGTGATGTTAGATAATCTAAATTTCACGGAGAAACGGATTGCATTACTCGCGTGACTAATAATTACATGTTCGTTGGATGAAAAGGAGTCTGGGTAATTGTCGAGAGTCGAGAGTCAAGAGTACTAGGTCGAGAGTCGAGAGTAGCATGTCGAGAGTCGAGAGTCGATGAATAGTCAATATATCTATCAATCGATAATTAATCAACTGATACATGTATACTAAAGTAAATAATTAGATCTGATTAGCTGTTGTTCGGTCGGGATTACCATTAATGATGGTATTTCTCAAAAAGATGCAACCAATGATGAAATGTATTACGGATATAGTCGAAATATCTTCGGATCTACCTCTGGAATTTTCGTAAGTCTTCGTCAATCTTCGGAAATTGATCGGAAGCAATCGGAAAATATTCGTGAATCCTAGAAAATACAGCTGTTCTTTGTAAAAATTATCAATCATTTTGAAAATCCTCGTAGCCAAGACTGAGTTGTTTATGGTGGCTTTTGTATACTAAACAAAACAATGCATGGGTCACGCAAACTTCAAATAACTCATTTCACGGCACTAGCTCGAAAATATAATCTGTCAGTAAAATAAACTATGGTTTCACATGTAGCTCGTTCTCGGCACATCAAAGGCCGATAGTAGGTGATATCATCTATTTCCCACGGCTTTTTCTAAGCCTTTTTGTTTACGTACCTGTATCCATTAATATAGCTGCTATCTAAAATAATTCCGCAAATCGTTGTCATAATTTTGCAGAGCTTCACTGTGTTAATTACAAGCTCCTAACGCCAAATAGTTGTACCATTTTGTCATCATGCCTATTGTTGTTGCTATAACCTATTTTAAAATTGAAATTTCTTCCAAGCAAAGCCAATGTCAACAACAATGTCCGGAAACACAAGTGTAAGTCACGCGAAACTGAAAAACAAAAAAGTCACGCGAATCAACGTTCACCGGAAGTAACTGTGTTGAGTGAACTTTACCTTTCGTTCTGTTTTGTTTATTTTACAGGACAATTTGCTGCTGTTGATGGCATGTTGATTTTGTTTCATTGTGATTACCCAACAACATTGGTGAGTACTTCAACTTCAACTTTAATTAGTAATTGTTTTAAAAATCAATTTCACGATTTCTGCCGCCCGCAAAGAGCAAAGCAAAAGTAAGCAAATTACAACAATTGAAGGAAAAGAAAAGGAAATTATAGTAAATAATTGAAATAATTTAGACCCAAATCTCGAGAAAGAAGATCTTTGATGTATATTTGAGACATATTTGAATAAATTTGAAATATTTACAGCGGCCAATTTATTTTACATTAGGATAGAAATAGATTCGATATATAGAACATTATTAAAAACTGAACCATTGGATAATGCATTTCTAGAGTTTTGATTGGCTTAGAGGCCATGGGATATGAGCCATTATACCATGAACGCATCGGCGAGAAAGAGAGCTGAATTTTTTCTCTCTCCGAGGAACAATGGCCGCCGGAGAAAATTGTTTCACGGCAGAAATGACTGAAGACGGAGTAACAAAACAGCTAGAAAATGCAGCAAAGTTTGGAACGAAATATTTAATGGGAAATGCTTGTAATTGTAGAACAAATGCAACTGAACGAGCATTATTTATAAAAGGAAGCCTGAAACAATTTACGGGAAAGTCCAGAAACCAATACAAATCTGCACAAATTCGTTCAAAATGAATGAATTACACTACAAAATATTTGAGCTTAACCTAGTACCTTGTATTTCGAAGAGGCTTGTTATTTCCAGCTGGACTAAGCTTTTAAATTCAGCACAATAAATATCCATCAGAGACGAAGCATTGAAAACAATATCACAGTTCGTCAAGCGTTGGTAATGGTACAATCGAAGCCGGATCACTTCACAGTGGAATTATCTTGAAAGGTCACTCTTTTTCTCTCCATCCATGTAGATATTGACTCTTTCCTTTGCTCTTTAATACTTCAGTGAACTTGATTTCAACTGGCTCAGTTTCGCTCGTCTCAACACAATTCTGCAGACGTGCACGATTTGCTCGCCGTATAAACAACCCGTTCAGCTGTCCATCAGTTCAACTTGTAAAATGAAAAATGTTCAGCTCCACATTTCCACAATTTTCCAGAATATACGAAGAAACAGCGAATATTAATCCGAAGAAAATTCAGTCTTGCAGCTCTATTTTCATTCAGCTTGTTTATCGAACTGACCGAAGACAGCGCCGGTCGCCAGACGTTTGCCGCCAAATTCATACAAATCATACTTCATTTAATCGAACTGAAAAATCACTCAGTCGATGTATAGTCTTGTTTAAAAAGTAATACCGAAGTTTTCACCTAAAGCTACTAAAGATTTTAATAAAACAATTATTCCATTCGCCCTTGTTGGATACGAGGTGATTATAGCCAACTCGCGCTACGCGCTCGTTGGCTATCTATCATCTTGTATCCAACGCGGGCTCATGGTATAATTGTTAATTATAAACAGGCAATAAACTCTTTTTGATGAATAAAGGAATGGCATGGTCATATCTACTTGAAAAGTTCATTAGTCGTAGCGGCCGTTTTTGAAGGATGAGAAGTTTTTCAAACTTAGATTTAGAGGCCTGTCCCCAAGAACTTAAGCCGTAGATTACTAGATACGGGCAAACTAAAGACTGATACATTTGAATTAGAGTACACACCTGTTTCGAGGTGCGGGTTTGAGCCCTCGCCGTGGTCCCTCTGTTCAGTTCTTGGGCAAGATACTCAAACTCCCGCAGTGCCTCGCCACCCGGGAGTGTAAATGGGTACCAACGACAAAATGCTGGGAGTAATATGGCGTAGGACGGGCATTCCACACAAGATATAGCAATACTCCTAGTCAGCTTTATGCTACTTAAAACAGGATAATCTTCGGCGGTGTGGGCCAGTTTTAGTAGCTGGAGTGCGGGTTTAACTTTTGGAGGATATTACAGTACATAACAAAAAATAAAATGTAAATAACAACCACACATCACACAATCGTGTAATGGAATTATTAAGGTTGTCAATTCCACTGATACTCATACAAGTTGTGGTTTTTAGACATTTTTATGACGGTTTAAAGATTTGAAAATTAAGAATATTTAAAAACGATTTCAGGCTAAAATGTATTATAAAAGTTATAACAAAGTTTTTCATCATCAGGGTTATGATGTATGGAAAAGGCTGCTGAAAGGCAAGCCTTGCCATGATTAATAACGTTACGTGTAGGGGTTTCTGAAAAAGATGTGTTTGTTTTTATTTTTATTAGATTTACAGAAAAGAGTATCATGGACAACATAGAGGAAGTTTTAGAAGCCATCTTTATAGCCGTAGTTGTTGCTAATTTCCTTCTCAACACCGGTCGCAGTCTAAAGGCCATCGAGTTATGTAATTAATGTTTGATTATCCTAAATGACAAAAGTCATGGAATGCGTGAGGAATTGGCCAAAAAAGTTTATTTTCTTATCTATTATACAATGTTCAGGGTGTACTCTGTTATCGCTGATCAGGAAAGCCATCGGTGACAGAAAAGGAGAAGCAACAGATTACGGAAACCTAGGAACTGTGTTTAGTTCTCTCGGTGAACATCACAAGGCTAAGGAATTTCACGAGAAAGCACTTGTGATCAGGAAAGCCATCGGTGACAGACAAGGAGAAGCATTAGATTACGGAAACCTAGGAACTGTGTTCAGTTGTCTCGGTGAATATCACAAGGCTAAGGAATTTCACCAGAAAGCACTTGTGATCAGGAAAGCCATCGGTGACAGACAAGGAGAAGCATTAGATTACGGAAACCTAGGAACTGTGTTCAGTTGTCTCGGTGAATATCACAAGGCTAAGGAATATCTTGAGAAAGCACTTGTGATCAAGAAAACCATCGGTGACAGAACAGGGGAAGCAACATGTTACGGAAACCTAGGAACTGTATTTAGTTCTCTCGGCGATTATCACAAGGCTAAGGAATATCTTGAGAAAGCACTTGTGATCAGAAAAGTTATCGGTGACAGAAAAGGAGAAGCATCAGATTACGGAAACCTAGGAACTGTGTTCAGTTCTCTCGGTGAATATCACAAGGCTAAGGAATATCTTGAGAAAGCACTTGTGATCAAGAAAGCCATCGGTGACAGAACAGGAGAAGCAGCAAGTTACGGAAACCTAGGAGCTGTGTTCAGTTTTCTCGGTGAATATCACAAGGCTAAGGAATTTCACGAGAAAGCACTTGTGATCAGGAAAGCCATCGGTGACAGACGAGGAGAAGCATCCGATTACGGAAACCTAGGAACTGTTTTCAGTTCTCTCGGTGAATATCACAAGGCTAAGGAATTTCACGAGAAAGCACTTGTGATCAGGAAAGCCATCGGTTACAGACGAGGAGAAGCATCAGATTACGGAAACCTAGGAACTGTGTTCAGTTCTCTCGGTGAATATCACAAGGCTAAGGAATTTCACGAGAAAGCACTTGTGATCAGGAAAGCCATCGGTGACAAACGAGGAGAAGCATTAGATTACGGAAACCTAGGAACTGTGTTCAGTTCTCTCGGTGAATATCACAAGGCTAAGGAATTTCACGAGAAAGCACTTGTGATCAGGAAAGCCATCGGTGACAAACGAGGAGAAGCATTAGATTACGGAAACCTAGGAACTGTGTTCAGTTCTATCGGTGAATATCACAAGGCTAAGGAATTTATCGAGAAAGCACTTGTGATCAGGAAAGCCATGGTTGACAGAGAAGGAGAAGCAACAGATTACGAAAACCTAGGAACTGTGTTCAGTTCTCTCGGTGAATATCACAAGGCTAAGGAATTTATCGAGAAAGCACTTCTGATCAGGAAAGCCATCGGCGACAGAGAAGGACAAGCAGCATGTTACGGAGACCTAGGACCTGTGTTCAGTTCTCTCGGTGAATATCACAAGGCTAAGGAATTTCTCGAGAAAGCACTTGTGATCAGGAAAGCCATCGGTGACAGACGAGGAGAAGCATCAGATTACGGAAACCTAGGAACTGTGTTCAGTTCTCTCGGTGAATATCACAAGGCTAAGGAATTTCTCGAGAAAGCACTTGTGATCAGGAAAGCCATCGGTGACAGAGAAGGAGAAGCAACAGATTACGGAAACCTAGGAACTGTGTTCAGTTCTCTCGGTGAATATCACAAGGCTAAGGAATTTATCGAGAAAGCACTTGTGATCAGGAAAGCCATCGGCGACAGAGAAGGACAAGCAGCATGTTACGGAGACCTAGGACCTGTGTTCAGTTCTCTCGGTGAATATCACAAGGCTAAGGAATTTCTCGAGAAAGCACTTGTGATCAGGAAAGCCATCGGTGACATACGAGGAGAAGCATCAGATTACGGAAACCTAGGAACTGTGTTCAGTTCTCTCGGTGAATATCACAAGGCTAAGGAATTTCTCGAGAAAGCACTTGTGATCAAGAAAGCCATCGGTGACATAACAGGAGAAGCAGCATGTTACGGAAACCTAGGAACTGTGTTTAGTTCTCTCGGTGAATATCACAAGGCTAAGGAATTTCACGAGAAAGCACTTGTGATCAAGAAAGCCATCGGTGACAGAACAGGAGAAGCAGCATGTTACGGAAACCTGGGAACTGTGTTTAGTTCTCTCGGTGAATATCACAAGGCTAAGGAATTTCACGAGAAAGCACTTGTGATCAAGAAAGCCATCGGTGACAGAACAGGAGAAGCAGCATGTTACGGAAACGTAGGAGCTGTGTTCAGTTCTCTCGGTGAATATCACAAGGCTAAGGAATTTCACGAGAAAGCACTTGTGATGAAGAAAGCCATCGGTGACAGAAAAGGAGAAGCAGCATGTTACGGAAACCTAGGAACTGTGTTTCAATTTCTTGGTGAATATGTCAAGGCTGAAGACAATATCGAGAAGGCACTTTCTATATGTAAAGATATCGAAGACCGTGAATACGAAGTTGTCGCCTTTCGTAATCTTTCGCATGCGAAGTTATGGCAAAGAAAGGTCCAGGAAGCGTCTCGATGTCT
This sequence comes from Desmophyllum pertusum, assembly GCA_029204205.1. NCBI lineage: Eukaryota > Metazoa > Cnidaria > Anthozoa > Scleractinia > Caryophylliidae > Desmophyllum > Desmophyllum pertusum. The sequence continues at coordinate 123,411 of MU827364.1, forward strand.
TTTTCAAAGTATTGACAAATGCGAAGATTTGCGAGATCAGTTTCTTGTAGACAATGATCAATGGAAGATATCTTTTGCAGATCGTCACATATCCCCCTACCAAGATCTGGCTGCTTTGTTTTGCGCCGCTGAGAATTCTGATCAGGCTCTTTATGTTGTAGAGCTAGGACGTGCTAGAGCCCTGGCTGACTTGATGGCAGCTCAGTATTCTGCTGAAACTCAATTATCATCTGATACGCAATCATGGGTTGGCATTGAAAGTATAATGAAGAAAGAAAGTAACTGTACTTGTCTTTACATCGCTTATCATGTTAAACATATTCTTTTGTGGATTCTCAGCACAAGCGGAGTCATTACGTTCCGAATAAAATCAGTCAATGAAGTCTTTATTCACGCTGGAGCAGTTCCCGATTTGGATAAATTTTTGGCTAAAAGCTTCCGCAGCTTTGGTATTTTGCCCGAGGATGAATGCGAAGATCGATCTTTAAATGGTACTCAACCCAAATCGAAATCATCCCAGCAAGATAGCTCATCAGCTTTGCGACTTATTGAGGATGATGAAGAAGAAAGCCAATGTCCTGAACCTTTGTTTTACAAAATGATCATCGCTCCTGTGGCTGACTTACTTGAGGAGCCTGAAATCATCATTGTTCCTGATCGCTCCTTGTACCAAGTTCCATTTGCAGCATTAATTGACGAACATGGGAAGTTTTTATCAGAGACTTTTAGGATCCGCATCGTACCTTCTTTGACGACTCTCAAGCTCATTAAGGCCAGTCCAGCGGACTATCACAGTCAGACTGGTGCACTGATAGTTGGGGATCCTTTTGTTGGTACGGTGTTTTACAAGGGACGTCTTGAGACTAAATCTCCATTGCCTTATGCAAGAAAGGAAGCAGAGATGATTGGACGACTGCTGGGTGTTCAGCCTTTGTTAGGACAGTACGCAACTAAGGAGGCGGTGCTACAAAGGATAAACTCAGTGAGTCTGATACATTTTGCCGCACATGGTAATGCCGACAGAGGTGAAATCGCCCTTACACCTCTATACTCTTCTAACAGGATTCCACAAGAAGAAGACTACCTATTGACAATGTCTGACATTGCACAAGTTCAACTGCGGGCCAAACTGGTAGTGCTCAGCTGTTGTCACAGTGGACGAGGACAGATCAGAGCCGAGGGAGCTGTTGGAATCGCTCGAGCGTTCTTAGGATCCGGTGCACGCTCGGTGTTGGTTGCACTGTGGGCCCTAGGTGACAGAGAAACAGAGCAGTTGATGAATTGTTTCTACGAGCACCTTGCTCGTGGAGAAAGTGCCAGCGAATCCCTTCACCATGCCATGAATTGGATGAGAGCTAACGGCTATCCTAAAGTTTGCGACTGGGCACCTTTCGTGCTGATTGGAGATAACGTGACATTATTTGGAAAATAAAAGTAAGTTTTTATTTCGAAGACATTTCTAACTTGGGTTTTAAGAAATCAATAAACTGTTTGAGATAATAAATCTTGAATCTTAGATTTCGTTACAAGTAACAAGGAAATTATTATGCCAGTCTCGTGTCATTCTGATTTCACTGTTACGTTATGATACTGAATTAATCCCAGGATAACATCATAGCAGTTATTGTGGTCTCTTCTATCAGTGAGCTCAGTTGGTATGTGATTGAAGATGATAAGCTTTTATAGCTTTCAATCTTATCAGCTTGTGCTTCAATTGTTGTTGAACTTCTACGTGTTAGAGACAAGTCGTCTTATGTTGTTAAATTGCCGTTCTCTATTTTTTTCTTCTTCTCCCATTTATTTCCAATTTATTGCGATCATGTACCACACGCTGTTTTTTTTTCAAACTACTAAAAACATGCCGCCCCGCGCTATTTCTATATTTTTATACAAACGATATCAGAAAATGTCACCAATAACAATCTTTTCACAACAAATTTTATTCCGTAGAGAATAACACCACTACTTCTCGGATGCATGATGTATGATTCCCAAAAGTTGGAATTAAGGTTAACTGATCAAAAAAAAAACCTGATCACCACATGCACAATAAAGGAACTTATGACAGATCTGTAGATCTTTACAATTAGTAAACTTATTTTAGCATATTTTGTCTGTGACAAGGAAGAGGCGTTGCCAAAAAGAGAATATGAAAACGTGAACATACCGCACGGAAGTAGTTAATTTATCTCGCTAGAGTAGATCTGATTGCAAAATTTAAAAAAAAACCCTACAAAATAGTTTGGATGTGCGGTGCCCCAGCTACCAAACGTAATCCACTCAAGTCCACAGTTTATTCTTCGTTATTCTTCAATTTACACCTTTAATATAATCAAGAAATAATGCATCAATCGAAAGTGTCCAAAAATACTTTCCTTTCACCAAACTAAATGTTCTGCTTGTTCACGTAACCCTACATTGTGATTTCTATATGTACATACAGTATCAAATGGACATACTGGTAGGCAACGTTGAAGAACATTACAGTGTTCCAAAAGAGTAGTATAGTCCCCAGTGTTAGTAGTCGTGCATGATCTGACTCTTCATATAAACATTTTTTAATGTTATTTTTTCTATGGTTTGAAACCATTATTTAGTAGTTTCAATCTATTTTAAGACTAGTTTGTGTATAACAGAGTCGCCGAAAATGGCGTGACATAGCCCCTTTATATCAAGATTGTCGTCCTAAGCGTTGGATCGTATAATTAATACAGTTAATAAATAACACTTACCAAAGCATACCGCTCAGGGACTGAGGAAGAGCAATCTCGTTCCCAGAGTCCTCGTTACCATTATCCAGCGGCAGGAACGGGCAACAAGGACCTCTGAGATAAAGTGTTCCGTCATGACAGGATTATTGGACTTCCGGTTTTACTGCGCATGTGCTCGATGTTTCAACAATGTTGGACTTCCGGTCTTACTGCAAATGCCCAACCTCGTCCCCAGGGCCATCTCAGCTTTCAAGATGGCGGGTGGGCGCGAAGAAGACCCTGGCGAACAGCAGGTCACGTGAACACAAAACTAGCCAATCGCGAGCCCACCGCCATATTAAAACAATCAAAATCTCCAATATTTTTGGAGAAACGTGACCTGCTGTTCACCAGGGTCTTCTTCACGCCCACCCACCATCTTGAAAGCGGAGATGGCCCTGGGGACGAGGTTGGCGCATGTCAGGCTGAACGCTTTATCCCAGAGGTCCTTGTTGCCCTTTCCTGCCGCTGGATATAGGGTAACCAGAATTCTGGGAACGAGATTGGAGGGAGAGAGGAAAGTGGCTTACTGATGATAATTAAGTGAATACAACTTGAAGGACATGGTAACGTTCTTCAGATAGGAGTTGTAAAATTTAGGAAAATGAGAAATATTGAAGATTTGATGTAGTTTTAAAATTAGAATTTGAAGTTAAAAATTAGTAGATTGACTGTTGGTGTTCGACATTTTTTTTACTTTCTTCTATTCCTTCTTTAAACCTCTTAAAATTTCCTTGAAATTTAGGTGAAGTCCCCCCTTAATACCCTCTTTGTAACGGTACTCAAGACAAAACTATGGATGTAAATTTGCGAAAATTTGTAAACAAAATATGTGAAATGAGGAAATGAACGCATGCGTAGTCGTGAAGAACAGTTGTAAACGGAAAGCTCAGACATCAGCGGGATTTGAACCCATGCTCCTTGCAATAGTGGCGCAAATGCAACTTCAACTCACTAAGGGCAGATATTATGTGATGTTTCATTTTGCCTAATTTGTATTATTAAAAATTAATCTGATAAATAAATAGATAAATACCATCAATGATCGAGAAGGAGCTTGTTGTCGGGAGCTGAAGAGGAAAAATGGCTTGTTCATTATTCCTGCACTAAAATTCCCATTATTCCAGTTAAGAAAAACTCATTATTCCCTTTGGAAACATCTCATTATTCCGGTCAAAATAAGCTTATTATCCATTCAGGTTTTAGTTTAAATTCTCGTAAGCGACCACTTGTTGTGCTACACATTGAGGAGACATTCTATTGTATTTGTAATCATCTGAATAAGAGAAGTTTTCAATCTCTGTGGATATGTGACCTAACATTCGCTTTCGTAAGTGCCCAGCCTCTATTATTTCAGTGCCTGGTCGCTTACGACAGCCCATTCTAGTTACGACCCTGTAGTTGGCGAGGGGCGAAGCCCCGAGTCAACTATCAAAAGTCGATGATAGAAACCGAGAGCAAGCCGTCTAATTGTTTTAGCATATCAACATGGGATCGGACAGTACCTTGACGGTATGGCCGCAAATGTTCTTTCGAATGCCATAAATGCATTATATGACCCCTTACTCAAATCAAAAATTACATTATTTCAGGGAAATGTTACTTTCAATTATCATTCCAAAGGAAACGCCGTTATTCCGTTATTCCCGGAAAACTATGGCCATTATTTCGCCGCAAACATTTCCGTTTAATATTCTTATCCATTATTTCTCTCAGCCCCCGATTGTTGGCATGACGTCATACACGATATAATTAGTCTGCTTGCTCGGAATGTCGGGGAACCCCCTCAGCATCGTGTTTGGTACTTTCACTTTCCAAAGCGAACTCAACTGATCGAACGTGGTAAGTAAAACTAACCTTGTTAACCGGGCGTGGGCCTGGGGCCCAGCCCGGTTAATAAAATAGCTTCTGTTTTTTTTTTGTCGTCGATCTCTTATACCTCTACTCCGCCAAAGTGCTAGGAGGAGAGCTAGGGATGAGTATGAATATATATGAATGTATTCGCCTTGTGAAAGATTTTCTCGGGGAAGAACGAAGCCCGGACTCGAGAGAGCGGCGGAAATCGAGCCTATGTGAAAGTTGGACTGGTCCAAATAGATATTAATTTAGGACCGCGTAAACACATCGGAGCGGCGTACAGATTTCGCAACGTCGGTGAGTTTGACTCGTCAAAATATTAAATCATTGTACTCACTACTAGGTGGACACACTAGGAGCGCCATTAGATCAATTTTTTTTTTATCAAGGCTACGTTACATTTCGCCAGGGTCATAATATTGTCCTGTTTGTTTTGTGTGAAATACATTTCTTTTCCGTAAAGGAAAACAGAAACTTGCCCAGACTCGCAGATTTATGTAAACAGAAACTTGCTGAGACGTGCAGATTTATATTTGGACGATTACGTCATAGGGTCACGTCGAATCGTGACTTGAAGAGATTGTCTGTGAGGTGCGTACGTACATCACATACACTGGAAGCGCCATTAGATCAATTTTTTTATCAAGGCTACGTTAGATTTCGCCAGGGTCATCCTTTGCCTAAATGATATTTTATGAATATTGTCCTGTTAAATAATTGTCATTTTGTATGAAATACATATCTTTTCCGTATATTTTCTGAGAAAAACAGAAACTTGCTGAGAAATGCAGATTTATAAATAAGGACGATTACGTCATGGGGTCACATGAGTCACGTCTAACTGTGACTTGAAGAGATTTCGCAACGTCTGTGATAAACCAGGGTCGCCGTTAGGTCAAATTTCATATCAAGCTATTACTTTGATTTGAACATGAATACTCTGCTGTTTATTTAGTGTGAAATACATTACTTTTTCGTGTTGGTGCAGCAATTCACTTCCTTGTATGCAGAGGATTTATAAATAACAACCATTACGTTACAATATCACATTTTGACTCACGCAATTTGTCGAACTGTGACTAGAATAGCTGCGAATGATGATGGTGCAACGCGGAACGTCTGCGATTGATGGTTCAACACCGATTCGTACCTATGTTGTCGTGTTTTTTCCTCTTATTCAACTTTGGCTTTATATTGAGGAATGATCTTCAAAGACTGCTCAGAGGCAAGAAAATTGTCAGTAGGCACTATACGCAAACATCAGACTTCAGCGTGACTGCCGTGACTAATCTGATAGATTTCAAGCAAGAAAGCAGGTAAAACGGCTTGCTTGCTTGATAAAAAAAGCCCGGTTATATTTTCTTCGAAAATTCTTGTTTTGTCTGTTCTCGATCTCTACTAGTTTACAATATATAAGAATATTCATTTTATGATCACAACATAACTGGAAAATTAAACGAAGCGGTAAAGATAAATTCGATAACATAGATACAGAGACTGTTGTTTGGTGATGCGATCTCGTGTCTGTTTTGAAAAGGCGGAAGTATGCGAATCGTACAAGTACTTCATCAAATTAATACAAATGATAACTTGATAGTCTTTCGTGTCTTGTAGTAGGAATAAAGAATTATAACATACCAAGAGGAACAGTTATTCTCTAAATTTGCAGCACTCGTCCGTGAAATGACAGGACGCTAAAATGTAAATGCGATTCAAAAATCAACAACAAAAATATCCTGGGTGCCAGAGGTTTTAAAACAACGCTCTAGTAGCCCGGGTACAACAAAAACGGAATGATCGATTATTTTGAAGGCTACAGTGCAGGACTATCCCATCTGACCATTTGACACAAAGTAAAGTTCGCAAATTTAAAGGATGTATGCGTTTCCTCTCTTCCGGCTTTGTGTATAAATCAATCTGCATTTGCGTTTGTTTTGTAGGTATTATTAAAGTCGCTGTTATGTTGGTTTCATTTTGATCAGAAGATCGAAGATCGGGAAACGGTAAGTTTATTACTTGCTCCGAACTGTAAGTTGCTGAACTGAGAGCTCATGTATAGGTGATGTTAGATGATCTAAATTTCACTGAGAGACGGATACATGACTCGCGTGACTATTAATAATTACATTTTTCGTGGGAGTGCAAAGCTCTTAAAGTAAGTCACGCGAATGAACGTTCGCCGGAAATAACTGTGTTGATTGAACATTACCTTACAGGAAAATTTGCTGCTGTTGACGGCATGTTGATTTTGTTTCATTGTGATTACCCAACAACATTGGTGAGCTGCCTCGTCCCCAGTCGCTCGCGGGGATAAAATTTAGAACGGGGCGCGCGGGGAACGATGGGAAGGGGAGGAAAGGCGAAGCGACTGGCAAATCCTGCATCCAAGATGGCGGACTCTGTAATGGCAGACCACGCAATAAATTTTCTAAATTTCCCTAGGCCCTTCCACGAAGCTTTTCTGGCCGGGAAAATCGTCTGTCCGGAAAGAGAATGTAAAGACAAAGTTTTATTTTTTGAAAAAACCGGCATAGGCCACCATTTTCGCATCATGCACAAGAAGGAGGCAAAAAAGGTGACAGGCCTACACGACTCCCACAGTTCGTGACATTAGTATATTTGCCGTTCTCTATAAAAATGAAGTCTGCTTCAAGTGTGTTTCTAAACGGGCAGTATATGTTTAATTTGAGGAGGATTTTCCTGTAGAGCCTTCGAATATGTACATTCTAGCAAATTGTTTACAAGAGGTCATGAGTTTGACACCTCCGTATTAAATTTGCGTTGCTCATTGCTAAGGGTTAAGGTTTGTCTCGGCTCATTTCTATCGCAAGATATGTTTTTGTCTCTCTTAATGTTCTCTCTGGAAGGACTAGATATCAAATATTCCGTGTAGGATGTTGCTTTCTTGCATTTCTAGCGCCGGGCCCGGCATTTGAATTGATAATTATAAAAGCTGTTGCAAGATGAGTCGTTTGGAATAAGGGATATCATTATTTGTCCTGGTCCAGAGACTATTAGAGCGTCTACGAAGCTACAATAATTTGTTTAGAGAGATGTAGTATGATCTCTCCTGATCTCTTGCATCAATTTGACCGAGCCTGAGCTCGATGTATCCTCCTTTGTTTGTGACCTTCTGGCACCACACGATAGAAATATAAATATCTCACGCAAGTCGACTGTTTTGCGTTTTGTATAGGTAATTTCTTCTAGTTTTCTGAGCACTCTATGTTTTAGTTAGAGCGTGGAGTTATGTAGATTAGAACGCACATGCTCTTCTCGCAAACCCCTCTTAAAATGGAGTTGATGCTATTGCATTTAAGTGCGCCGGAATATTTTTGCTCTCCCATGAGGTGTTTGATGAGTGCTGGCGTAAGTCGACTGTTTTGCGTGTAGCATATGCCACTATTTGGTGTTGTTCAGGCAGGCAATGCTATTCTTGACGATGGTAGCGGGGACGTTTTCATTAAAATCGCTGCCAGAGATGCCGAGGAAGCTGCCAAGATATAAATCAGCAAAAAAAATAGCGTCAAACACGCATCTAAACTCCAATAATAAACAAACCACGTAACTTTAAAGATGGCAATTTATCACACGTACCGTCGATCGACAATTCTCCAATGGAAACATCCAAATCATCGACTGTATTGTCCAAAAAGTCTTCCAATGCTGGTAAGGGCGCTTCATCTTCATTAAATTCTGCCATTTTTGTAGAAATACGTGATTCTCACATTTTCGACTGAATTCGCAGCTTTTCGATACACGATTTAGCAGGCTTTCGCTTTCCGATTTTTCTCCTTCCCATCATCCCCCGCTCCCGCGCTTCGCGCTCGTTCCAAGCTCCCTCGCGCCTCGCGCTCGCTCGCCCGGTTTAATCGCGCTTCGCGCTCTCGCGAAACGCCTGTGGAGGAGGCAGATTGGTGAGTACTTCAACTTCAACTAGAATTATTATTTCTTTTAAAAATTAATTTCACGATTTCTGCCGCCCGCAAAGAGCAAAGTGCTAGTCGAAAGTTAGCCTCCTCCGCAGGCAACTCTTACATAAAGGCACGAGTGAGAGACTGGTACGGAGGACAAAACGGTGACTGAGTGGGGTGGGAGACAGGAAGAGAGGCCTCGGCCCCAGTGCCCGCTTTTTTGCCCCTTTCTTGGCCAAGACCCCGGAGACCCAGGAGTTGCCTGCGGAGGAGGCTAGTCGAAAGTAAGCAAATTACAACAATTGAAGGAAAAGAAAAGGAAATTCTAGTAAATAATTGAATTAATCAATGAATAAATATAATATAATATATATAGATAGGCTTAGCCTAACAGCGGAGCTCCCTGAATTCTCATATTCAAGATGGGCCAATATTCAATATAAATATGACCAACTTACCAAAGGATGTATTATTATTAAAGTATTATTTGAGATCTCAAATCTTTTATAGTGGCATATGGTGCAAAAGAAAACGTGTGCGCTTTGCCTGTTATGTCAATAACTAAAAAGGTTCTAAAACACCTTTTTGATCTAATCACCATAGTGAAGAAAAAGCCTGGATGGTGTAATTCAACCATTTTTACACAAGGGTAGCTCAACAGTACACCAACAAATTCTGCACACTACTTTCCAAAGGAGGGAAATGAGTGTTACAACAACACATGCTAGGACTAAAATAGAAACAAATATAGGTTTGACAGGTTGATGTTTTGAAAAAGCCTTTCTGTGAACTGTATTAAATAAAGGACAATAAAAAAGAGTCAAACAATGAAAAATCTGGATAGGCTGAAAGTGTTAGACTGTGGAGCTAATGTTCCAGTGGAATGAGTTATACTTATTTGCTTCTCAAAAGTCTGAGATCTAGAAGGGATATGAAGTGAACAAGGGTGTTTTGAAAGCCTTTGGAAAGTTATCGACTGCCATTACAACATGGGTGCGCTTGACAGCCATCACAAGATGGACAATATATATATAATGAAAGTGGGGGCTAAACCCCCCCGGGGGTAGGGTACTCGACAGACGTTCGGGTAGGGAGGTGCGGCCGGGCCACTCCACTTAAACCCTGAGCCTGTTCAAGACACAAATCTCTGATTTTCCTACCCTGTATTAAGATAGAATTCCGATTTTGGGACCCCATCTAAGACATTTAACTGAAAATCATACCCTGTTTAAGACAAGAACAGAATAGTGATTACAAATCTATTTACAGCTTATGGAGTCACTGAGCTGTTTGCTCTACATTGTAATTACGCCAACAAAAAAATGGTACAAATTTGGCTTGGGTTAGGTTTTTATGAATTAACCTTATATGCTTATCCTGACTGTTCAAGACATTAGGCCATGTAAAGATTAACCATATAAAAGATACCCTGTTTAAGACAGAAAGTGACAAAATTGATAACCCGTACACGACAAAAAACCCTAAAAACCATAACCTATTGGGCGGCACGTCCCTGTAAAGGCCACAGGGAAATCATAGAGCAACAATGCAGATACCAAATATATACACATTACTATATTTTTATTCATCATTATATTTCTTCCACTTTCAATAACTATACTACAGTCAAACCTGTATTAAGCGGTTACCCTCGGGGAATGGCACACTAACCGCTTAATTATAAACACAGGCAGTCAACAAGCCAATAAATATATAAACACAGGCAGCCAACAAACCAAGAATTATAAACACAGGCAGCCAGCAAACCAACAATTATAAAAACAGGCAGCCAACAAATTATAAACACAGGCAGTCAACAAATATGTAAACACGGGCAGTCAACAAACCAACTATTTATAAACACAGGCATAGCCAACAATTTATAAACACAGGCAGCCAACAAATATATAAACACAGGCAGTCAACAAACCAACAACTTATAAACACAGGCAGCCAACAATTTATAAACACAGACAGTCAACACATATATAAACACAGGCAGTCAACAAATATATAAACACAGGCAGTCAACAATTTATAAACACAGGCAGCCAACAATTTAAAAACACAGGCAGCCAACAATTATAAACACAGGTAGTCAACAAATATATAAACACAGGCAGCCAGCAAATATATAAACACAGGCAGCCAACAATGTATAAACACATGTACAGGCAGTTAACAATTATAAACACAGGCAGCCAACTATTATAAACACAGGCAGACAACAATTATAAACACAGGCAGCCAACAAATATATAAACACAGGCAGTCAACAAACCAACAACTTATAAACACAGGCAGCCAACAATTTATAAACACAGACAGTCAACACATATATAAACACAGGCAGTCAACAAATATATAAACACAGGCAGCCAGCAAATATATAAACACAGGCAGCCAACAATGTATAAACGCATGTACAGGCAGTTAACAATTATAAACACAGGCAGCCAACTATTATAAACACAGGCAGTCAACAATTATAAACACAGGCAGTCAACAAATATATAAATACAGGCAGCCAGCAAATATATAAACACAGGCAGCCAACAATTTATAAACACAGGCAGCCAACAAATATATAAACACAGGCAGCCAACAATTTATAAACACAGGCAGCCAACAAATATATAAACTCAGGCAGCCAACAATTATAAAAACAGGCAGCCAACAAATATATAAACTCAGGCAGCCAACAATTATAAAAACAGGCAGCCAACAAATATATAAACACAGGCAGCCAACAAATATATAAACACAGGCTGCCAACAAATATATAAACACAAGCAGCCAACAAATATATTTAAACACAGGCTGCCAACAAACCAACAAATATATAAACACAGGCAACCAACAATTTATATACACATGCAGCCAACAATTTATAAACACAGGCAGCCAACAATTTTAAACACAGGCAGCCGACAATTTATAATCACAGGTAGCCAACAATTTATAAACACATGTACAGGCAGCCAACAAACTAATGTTTTCGGTGTATTTCACTAGTCCCGATGTCAAGACGGCGGTCCCACCACTTGTCCCGAAGGAAATTCAGAAAAATTACAAATAAACGCAACCACAAAACAATAAACAGTTTGAACGCACAGACAATATTTACAACAAAGCTTGCACATTTACGGTCAAATAGAGAATAATAGCTGTATTTAGTTAGAGCTTTGCATGACTTTTTGTATCACTTCAATGGCGTCCCGAAGCTAAATCGAGCAAGCTAAGAGAAGTGTTGACTTGTTGCTACACTGGTAGTAATCCGGCGTTGGACCTGCATTCCACATTAGATATATCAATACGAGTTCCTGGTCAGCTTTATGCTCCTTATACCAGGAGTGCGGGTTCATCTTTTTGAGGCCATTGCAGTACATTTACATTTGATTTGTACTGAAGAATAAGCTGGAAAGAACAACCCACACACACATCACCCATTAGTGGAAGTTGGGTTTTGGACCTTTATATGACGGTTTGAAGGTTTGAAAATTAAGAAGATTTAAAAATGATTTCAGGCTAAAATGAATTTAAAAAGTTCTAATATCCATACGTTTGTCATCATCAGGGTTTTTATGTATGACAAAGGTTGCTAGATGGCAAGCCTTCCCATGATAAATAAGGTTACATGGCAGGTTTCTGTAAATGATGTGTTGCAATAGGACTTGTAATGTCCGACATCATTTGTAATGTGTTTTTTTTTATTTATAAGGCTTACAGAAAAGAGTATCATGGACAACATAGAGGACGTTTTAGAAGCCATCGTTAGAGCCGCAATTGTTGCTACTTACCTTCTCAACACCGGTCGCAGTCTAAAGGCCATCGAGTTATGTAACGAAGGTTTGATTATCCTAAATGACAAAGGTCAGGGAATGCAAGAAGAATTGGCCAACAAAGTTTATTTTCTAATCTATTATAAAATGTTCAGGGCGTACTCTGTTATCGCTGATTACACAAATGCAATCCAATACGGGAATAAAATTCTTGTCGAATCCCTCGAATGTGGTAAAAAAGCCAGTGTTGCCATAAAAATGGCAGAAATATATCGGAGTCAAAACAAACATATAGAGGCAAAAGAACTTTATGAGAAAGCAATTGATATCTTGATAAAAATTGGCGACAAAAAAGGAGAAGCGGATGCTTATGGAAAATTTGGAATAATGCTTTATCACCTTGGAGAATTTATCAGTGCTAAAAAATATATGGAGAAAGCACTGGTGATAAGTATAGAAATTGGTGACAGAAAAGGAGAAGCAGAATGTTACGGAAACCTAGGAAATGTGTTTTGTTCTCTCGGTGAATATCACAAGGCTAAGGAATTTCACGAGAAAGCACTTGTGATCAGGAAAGCCATCGGTGACAGACGAGGAGAAGCATCAGATCACGGAAACCTAGGAACTGTGTTCAGTTCTCTCGGTGAATATCACAAGGCTAAGGAATAACTTGATAAAGCACTTGTGTTCAGGAAAGCCATCGGTGACAGAAAAGGAGAAGCAGCAGATTACGGAAACCTAGGAACTGTGTTTCGTTCTCTCGGTGAATATCACAAGGCTAAGGAAATTCACGAGAAAGCACTTGTGATCAGGAAAGCCATCGGTGACAGAGAAGGAGAAGCAGCAGATTACGGAAACCTGGGAACTGTGTTTCGTTCTCTCGGTGAATATCACAAGGCTAAGGAATATCTTGAGAAAGCACTTGTGATCAAGAAAGCCATCGGTGACAGAACAGGAGAAGCAGCATGTTACGGAAACCTAGGAACTGTGTTCAGTTCTCTCGGTGAATATCACAAGGCTAAGGAATATCTTGAGAAAGCACTTGTGTTCAGGAAAGCCATCGGTGACAGAAAAGGAGAAGCAGCAGATTACGGAAACCTAGGAACTGTGTTTCGTTCTCTCGGTGAATATCACAAGGCTAAGGAATTTCACGAGAAAGCACTTGTGATCAGGAAAGCCATCGGTGACAGAGACGGAGAAGCAGTAGATTACGGAAATCTAGGAATTGTGTTCAGTTCTCTCGGTGAATATCACAAGGCTAAGGAATTTCACGAGAAAGCACTTGTGATCAGGAAAGCCATCGGTGACAGAGGAGGGGAAGCAACAGGTTACGGAAACCTAGGAACTGTGTTTCGTTCTCTCGGTGAATATCACAAGGCTAAGGAATTTCACGAGAACGCACTTGTGATCAGGAAAGCCATCGGTGACAAAAACGGAGAAGCAGCAGATTACGGAAACCTAGGAACTGTGTTTCGTTCTCTCGGTGAATATCACAAGGCTAAGGAATTTCACGAGAAAGCACTTGTGATCAGGAAAGCCATCGGTGACAGACGAGGAGAAGCAGCAGAAAACGGAAACCTAGGAACTGTGTTTCGTTCTCTCGGTGAATATCACAAGGCTAAGGAATATCTTGAGAAAGCACTTGTGATCAGGAAAGCCATCGGTGACAGACGAGGAGAAGCAGCAGATTACGGAAACCTAGGAACTGTGTTTCGTTCTCTCGGTGAATATCACAAGGCTAAGGAATATCTTGAGAAAGCACTTGTGATCAGGAAAGCCATCGGTGACAGAGAAGGAGAAGCAGCAGATTACGGAAACCTGGGAACTGTGTTTCGTTCTCTCGGTGAATATCACAAGGCTAAGGAATATCTTGAGAAAGCACTTGTGATCAAGAAAGCCATCGGTGACAGAACAGGAGAAGCAGCATGTTACGGAAACCTAGGAACTGTGTTCAGTTCTCTCGGTGAATATCACAAGGCTAAGGAATATCTTGAGAAAGCACTTGTGTTCAGGAAAGCCATCGGTGACAGAAAAGGAGAAGCAGCAGATTACGGAAACCTAGGAACTGTGTTTCGTTCTCTCGGTGAATATCACAAGGCTAAGGAATTTCACGAGAAAGCACTTGTGATCAGGAAAGCCATCGGTGACAGAGACGGAGAAGCAGTAGATTACGGAAATCTAGGAATTGTGTTCAGTTCTCTCGGTGAATATCACAAGGCTAAGGAATTTCACGAGAAAGCACTTGTGATCAGGAAAGCCATCGGTGACAGAGGAGGGGAAGCAACAGGTTACGGAAACCTAGGAACTGTGTTTCGTTCTCTCGGTGAATATCACAAGGCTAAGGAATTTCACGAGAAAGCACTTGTGATCAGGAAAGCCATCGGTGACAAAAACGGAGAAGCAGCAGATTACGGAAACCTAGGAACTGTGTTTCGTTCTCTCGGTGAATATCACAAGGCTAAGGAATTTCACGAGAAAGCACTTGTGATCAGGAAAGCCATCGGTGACAGACGAGGAGAAGCAGCAGATTACGGAAACCTAGGAACTGTGTTTCGTTCTCTCGGTGAATATCACAAGGCTAAGGAATATCTTGAGAAAGCACTTGTGATCAGGAAAGCCATCGGTGACAGACGAGGAGAAGCAGCAGATTACGGAAACCTAGGAACTGTGTTTCGTTCTCTCGGTGAATATCACAAGGCTAAGGAATATCTTGAGAAAGCACTTGTGATCAGGAAAGCCATCGGTGACAGAGAAGGAGAAGCAGCAGATTACGGAAACCTGGGAACTGTGTTTCGTTCTCTCGGTGAATATCACAAGGCTAAGGAATATCTTGAGAAAGCACTTGTGATCAAGAAAGCCATCGGTGACAGAACAGGAGAAGCAGCATGTTACGGAAACCTAGGAACTGTGTTCAGTTCTCTCGGTGAATATCACAAGGCTAAGGAATATCTTGAGAAAGCACTTGTGTTCAGGAAAGCCATCGGTGACAGAAAAGGAGAAGCAGCAGATTACGGAAACCTAGGAACTGTGTTTTCGTTCTCTCGGTGGAATATCACAAGGCTAAGGAAATTCACGAGAAAGCACTTGTGATCAGGAAAGCCATCGGTGACAGAGAAGGAGAAGCAGCAGATTACGGAAACCTGGGAACTGTGTTTCGTTCTCTCGGTGAATATCACAAGGCTAAGGAATATCTTGAGAAAGCACTTGTGATCAAGAAAGCCATCGGTGACAGAACAGGAGAAGCAGCATGTTACGGGAAACCTAGGAACTGTGTTCAGTTCTCTCGGTGAATATCACAAGGCTAAGGAATATCTTGAGAAAGCACTTGTGTTCAGGAAAGCCATCGGTGACAGAAAAGGAGAAGCAGCAGATTACGGAAACCTAGGAACTGTGTTTCGTTCTCTCGGTGAATATCACAAGGCTAAGGAATTTCACGAGAAAGCACTTGTGATCAGGAAAGCCATCGGTGACAGAGACGGAGAAGCAGTAGATTACGGAAATCTAGGAATTGTGTTCAGTTCTCTCGGTGAATATCACAAGGCTAAGGAATTTCACGAGAAAGCACTTGTGATCAGGAAAGCCATCGGTGACAGAGGAGGGGAAGCAACAGGTTACGGAAACCTAGGAACTGTGTTTCGTTCTCTCGGTGAATATCACAAGGCTAAGGAATTTCACGAGAAAGCACTTGTGATCAGGAAAGCCATCGGTGACAAAAACGGAGAAGCAGCAGATTACGGAAACCTAGGAACTGTGTTTCGTTCTCTCGGTGAATATCACAAGGCTAAGGAATTTCACGAGAAAGCACTTGTGATCAGGAAGCCATCGGTGACAGACGAGGAGAAGCAGCAGATTACGGAAACCTAGGAACTGTGTTTCGTTCTCTCGGTGAATATCACAAGGCTAAGGAATATCTTGAGAAAGCACTTGTGATCAGGAAAGCCATCGGTGACAGACGAGGAGAAGCAGCAGATTACGGAAACCTAGGAACTGTGTTTCGTTCTCTCGGTGAATATCACAAGGCTAAGGAATATCTTGAGAAAGCACTTGTGATCAGGAAAGCCATCGGTGACAGAGAAGGAGAAGCAGCAGATTACGGAAACCTGGGAACTGTGTTTCGTTCTCTCGGTGAATATCACAAGGCTAAGGAATATCTTGAGAAAGCACTTGTGATCAAGAAAGCCATCGGTGACAGAACAGGAGAAGCAGCATGTTACGGAAACCTAGGAACTGTGTTCAGTTCTCTCGGTGAATATCACAAGGCTAAGGAATATCTTGAGAAAGCACTTGTGTTCAGGAAAGCCATCGGTGACAGAAAAGGAGAAGCAGCAGATTACGGAAACCTAGGAACTGTGTTTCGTTCTCTCGGTGAATATCACAAGGCTAAGGAATTTCACGAGAAAGCACTTGTGATCAGGAAAGCCATCGGTGACAGAGACGGAGAAGCAGTAGATTACGGAAATCTAGGAATTGTGTTCAGTTCTCTCGGTGAATATCACAAGGCTAAGGAATTTCACGAGAAAGCACTTGTGATCAGGAAAGCCATCGGTGACAGAGGAGGGGAAGCAACAGGTTACGGAAACCTAGGAACTGTGTTTCGTTCTCTCGGTGAATATCACAAGGCTAAGGAATTTCACGAGAAAGCACTTGTGATCAGGAAAGCCATCGGTGACAAAAACGGAGAAGCAGCAGATTACGGAAACCTAGGAACTGTGTTTCGTTCTCTCGGTGAATATCACAAGGCTAAGGAATTTCACGAGAAAGCACTTGTGATCAGGAAAGCCATCGGTGACAGACGAGGAGAAGCAGCAGATTACGGAAACCTAGGAACTGTGTTTCGTTCTCTCGGTGAATATCACAAGGCTAAGGAATATCTTGAGAAAGCACTTGTGATCAGGAAAGCCATCGGTGACAGACGAGGAGAAGCAGCAGATTACGGAAACCTAGGAACTGTGTTTCGTTCTCTCGGTGAATATCACAAGGCTAAGGAATATCTTGAGAAAGCACTTGTGATCAGGAAAGCCATCGGTGACAGAGAAGGAGAAGCAGCAGATTACGGAAACCTGGGAACTGTGTTTCGTTCTCTCGGTGAATATCACAAGGCTAAGGAATATCTTGAGAAAGCACTTGTGATCAAGAAAGCCATCGGTGACAGAACAGGAGAAGCAGCATGTTACGGAAACCTAGGAACTGTGTTCAGTTCTCTCGGTGAATATCACAAGGCTAAGGAATATCTTGAGAAAGCACTTGTGATCAGGAAAGCCATCGGTGACAGAAAAGGAGAAGCAGCAGATTACGGAAACCTAGGAACTGTGTTTCGTTCTCTCGGTGAATATCACAAGGCTAAGGAATTTCACGAGAAAGCACTTGTGATCAGGAAAGCCATCGGTGACAGAGACGGAGAAGCAGTAGATTACGGAAATCTAGGAATTGTGTTCAGTTCTCTCGGTGAATATCACAAGGCTAAGGAATTTCACGAGAAAGCACTTGTGATCAGGAAAGCCATCGGTGACAGAAAAGGGGAAGCAACAGATTACGGAAACCTAGGAACTGTGTTTCGTTCTCTCGGTGAATATCACAAGGCTAAGGAATTTCACGAGAAAGCACTTGTGATCAGGAAAGCCATCGGTGACAAAAACGGAGAAGCAGCAGATTACGGAAACCTAGGAACTGTGTTTCGTTCTCTCGGTGAATATCACAAGGCTAAGGAATTTCACGAGAAAGCACTTGTGATCAGGAAAGCCATCGGTGACAGACGAGGAGAAGCAGCAGATTACGGAAACCTAGGAACTGTGTTTCGTTCTCTCGGTGAATATCACAAGGCTAAGGAATATCTTGAGAAAGCACTTGTGATCAGGAAAGCCATCGGTGACAGACGAGGAGAAGCAGCAGATTACGGAAACCTAGGAACTGTGTTTCGTTCTCTCGGTGAATATCACAAGGCTAAGGAATATCTTGAGAAAGCACTTGTGATCAGGAAAGCCATCGGTGACAGAGAAGGAGAAGCAGCAGATTACGGAAACCTAGGAACTGTGTTTCAATGTCTTGGTGAATATGTCAAGGCTGAAGAAAATATTGACAAGGCACTTTCTATATGTAAAGATATTGGAGTCCGTGAAATCGAAGTTGTCGCCTTTCGTAATCTTTCACTGGCGAAGTTATCGCAAAGAAAGGTCCAGGAAGCGTTTCGATGTCTTTTTCAAAGTATTGACAAATGCGAAGATTTGCGAGATCAGTTTCTTGTAGACAACGATCAATTGAAGATATCTTTTTCAGATCGTCACATTTTCCCCTATCAAGAACTTGCTGCATTGTTTTGCGCCGCTGAGAATACTGATCAGGCTCTTTATGTTGTAGAGCTAGGACGTGCTAGAGCCCTGGCTGACTTGATGGCAGCTCAGTATTCTGCTGAAACTCAAATCTCATCTGATACGCAATCATGGGTTGGCATTGAAAGTATTATGAAGAAAGAAAGTAACTGTACTTGTCTTTACATCGCTTATTATGGTCAATATATTTTTTTGTGGATTCTCAGCACAAGCGGAGTCATTACGTTCCGAAGAAGATCAGTCAATGAAGTATTTATTCACGCTGGAGCAGTTTTCAATTTGGATAAATTTTTCGCTAAAAGCTTCCGCAGCTTTGGTATTTTGCCCGAGGATGAATGCGAAGATCGATCTTTAAATGGCACTCAACCCAAATCGAAATCATCCCAGCAAGAGAGCTCATCAGCTTTGCGACTTATTGAGGATGATGAAGAAGAAAGCCAAGATCCTGAACCTTTGTTTTACAAAATGATCATCGCTCCTGTGGCTGACTTACTTGAGGAGCCTGAAATCATCATTGTTCCTGATCGCTCCTTGTACCAAGTTCCATTTGCAGCATTAATTGACGAACATGGGAAGTATTTATCAGAGACTTTCAGGATCCGCATCGTTCCTTCTTTGACGACTCTCAAGCTCATTCAGGCCAGTCCAGCGGACTATCACAGTCAGACTGGTGCACTGATAGTTGGGGATCCTGAGGTTGGTACGGTGTTTTACAAGGGACGTCTTACTAACTTGGAACCATTGCCTGGTGCAAGAAAGGAAGCAGAGATGATTGGACGACTGCTGGGTGTTCAGCCTTTGTTAGGACAGCACGCAACTAAGGAGGCGGTGCTTCAAAGGATAAACTCAGTGAGTCTGATACATTTTGCCGCACATGGTAATGCCGACAGAGGTGAAATCGCCCTTACACCTCTATGCCCTTCTAACAGGATTCCACAAGAAGAAGACTACCTATTGACAATGTCCGACATTGCACAAGTTAAACTGCGGGCCAAACTGGTAGTACTCAGCTGTTGTCACAGTGGACGAGGACAGATCAGAGCCGAGGGAGCTGTTGGAATCGCTCGAGCGTTCTTAGGATCCGGTGCACGCTCAGTGTTGGTGGCACTGTGGGCCCTGGGAGACAGAGAAACAGAGCAGTTGATGATGCGTTTCTACAAGCACCTTGTTCGTGGGGAAAGTGCCAGTGAATCCCTTCACGAGGCCATGAAGTGGATGAGAGCTAACGGCTATCCTAAAGTTTGCGACTGGGCACCTTTCATGCTGATCGGAGATAATGTCACATTTGAATTTGGAAAAAAAGAGTAAGTTTAATTTAGAGAATAAGACATTTCATAATTTGGGTTATAAGAAATCAATTAACTGTGTGAGATAATAATCATAAATCTTAGATTTCGTTACAAGTAACAAGGAAAGGTTTACTGATACCAGTCTCGTGTCATTCTAATTTTACTGTAAGTTACTTTATGGTAGTGTATTAGCGCCACACAATTGCAACGGACAGGATAGATCAGTGAGCTCAGTTGTTAGTGATTGAACTAGATGATACGCTTTTAAGCTTTCAAGCTTCTCAGCTTGTGTTCGATGGTAAACATCTACGTGTTAGAGACAAGTCGTCAGTTGTTGTTAAATCGCCGACCTTGAACCCGTGCCCTCCTCTCTTTTGAGATGATGGTTTGTTTGGCCGCCATCTTGGATTCGCAAAACGTGGAGAGTTGGGACGAGTGAAAGAGGGCGAATCCCACTCCCTTTGCACTCGTTCCAACCCTCCATTGTGTTTCCTAATCCATTATGGCGGCTTACAAACACTCGATGGACTACATAGTACTCGCTCGCCCAAAATACGCCTACACTGCAGGCTATATTTTAAGACGGCGATTTGCCTGCGTGACTATCTTCATAATGAACGAGAATTATTGTCATTATCTTGCTATCTTCGTGCGTACCATAGAGATGCAGCACCTATGAAATACATATTGAATTATTGCTGGGTTAATTTAGTTTTTAATTAATGAACTCCTTTTTCTATCAGAGGGAAAGGGCATTACTGCGATCTACCTACTTAATTGTTGTTTTGTTATGCTTGTATATTTTAAGTAGTTTCCCATAAGGGGCTTCTGTATTTCGAAACAGCCTTTTCTGGCTGGGATGACGGAAGAGAACTGGCGCCCAAAATATAATTTACTGTCTTTACTATATAGAAATCAGGAACGCACCGCAATATTTATACCATTTTCATTAATTTTGGTTTATCTGTGTTTCTTTTAAGCTAGTGTTTTACGAAGAAAGACATGGTCAAATGAAGGACCTGATCCAGACATAAAGCAAGCAATGACCTGAGAAATGTGTTACAAGTAATAGTTTGTGAATACTTTGTTTCATATCATGACGGGTTTTTTACATGTAATCCGTCACATATAGTGTAATCGTGGTCTTTCTTGTATAGTTAATCTAAGACCAACTTTTAAAAGTGGCAAACCCTTAGCCAAGGGGGGGTGACGGTAGGGAAGGGTGGAAGGGGAGAAATCTCCCCTGTCTAAAAAGACCAAACATAATTCGCTTGATTGCCTAGTCAAAAATTATTCTAACGTATTTTGTTACATTATTGTACAGTGAATTATTCTGTAAGTAATTTGCAATAAGCTTAAGCTGTTTACCAGCTGATTCAGTTAGACAGTTTCGTAAGGGTATATATCGGCGAAGTATGAGTCAACACAGTGTGACGAAATAGAAAACCTTTGCGAGGAGAGATGTTACTGTCCTTAAATAGTTTAAAATTCACAAAAAGCCAGCAGTAGTTCTTTCAGCTTACAAAAATAGACAAAAGGTTACTCTAGACTACTCATTTGTAGCCTGAGAACGGACGGATTTTCAGTCGGCGTCAATCAGCATCCCAAAATCCGTCTGCGTTTAAGCTCACTACTTACTGAACCTCCATCTCTTCGACTTCGAACCTTAGAAATATGATTCAGACCTTCATATTGAGTCTTTACGAAAACCTCATCAATTAACTTTATTCATATTCAAATAGCCAGATCTATAGCCTTTAATTCGATATTGGGTTTGGGGTATCTGTAATGTAATCGAGACAGTGACCAACTAGAAAGCGTAAGCTACTTTGCTCACATACAGTATTTTTTCTCTTGATTTTTCTTTTCTTCCCCACTTATGTATAATGAATTTTTCTTGTATTTTATATATTGTATCTTTTGTAATCAGTGTGTAATAATAATGATAAAACTGAAACTGTAAGCGCTACATCTGTTAGACTGGCGGGAGACGCCATTGAAAGGACACGTGGTTGTATGGTGCATAAGAGAGAGACTTGTTCGAATGTTAAATAACTAAGGCCCCGTCCACACTAATGCGTTTTCGAAACGCTCCGTTTTCACCGAAAACGCATTGAAAGCTCCGCGTTCACACTACGTTTTCGCAGCGTGTTCCCACACTAAAACGCTCGAATACGCTACAACAGTCATCTGCGCATACAACAAATGGGCGCGCCCGCGATTTTTGATGTGAATGACGTCAGGGTTTTCGAAAGCTTCCGTTTTCGCTGTCCACACTTCTACGATAGGGCTCCGTTTCAAATGTCTCCACTTTGGACAGCGTTTTAAAGTGTGTGCGTTTTCGATGAAATCGATGAAAACGATCAGCGTTTTCGATCGTTGTAGTGTGGACGATAGGCATCGAAAAGGACGCGTTTTCAAAGGAAAACGCGTTAGTGTGGATGGGACCTTAGACTTCTTGTACGAGCTACTGTGAGATGCTGATCACAGTTTCAACCTGGAGTGATGTGAAATAAACTGCTGTTGGACCCAAGTCTTGTGTTCTTCTTGACCTCTCCTAAGAAGCGATAAATGTACCAAGATCATAAAGAAATTACATTTACCTAGCCACGCATGCGGACCAGAGCTTTTGAAATTACATTTTCCACAAGTTTAGAGTTTCTACAATGTTGCCCGCTGGTGTAATGTTGAATCACCGCTTTTGAGGTTCAACATTAAGCCCCTAATTATCGCTAGATTTGAAGAAACTAAACGAAAATAGTGCAAAATGTGAAGTGTCCCAAAACATTATGTCCAGTAATGAGGAGTGTTTACAGTCGAAAACATATCCGTTTTATGGCGATCGTTCAACTTGTTCTTGTGAACATTCAATACCGCTAGAAGTCAAACTCACCATCTCCCCGTACTTTTGCATTGTGTATGTTGATTTTGAAGAAAACAACAGAATGAATGCACGGCGGCGGGTCAAAACAGGAAAAAATGAGAGGACCTAGACTAAGAGCAGTCCCTCGTTTTTCTCAGGGATTATGTCGAGTGGGAGAGCACGCGAGCGGGCGCGAAGAAGACTATGGCAACATATCAAATGAGATACGGTCAAAATGAAAATCGCTCGAGGATTTAAAAGCCACCGAGTCAGGCAATAATGCAAAACAGTTCATATTTTCGGCACAATCGATGTCTCGTGCAATTACACTGAAATCGGATCAATGCTAGATTAGCGATTTCAACTCTTTGATGAAAATTGAAGAAATACAAAAGATGGGATTCTAAACACGAGTGTTATTCTATAGTTGAAAAAAGCTGACAAACATCCTTCGATCAATCATACGAAACTTACTATATACATTTATAAGTAAAAAAAAGAGCTTTTATCTTTGTAGTAAATTTTAATCAACGTTTATTGGCAAATCGAGACAATGGATTTTACTGACGCTGTCGATTTTCAAGAGTGATCCACATATAATTTATTCTTACAATATCAATACATTGTCCAGCAAACAGGTGATGAGAATATAGAAAATCATCAAGAATTAGGTTAAAGTCTTGATGTAGCACCATATATATTCACAGCAAAACTAGCGTTGGTATCGAGGTCAGGCCTGATAGTAAATGTAACTCGCTCCGGTTGTTCAAAGGGTAGATAAAACCCGGGAAAAACAAGCATAAGAGTTGGTTCTCATGATAGTTTTCTTCAACTCTCATCGACTGTCATCACCTCGGAAAAAAAACGAGAGAAAACTCTCGACGACTCACAAGAGCAGGTTCAAATTTGATGAGAGCGCATGAGAGTCGCTGAGAGCGCATGAGAGTTTCAGGCCAAACGAGAGCGAGAGTTTGAACTCTCGACAACTCTCATCCTAGTTTGGGCCTGGGCTTAAAGCTCGGACCAAACGAGGATGAGAGTTAAAACTCTCAGTCTCGTTTGGCCTGAAACTTTCATGCGCTCTCAGCGATAGACTCCCATGCGCTCTCATCGAATTTGAACCTACTCAAACTTTTCTTGAGAGTCGTCGAGAGTTTTCTCTCGTTTGGCCCACGTTTAATGATAGTCGATAAGAGTTGAAGAAAACTCTCATGAGAGCCAACTCAATCCTCGTTTGTCCCGGGCTTAACGCTATCCACCGCATAAATCACTATCCAGTGGATAAGTGTTAACAAAACCAACCACGCTATCCACTGGATAGCGCGGACTGAATTATTCCGTGATCTGATTAGAGTTATCCATCCTTTGAACAGCCAGACCCTAACTTATATTGTTCTTCCAGTTTAAGCCGTATTTGCAACACGCCGCACAAAACAATGATTTAAAAAGTTTAAGCCCGTTATAAAAGACTGGCGTGGCCTTGAAAATTTGAACAACTGATGGCTTCATCGTAAAGAAGAGGTCATTTTCACCTTTCTCGGGACCACGCCTACTGAAACATTCAGAAAATCACATACTATCAGCCTAGATGCGCTGGTTGGGCACAAATAAACTCTCAAAATTTGCAGAGAAAAGAAAAAAAACACACACACAACTTAATAAGTAATTTGCGCTGAGGATATTGGAGAATACGTCATCACGTGTGCAGGATTTATTTCGCTGGGAAAACCTTGTGTAAAGTCACACGTGCGATGCGGCGGGGCTTTTTAACAATGATTAGCTGCAAACTAGGGAAGCAAACAAGTTGAAATAAAGAAAAGAAAAGGCGACAATAATCTGCTTTATTAGATTTCAGGTGAGTAGCCGGCATAGCAACACATAAAGACAACAGGCACAATAGCTGTAGGCGGTTATTAAACTGCTATGAAGAAGTTTTAATTTTTTTCCGCGGGCACGGTGACGCTGATAGAGTTTGCAAAGCAGATCACAGCAGCGACGCGCGACTCATAAGGAAACGAGAGTTTTCCGAAATACCGCTCTATTAGCACAAGAGGTATGTGTGTAAATTAGCACCAAGCACAAAGAGATCCGACTGGGTCATTTCAAATATCGAAAGTTTTAATTATGACTCAATAGAGGACCAATGTTTGTTGAGTTCGGTCGGCAAACACTGATGAACGCCGACGGCCGTTATGGACTGAAGCTAAATCGAGTAAAAGCTCTACTACTAGCTAGCTAGAGCAAAGTTTCTCAACACCGACTAGTGGATAAAACGAGGCATAAAACCACATACACAAAAATATACCACTTCTTTTTAAACTTAACTGCATAGTCAAGAACATGAACTTGACTTCTACCGAGTCCTACGCCAATGTGTCAGAACTGACGGACGTAAAATACATAAGAAAAGCTCTTCTCCGCATAACTAATATTTGCTGTGGAATTCTTATTTCCTTTCTGCGAAATTCGCCCTATTTTGTTCTCGCTCGTTCCGAAAGTTAATTCAACTTACAATGCAAACAGCCTACAAAACCAACAAGAATTATTTACTGAGAATAAATTTACCCTAGCCTATATTACATCAGCTGCATTCTTGAGAAATTGTCGTTGTGAATAGAAGTTCCTTAAACTTTCAATAGATTTTCAAAGCCTTTAACGCGATCATAACTAGTAGGAGATATGAGAATTGTCTCCTTTATCTTAATTTACTGATCCTTTTGATAAGCTGAAAAATTCCAATAAAAGAACTGACCATGTCGGCAAATTTAAACATTTGTATTGCGGATAATTATTTGCGCTTCAAATCTAACAAATTTCATCAAATTCTCTTTATTCTTTTCCGAACGAGTTTTTTATCCATCACGGTTTAATAAAATAAAGTTATTGTGTTTCTGGCATACTCAGAAATTAACAATATTTGTGGGATTTTTCACGAGTTCATTTGCGATAGCGCGCGTGGAAAGATTTTAGCTTTGAATAATAAGTCGAGTGGTGAAAATTGGATAAGTTAGCTTTTCTATATAACTCAGTTGTTCTGTGGTTGAACCGTGTTCGTAATATATCTGTAAGTTTTCTCTCTATTGTTATAAGACTGCCAGAAACAAAAGACTAGCTAATGAAAATAGAAAGAGCCGAAATTTGTGTTTTCTTTTTACAATAAGGTCTATTTCAAAAACAGGTTTTGTGCAATTGAACTTATATTTTCAAGATTTATTTTTAAAATAATCTCTTTTACAATTGTATGTTTTAAATATATTTTTTCCAAGTTGCTAAATGCCTTTTTATTTTCGTCTATCACATATACAGTGCGGTCCAGTTTTGCCGATTCATTTTACTTTCGGTCGCGAGCTATCCAAAAGAATTGAGGACGCTTTGAGTTAGGATTGTTTTAAAGTCTAAGCTCTCTGAGCGGACACACTCGTAAGCGGACAGCTCTACTTACGAGCACCTTGAAAAAACCCGTTTGAACTCATACAACTGACTGTGTATTTACACATTCCCGTAAGCGGCCATGTAGCTTCAATTGCGGACACTTTTTCTGCTTCCCGAAAGTGTCCGCTCACGGGAGCTTCGACTGTATTTTGGTCGTTTTCAAATCCTGAAGCAAATTATCGAACATATACGCTAAGCTTCATACTCTGCGAGGAACTGGGCCGGCCGTAGCTGCATCAAGCGATAACTTAACATCTATCTTTTTTCATATTTGTAGATAATAAACCCCCACAAAAATTCTTCTTCACATGTAAAACAGAATATGATCTCTGTCTTCGCGGTTTCAAAACCGATTCAGCTAGTTTCGGATAACTTTACATATGTTTTACTCCGATTGATAGGAATAAAGATCTTACACAGTTCCCCACATTTTTAATCTTACATTTTACTGAGATATACTTTTCAAGAAAAACTAAACATCACAGCTAAATATATTTCATTTACAATTCACAAGGAAATATTGATTTATTTTTTGTGTATCATATTAAAAGATAAAGGATTTATTCACCTTCAAATACTCAAAGGTCTGGTGTCAGCACGTGTTTGAAATAATACGACTTTTGCATTGACTGATGTAGAACAAAAATATGGCGTGTTATAACTATACGTTCAGTAAGAGAGACAGTACTACATCTGAATTATATAATTATTTGTCGAGCTTCGTGTATTTTCAGTTAAACTGTATAGTATTATTTGGCTGGCAAAATTATTAAGGGGCGTATCGGGGATAATATGTTGCGGCTCTGTACAAATTGCTTATTGTATAGCTCACAGAACTCCCAGGCACACGAATGTCAATATTTCATTGTATAAAATCAAGTTTTCGCCGCAATGACTTCAGTAAAATCTTCAGAGAAAAGGGCAGATTATTTTGGCTGATTTTCAGGGCTAAAAGCGTCTACTTCTGCGGCAAGTATGCAACAGATTTCTTGTAGACTTAGTTTTCTTTCCAAATGTTCGAAATTAAACTAGTCTCGTAATAAACTACACCTCAATTCAATTTTGTTCAAT
Organism: Desmophyllum pertusum; assembly: GCA_029204205.1. Taxonomy (NCBI): domain Eukaryota; kingdom Metazoa; phylum Cnidaria; class Anthozoa; order Scleractinia; family Caryophylliidae; genus Desmophyllum; species Desmophyllum pertusum. The sequence continues at coordinate 150,695 of MU827364.1, forward strand.
TTTATTTTTCTTTTGATTAGAAAATCTGACCGAAAGGACAATAATATTACGAATACAATTCAATCCATTGATATTGAAAATCACTTGTTAATTGCCGGTTTTGTGTTCGAGAAATGAGATAAGGAAAAAGACATAATAGTGATTTAGAATTGCCTTGCAAGGGAAGGCTTTTTTCTCACACATATTAGAAGTTCCCTTCCAATACAATAACCTTGTGAAATGCAATTTATAATCTTATTTTAGCACAAACTGATTAATTTTATTAGCGGCCTTTCTTGTCCAATTCATACGGCTAGGAATTCGTCTGGAATGATTTAAGCGATGGTTAAGTAAGATATCGAATTCATCAAGAAAAACCACATCAAAGTTAGAACAGGTTTCGCCCTTGTGTGAAGCGCCTTCGTACAAACTCTCCCATTTATTTCCAATTTATTGCGATTATGTACCACACGCTGTGTTTACAAACTACTAAAAACACGCCGCCCCGCGCTATTTTTATACAAACGTATCAGAAAATTTCACCAATAACAATATTTTCACAACAAGTTTATTCTTAGAGAATAACGGATGCATGAAATATGATTCCCAAAAGTTGGAATTAAGGTTAACTGATAAAAAAAAAACCGGCCACCACATGCACAATAAAGGAACTTACGACAGATCTGTAGATCTTTACAATTAGTAAACTTATTTTAGCATATTTTGTGTCTGTTACAAGGAAGAGGCGTTGCCTCAAAAGAGGATTTGTAAACGGGAACATGCCGCACGGAAGTAGTTAATTTATCTCGCTAGCTAGATCTGATTGCAAAATTAAAAAACATATACAAAATAGTTTGGATGTGCGGTGCCCCAGCTACCAAACGTAATCCACTCAAGTCCAAAGTTTATGCTTTATTATTCTTCAATTTACACCTCAAATATAATCAAAAAATAATGCATCAATCGAAAGTGTCAAAAAATACGTTCCTTTTATCAAACTAAATTTTCTGCTTGTTCACGTAACCCTACATTGTGATTTCTACATGCACATACAGTATCAAATGGACATACTGGTAGGCAACGTTAAGTGGTCCCCAGTGTTAGTGGTCGTGCATGGTCTGATCGACTGTTCATATAAACATTTTTTATGTTTTTTTTCCTATGGGTTGAAACCATTAGTGGTTTCATTCTATTTTAAGACTAGTTTGTTTATAACAGAGTTGCCGAAAATGGCGTGACATAGCCTCTTTAATATCAAGATTGTCGTCCTAAGCGTTGGATCGTATAATTTATACAGTTAATAAATAACTCTTACCTAAGCATACCACTTAGGGACTGAAAGAGAGCAATCTCGTTCCCAGAGTCCTCGTTACCATTATCCAGCGGCTGGAAAGGGCAACAAGGACCTCTGAGATAAAGTGTTCCGTCATGACAGGATTATTGGACTTCCGGTTCTACTGCGCATGTGCTCGATGTTTCAACAAAGTTGGACTTCCGGGTCTTACTGCAAATGCCCAACCTCGTCCCAAGGGCCATCTCCGATTTCAAGATGGCGGGTGGGCGCGAGGAAGCCCCTGGCGAAAAGCAGGTCACGTGACCACAAAATTAGCCAATCGCGAGCCCGCCGCCATATTAAAACAATCAAAATCTCCAATATTTTTGGAGACACGTGACCTGCTGTTCGCCAGGGTCTTATTCGTGCCCACCCACCATCTTGAAAGCGGAGCTGGCCCTGGGGACGAGGTTGGCGCATGTTTATCCGCGAGGTCCTTGTTGCCCGTTCCTGCCGCTGGATATAGGGTAACGAGGATTATGGGAACGAGATTGGAGGGAGAGAGAAAAGCGGCTTATTGATGATAATTTAGTGAATACAACTTGAAGGACACGGTAATGCTCTTCAGATTTTGTATAAAAGAAAACATATTTATATGTTAAGAAAATCTTGGGTAGGGGCTATTAATACCTTTTTATAACGGTACGTACTCAAGACAAAACTATGGACGTAAATTTGCGAAAATTTTGACCTGAAGAAATGAACGCGTGTGTAGTCGTGAAGAACATTGTAAAGAAAGCTCAGGCTTCAGCGGGATTTGAACCCATGCTCCTTGCAATAGTGGCGCAAATGCAACTCCAACTCGCTATAGGCAGATATGTCGTGATGTTTCGTTTTGCCTAATTTGTATTATTAAAAATTATTCTGATAAATAAATAGATAAATACCATCAATGATCGAGAAGGAGCTTGTTGTCGGGGGCTGAAGAGGAATAATGGCTTGTTCATTATTCCTGCTCTAAAATTCCCATTATTCCAGTTAAGAAAAACTCATTATTCCCTTTGAAAAAATTATTCCGGTCAAAATAAGCTTATTATCCATCCAGTTTTTAGTTTTAAACACTCGCAAGCGACCACTTGTTGTGCTACACACATTAATGAGACATTCTATTATTTGTAATCATCTGAATAAGAGACGTTTTTTTCAATATACAGCTGTTTCGAGAAACGTTGTCGGAAAAAAGCGCACGCGACAATCCCGAAAGGTAATCTGGGATATGATCAGCAAGGTACGTTTCTGACACTGTAGCTGTCGAACCTACTTTTGTTGCTTTCTTTTAGAACTCGCAAACATATTTCCATGGCGTCTCGTGCCATTTTCTCAGATTTCCCTGAAATGCTGAAGTCAAGGAAACTGTGAACTTAAACTACCCAAAATACCTTTCGGGATTGTCGCGTGCGCTTTTTTCCGACAACCTTTCTCGAAACAGCTGTATGTGGATATGCGACCTATACATTCGTTTTCGAAAGTGCCCAGCCTCTAGTATTTCAGTGCGTCAGCTCTAGTTATATTACGACCACTTTTTCGAATTCCCGAGGTCCCGAGGCGGTCGCTTACGAGAGTTTCAAATTTATATCTTCAAATAACTTTTTTCTTATATAGTTAAGTCAATTGCAGGCAAAAGGAAGTGAAATTCATTTTCTACCTCGTTAAATGAACAACGTTGAATATTCTTAGATGCTCTGGAATTTTTGGTATACAATGTCTACAAGTTTAAATTCTTAAATCATGATTTCCTGATCTTAAGCAGTTTGCAAAAGATTGTTTATGTGGCATATTTTTTTATTAACTGTAATTGAAGGGAACTGCTTCGATCAGTTCTGAAGGAAGAATATAATTGTAATTTCCTATTACATTATATCATGTCAAACTTCGCTTTCATTATTTCAGGGAAATGTTACTGTCAATTATTATTCCAAAGGAAACGCCGTTATTCCGTTATTCCCGGAAAACTAAGGCCATTATTCCATTCTTCCACCACAAAAATTCCCGTTATTCCTCTCAGCCCCCGATTGTCGGCATGACGTCATACACGATAAAATTAGTCTGCCAACCTCGATTCCAGGCTCTCTCTCCTTTTCCTCCCTTGTTTGCTCGGAATGTCGGGGAACCCCCTTAGCATCGTGTTTCGTACTTTCACTTTCCAAAGCGAACTCAACTGATCGAACGTGGTAAGTAAAACTAACCTTGTGTTGTCTGTTCTCGATCTCTACTAGTTTACAATATATAAGAAAATCCATTTTATGATCACAACGTAACTGGAAAATTAAACGAAGCGGTAATGATAAATTCGATAACGTAGCTGCAGAGAGTTGTTTGGTGATGCGATCTCGTGTCTGTTTTGAAAAGGCGGAAGTATACAAATCGTACAAGAACTTCATTAAATGAATACAAATGGTAACTTGATGGTCTTTCGTGTCTTGTAGTAGGAATGAAGAATTATAACATACCAAGAGGAACAGTATTCTCTAAATTTGCAGCACTCATCCGTGAAATGACAGGAAGATAAAATGTAAATTCGATTCATAAATCAATTACAAAAACATCCTGGGTGCCAGAGGTTTAACAACCCTCTGGTAGCCCGGGTACAACAAAAACGTAATGATCGATTATTTTGAAGGCTACATTGCAGGACTATCCCATCTGACCATTTGACACAAAGTGAAGTTCGCAAATTAAGGATGTATGCGTTTCTTCTCGGCTTTGTGAATAAATCAATCTGCATTTGCGTTTGTTTTGTAGGTATTATTAATGTCGCTGTTGTTTTGGTTTCATTTTGATCAGAAGATCGAAGATCGGGACACGGTAAGTTTATTTCTTGCTCCAAACTGTAAGCTGCTGAACTGAAAGCTCTGCATAGGTGATGTTAGATAATCTAAATTTCACGAAGTAACGGATTGCATCACTCGCGTGACTAATAATTACATGTTCGTTGGAGTGTAAAGAGTAAGTCATGCGAAACTGAAAAACAAAAAAGTCACGCGAATGAACGTTCACCGGAGGTAACTGTGTTGAGTGAACTTTACCTTTCGTTTTGTTTTGTTTATTTTACAGGAAAATTTGCTGCTGTTGACGGCATATTGATTTTTGTTTGATTGTGATTACCCGACAACATTGGTGAGTACTTCAACTTCAACTTTAATTATTATTTCTTTAAAACAAATAATTTCATGATTTCTGCCGCCCGCAAAGAGCAAAGTGCTAGTCGAGGCGGGCGGCAAGGAAAGTAAAAAGTAAGCAAATTACAACAATTGAAGGACAAGAAAAGGACATTCTAGTAAATAATTGAAATAATTTAGCCCCAAATCTCGAGAATGAAGATCTTTGATGTATTCACTTATCCACTTCGTGCCATGTGGCACATAAGGCCTCAACACTGTCCCTCCAACCAGCTCTGTCAGCCGCTGCGATCTGTATCTCACCCCGGTTCTTCCATCCAGCCTTTTTCTTGATGTATATTTGAGACATATTTGAATAAATTTGAAATATTAATATAGAGGGGCCAATTTTATTTTACATTAGGATATAAATATAGTCAATGTATAGAAAATAAACAGGCAATATACTATTTTTGATGTATAAAGGAATGGCATGGTCATATCTACTTTAAAAGTTCATTAGCGGTAGCGCCCGTTTTTGGAGAATGATAAGTTTTTCTAAGTTAGATTTAGAGGCCTGTCCCCGATAACTTAAGCCGTAGATTAGATAAGGGTAAACTAAAGACTTATCAATTTGAATTAGAGTACACACCTGTTTTCAGACGTGGTGGCCTATTTATATGTTAGTGCGTTGCACAATGGGTTCGAGCCCTGGATGTTGGTCACTTTGTTCTGTCCTTGGGCAAGATACTGCAGTGCCTGACGCCACCCGGGAGTATAAATGGGTGCCAGCGACAAAAAGATGGGGGTAATCTGGCGTTGGACTGGCATTTCACACAAGATGTAGCAATACTCCTAGTCAGCTTTATGCTATGGAAACTATGATAATCTCCGGCGGTGTGGGCCTGTTTTAGTGGCCGGAGTGCGGCTTTACCTTTTTGAGGATATTGCAGTACATTTATATTTGATTTGTACTGAAGAATAATGTAATTTGTGACAATCTTGATTGGCATTAATTGACATTTTGCCGGCACGGTACAGAGAACCGGGTACTAGTGTAGTTCACGGGGCTTACGGTTCGCGAATTTGAAATGAGTCCATTTGTAGAATTGTGTCATTCTACGGTCACCTCGCCGCGTCAACTACTTAGTTAATTTTCTGTTACCTTAACCCTATCCTGTCTGGGGGGGGAGGGGGGGGGGGGGCAAACAGTGTCCGCGCTGATTTCAAATTTACCGTACTCAAAGAGCATTCAAGCAATCATAGCCAAACTTTATGGGAAAAATTTGGTGTGTCAATTTGTTGATCGCGTGACGTGATGTTTCCATGGCAACCACGTTTTGACAGGCCCTTTTAGCCAAATGAGATTTCATGAGATTTCCACTTTCTATGAATAGTTTCCTAAAAAATATTTGCAATTTTTGCCTCTTTGTATTGTTTTCGATGTTTTCAAATCAAATTTGGTGATTTTCTGACATTTCTGAACAGTTTAAACATCCAAGATGGCGGATTGACGTTATTTGGTGCGATATGATATCATAATTGATTCGTGGTTGTGACTAAAATAAACATGTTTGAATGCTTTAATTTATACACCACATCAGTTCAATTTTTTATAGAACAAATACTTTTCGAGATACAGATCGTTTTACCCAAATTTGTTGTTTTTATAGCTTAATTTTCAGTTTTCATAACATTTTTGCTTTTTGCGATGAAATCCTTCCAAAATCTTTGCCGTTTTAGCATTTTTATATTTTTCTTGATTTTTTCAAAACAAATTTGGAGATTTTCTGACATTTCTGAACAATTTAGAAATCCAAGTTTTAGGATCCAAGATGGCGGATCGTTTTCATGTATGACGCCATTATGGTGTGTATGAAGTCATGATTGACAAGTGACTGCCACTAAAATAGCCCTTTTCACGGTTAACTTGCGATATTTGCATAACAATACACTTGAACATAGAAGCGAGGCAATTTCGGGCACAATCTGCAAACATCGTGTTTTTCTTGAACTCCTTCAACTCTTTTAGTATAAAAACAGTTTTAAAATGTAGAAGAACTACAATTCTTTTAGTTTACGTTGTTTTTAGAAAAAATTGTAAAACGACTTTTCTCTATTAATAAAGAGTAGACTCGCATAAGCAACAGGGACATTGGATTACGATCTTTACTGCAAACTTTAACTAAAATAGTTGCATATTTAGTTCTTCTCCGTTTTAAAACTATTTTTATGCTAACATAGTTTAAGGAGCTCAAGATAATCACGATGTTTTACAGCTTGTGCCCGAAATTGCCTCGCTTCCATGTTTAGCTGTACTGTTATGCAAATATTTCAGGTTAACCGTGAAAAGGGCTATTACACACCATGTAAGTTTAATTTCCATAGCGTCAATACTTTTCGAGATACATAGGGGGGGGGGGGGGGGGGGGCACTATCTTCCCCCCATCCCCGCCCGGCCTCGTGAACGAAAAAAAAGCCCAGGCAGAATAGGCTTAAAGGGAAACAAGGGTCTAGAAAAATTTTACCTCAAACGAAAGTCCATATGCTCGGGATTTCGAAAATCATAGTCGTTTGGTTTCGGGTCGCCTTGGTTTTCTTGTCGAGCGCTTCGAAATCAGCCCTGTTGACACTTGCTCGCCGCCATCTTGGAAGTTACGAATGGAATCGAGGCCATGACGTTGAATTAGTCATGGGGCGCACCGGAAATCGGATTGGATGAAAGCAGAAAGTGATAACGAGTCATTTCTCGAGCTACAGATAGATTCAGATCTGGCCATACGCCCGTTTTACATAATATGTTCGAGCCACAACACGGCTCTTCCTTAGAGGAAGACTTTGACCTTGTTATTGCTCAAGACTGAACCAGAAACAGCTGAATCCGAAGAGCTGATCGCCAGTCGCGTGTTGGAAATCGTGAGTGATGTACATGCAGTATTGTCACGTTGTGCCACCGGCCACGGAACAAGAACGTATATGCTACCATTAGGTCATGGATGTTCTGGATAACTGACTGGTCTGAAACTATTAATTAATAACAGCTTATTCAGACTGAAATAACTTTACAGAAAGCTGCAGAAAATACACGCAAACAATTTGTATATCCGTTCACAATTAGATACGCACACGAATAGAAGCTAATTAAATAGACAAATATTTCCATCCATTTCCAGGAACGCCGCTTAAAGTGCCTATGAAACGAAATGTTTTTTTTTGAGAAATAAAGACATTTGGGTACCGAAATTTAAAAAATAGAGGTGGAATTCGTTAGAAAAGTGTAAAAAAGAAATTATATGGTCTCAAACATCCCAAATTTGCCGTAACTAAAGGGGACACATTTTTGGTAGACTGCGTACGAGTCAGTTCGCGTTATGACGTCACAGGGTTTGCACGAGGTTGTTTACCAGACGATCGTACACAGAACAAGCGGGCTTTTGACCTTTCCAAAGGATATCAGAAAGCGATTCCAACTCCGCTAGTTCACCTTCCGAAGATGAACAACAGAACGAAGAATCATAGATATGTGCAAAGCCTGTGACGTCATCAAATCAAAATGGCCGCGCGAGCAAATGTCTCCCACGACAGCGTGTCTTTGCGAAGGTATAGGGGAAAAGTAAAGGTACGATGGAAAACATTAACATTCAAAACATTATCAGTAATACCATAGGACTATTGTTGGCAACTTTTTCATTTCGTTTCATAGGCACTTTAAATGTATTATACAGATCATGAATCGTTTAGACCGGTCTGTTTACTAGCCGACTTTTTCAGAACCGCAGTCGTCGGCTGGATCGACTGGAAAATTCTCCCATAAAATATGACAATAATAGGTAGAAGTTGTGATGGTGGCTATTGCTGTTGTTGTTCTTGTATTTTTCTTGCCCATCAATAAAAAGCACTTGGAGTTTAGTAAGAATATTAGGAATCCTTTATATAACGAGCCCCGGCCGGTTTATAATTTGGTACTTTTCGCGTGAAACTGCTAGCCTGCGAATATTAAAATTAGCCGCCTTCCGTGCCGCTGTATTCGCAGGCCAGCCGAAAGCAGTTTCGCCTGCAAACAATCACTGAAACTGAAATGAGGTTCTGTATTAAATTTTTGATTCAAGCGAGATAAGTTTTTATTGACGAACATGCTACTTTCATTGAAAAGTTTTTATTTTCGGAATAATCTACTTTTGAACATGATAAACAATTGTGTAATTAGATTACATTTTCGCACGCAATTTGAGTGCATAAAATAGTAGCTCTTCGCTTCGTCGGTAAAACGTTTGAAGACATGTGAAGATTGCAACATTTATACTATAAGGCAGAATAAAAGCAAGTGGGGATTTCATGATAACATATTTTAAACATAGGCACGCAATGCGTGCAAGAGCTATTTTTGGGAGTGGTAAAAAATGGTGTTATGGATAATGAAAAGATTGGATTGGAAACTGTAGATCATGTTGGTTGTTTTCAGTTGGCAGATTGACTTCAGTATAGTGTATTTTAAGTTATCAAAAAATCGAGTGATGTGGCTTGTTTTCCCGGCAAAACAGTTTGTGCTGGACAAGTTGATTATATTCAATGGACGATCGAATGTTTCCAGTCAGAGAATATTCAAACGTTTTTTACATTTTATTTATTACTTGGGTGGTTTAAGTTTTAAAATTGCGAATTTTAGTTAAAAAGGAAAGTAACGTTTGCTGTCGTCGATTAGAAAATAATGCAGTTCTTGGATGTTAAAAGCGTAGCATGAAAAAATAAAGAAAGATTGGACTGCATTGATGTTATGAGATAAATAATATTTTCCAAACGTTTTGAAAAGTTATATTTGTTACCGACTGGTAAAACTCGAAGGATAGTGTAGAGTTCAATGTCAGGGCAGTCAGCTACCCATGCTCCCCCAGTCCACCCCACAACGGGTCTGTGAGGGGCAGTTGTTTTTACATCTTCCTTTAACTACCAGGCAAAGAAACAGTTGGAAATTAACGAATGCGTGACATTGAACAAACCTGTGTTACACACGACAAGGGTCAACAAAAGTATTTTAATTAGGTATTAAAACATTAACCGTTTGTGTTGTGTTCATCAAGAAATATTTGTGCCAGTATGATGTGTTGTTTTAAATAGTAAATTGCTACTCCTTGTCATCGTACAATTAAAAGCCTTAGTGAAAGTCTGCTTAAAACATTCATGTAAATTTGATTGATGACCTTTTGACCCAGACATGCTGTAATGCATTTATTAATCAAATACATAATACATACTTAACACAGCAGAACACCAAGAACTGCAAATCCTCACAGTACCTTGAAGGAAAACAATTTCTTGATTTCATCCCAAAGAAAAACATCATATTTATTAAAATTTAAACTTGTCTTAATTTAATTAAATTTACTTGAAAACAAGTGTATTACATTATATTTTGTTTTCGATATCCATGTTTCTATTACAGCAAATTTGCACCAAACTGGAAATAAATACGATATAATGAAAATCCTTGTCGTGTGTAACGCAGGTTTGTATGTATGTAATCCTTGTGATAAAATTGAAGAGAAACGATTTCCTTTTATTCAGCACGCAGATATTTATCCAACTGAGAAACAAGAACTAATAAATTGGTCACGGAAACGGAATATCTTATTACCGGTATTTCGATTCACTTAACAGGTCCTTTAATATTAAAAATCTATATTTGTTAGTAGTGAATTTAATCTATATTCCCTACAATCATTACACAAAATTTGTGAAGCGATCGCCTGAGATATCCATTGTTCCAGTTAATTGAATGCGTTTGCCGCTACAGATAAATAAAGTTGCAGAAGACTGGAAAGAAACGAGGTATTGGAAATCGTAACAAACATACGTGGCACGAAAAATAAAAGTACCAGAGAAACATCCTTTCCACGAAAATGTCACAAGCGTTTGTACGAAAAACAAAAGTATCAGGTTACATCCTTTGAATGAAAAACAAAGGTATCAGGTTACACACGGGTGCAATAAAATCAAAAGTATCACATTGCATACGTTTCTGTTTTACCGAAATTAACATAGTAACATAGCGAAACATACAGCACATGCCAACGCTAAAACGTAACAAGTTCTGTGAATAAAATCAACCCAAGAAGACTTACCGAAAGTCAACTATTAACATGAGAACTTTTTATCTGCTGGACCACCTCGCTTCAATTGCTTAAGCATATTTCAACAAAATATCTGCTCACGAATTTTAATACCACTTCCCGTGAAAAGCTCTCCACTCAATAGCAAAATCTATGAATCGCAATAGCGCGCGTGTTTTAGCAAAAACCAAAGTTGTCACCAAAGCCTTGAATATTAAAAGTAGTTACTTTAGCGCGGAATTCTCAGAGACGTCCGGTAAAATCTCATGAATGAACATAACAGTAACAATACAAAGGATACTAGTAGGTCATAGTTTTTGCGGGTCTTAGTTTTCGTAACACCCCTATTTCTTCTTCTTTATGTTTGTTCCTTCGTGGTCGAAGTTCATCGGCGAAGTTCTTACTGCGTGCTCCCATTCATACATTCAAATGTCAAGTTCAGTAGGTTTTTCTTTTCTGGCACTTTAATATCACCAGCTAAGGTTGCATTCATCTTCTTGAAGGGATCGATGTCTCAGTTATATGCCGGTCTTTACACAAAAACAACCAATCGTTTCATGGCAGTCCTAAAATCGTTCTTTCTTCTCTCAGAAACATGCAGCTTTAAACGGCAATTTCATTGGTTGTTGAACTATTAAAGTGTTGTTGATGGTAGCCCGATTTGATTGGTCGGACAAACATACATACATACATACATACCTCACTCACTACATCGTCCAACACGACAGCTAGTAAGCTATTTTTCGAGAAAAAAAATAGCTCAATAAACTGGTAAAACAGCGCTGTGTATTTATGCGGTGTCGCCGCGCTAATTTAATTAATTGTTGCTATATTTTTCAGTTTTCAAACCTTAGAAACCATTCAAAAGTTTATTGAAAGAATAGGGCTCTATATTTCAGGGTCTTCGGTGTTTTAAATAACTGCAAAGTTCTATGCGAATTTTAAAAGGAAAATAAAAATAATTATATTTGACAAACAAACAAACGCTGTTTTAAACAAACTAGATACCCGGCAGTCCGGCGCTCGTTTAATTCTTCTAAGAAAAAGTCGATCTTTGATCAGAAATGCTAAGCGATTCTAAATAATGTTTTGTTTTTGTAGTGGACGAATTCTCCGAGCTTGAGTATACTATAGAATCTCGACTCACGGCACGGCGCTGTGTATAAATGTTGATACAGTAAGTGGGCCAATACGAAAGTTGTTGGCCTTGTTGGTTTCGATAGGCCGTCGATCGGCGCTTATTAAAAAGGGTTACGGAACACTGTTTTTCACGAAGGAGCCAAATATAATTGAAAAAATAAATAAATATATTTACATACCTGAAGATCTCGCTCGTAGTCATCGGCGGTAAAGTGTTACATGTGATCTGAGCACACAAACAGTTGTTGTCTGTCAGGGTTTCGGTAAATTCCCCTCGCGCCATGCACGTTCTCTTAAAATACGTTTTACATCGTCAGAAAGCTTACCCCTAAATCCCTTTCGTGTTTCTGCAGGTATTATAACAGCCAACGGCAAGACAGTGAACAGTGCAGGAACATACTTGATTATTTCTCACATAAATCTCTTTCGCGTCGATCGCAAATGCGAGTTTGTTTGTTGTACGAGCATGGCACGCCACAAATGTCCTTGACTAATTCAACGTCATAGCCTCGATTCCATTCGTAACTTCCAAGATGGCGGCGGGCTAGTGTCAAAAGGGCTGATTTCGAAGCGCTCTACAAAAAAAATCTAGGCCGCCCGAAACCAAACGACTATGATTTTCGAAATCCTGAGCACATGAACTTTCATTTGAGGTAAAATTTTTCTAGACCCTTGTTTCCCTTTAAGACTTATTATCGACAGGTTCAGATGCATGTTTTGTAATAATAACAGTAATAATTAAGTTCTTATCTGCGCGTTTTAGTCGATCGCGCACTTTCTTAGTTTAGACAAATTAAAACCCCAAAGTTAGCACCACTGCATAAGTCGGGGTACACGGTTCCCATTTTTTCCCAATAGTTGTTTTTGGTGGTTTACGTGTCCGGCTCTGGTGCGTTTAGATTTATTGTAATATTGTAGTGCTTTGTCTGTTAATAAAATGTATCGTGGGCCTGGCTGACCAACACCCCACGCCTCTTAGCCATGTGTGTTTATTCGGCTGTGTAGTGGAGGCAAAATAGTTGGAAATAACAACCACACATCACGCAATCGTGTAATGGAATTAGTAAGGTTGTTAGCCTGCGAGCAAGCTCTCTTGGCGTTTTTTGGGGGAAAGAGAAAGAGCCTCCCCACCCCACCCCCCCAAAAAAAACACCAGAGAGCTTGCTCGCAGGCTATAAGGTTGTCAACCCACTGATATTCATTGAAGTGTTGGTTTTTAGACCTTTTTATGACGGTTTGAAGGTTTGAACATTAAGAAGATTTAAAAATGATTTCAGGCTAAAATGTATTATTACAAAAGTTCTAATATCCATACGTTTGTCATCATCAGGGTTATTATGTTTGGAAAAGGTTGCTGGATGGAGAGCCTTGCCATGATTAATAAGGTCATGTGGCAGGTTTATGTAAAGGATGTGTTTTTAATGTCCGACAACATTTCTAATGTGTTTGTTTTTATTTGTATCAGGCTTACAGAAAAGAGTATCATGGACAACATAGTTGAAGTTGAAAAAGCCATATTTATAGCCGTAGTTGTTGCTACTTTCCTTCTCAACACCGGTCGCAGTCTAAAGGCCATCGAGTTATGTAAGGAATGTTTGATTATCCTAAATGACAAATGTCAGGGATTGCAAGAAGAATTCGCCAGATCAGTTTATTTTCTTGTCTATTTTCAATGTTCAGGGCGTACTCTGCTATCGCTGATTACACAAACGCAATCCAATACGGGAATAAAGTTCTCGTCGTATCACTCGAATGTGGTAAAACAGCAAGTGTTGCCGTAGACATGGCAGAAATATATCGGCGTCAAAACAAACATATAGAGGCAAAAGAACTTTATGAGAAAGCAATTGATATCTTGATAAAAATTGGCGACAGAAAAGGAGAAGCGGATGCTTATGGAAAATTTGGAATAATGCTTTATCACCTTGCAGAATTTATCAGTGCTAAAAAATATATGGAGAAAGCACTGGTGATAAGTATAGAAATTGGTGACAGAAAAAAAGAAGCAGCATGTTACGGAAACCTAGGAACTGTGTTTAGTTCTCTCGGTGAATATCACAAGGCTAAGGAATATCTTGAGAAAGCACTTGTGATCAGGAAAGCCATCAGTGACAAAAAAGGAGAAGCATCAGATTACGGAAACTTAGGAACTGTGTTTAGTTCTCTCGGTGAATATCACAAGGCTAAGGAATATCTAGAGAAAGCACTTGTGATCAGGAAAGCCATTGGTGACAAAAAAGGAGAAGCATCAGATTACGGAAACCTAGGAACTGTGTTTAGTTCTCTCGGTGAATATCACAAGGCTAAGGAATATCTAGAGAAAGCACTTGTAATCAAGAAATCCATCGGTGACAGAAAAGGAGAAGCAGCAAGTTACGGAAACCTAGGAACTGTGTTTAGTTCTCTCGGTGAATATCACAAGGCTAAGGAATATCTTGAGAAAGCACTTGTAATCAAGAAAGCCATCGGTGACAAAGAAGGAGAAGCGACATCTTACGGAAACCTAGGAACTGTGTTTAGTTCTCTCGGTGAATATCACAAGGCTAAGGAATATCTGGAGAAAGCACTTGTAATCAAGAAATCCATCGGTGACAGAAAAGGAGAAGCAGCAAGTTACGGAAACCTAGGAACTGTGTTTAGTTCTCTCGGTGAATATCACAAGGCTAAGGAATATCTTGAGAAAGCACTTGTAATCAAGAAATCCATCGGTGACAGAAAAGGAGAAGCAGCAGATTACGGAAACTTAGGAACTGTGTTTAGTTCTCTCGGTGAATATCACAAGGCTAAGGAATATCTAGAGAAAGCACTTGTGATCAGGAAAGCCATTGGTGACAAGAAGGAGAAGCAGCAAGTTACGGAAACCTAGGAACTGTGTTTAGTTCTCTCGGTGAATATCACAAGGCTAAGGAATATCTTGAGAAAGCACTTGTGATCAGGAAAGCCATCAGTCACAAAGAAGGAGAAGCAGCAAGTTACGGAAACCTAGGAACTGTGTTTAGTTATCTCGGTGAATATCACAAGGCTAAGGAATATCTAGAGAAAGCACTTGTGATCAAGAAATCCATCGGTGACAGAAAAGGAGAAGCAGCAAGTTACGGAAACCTAGGAACTGTGTTTAGTTCTCTCGGTGAATATCACAAGGCTAAGGAATATCTTGAGAAAGCACTTGTGATCAGGAAAGCCATTGGTGACAAAGACGGAGAAGCATCAGATTACGGAAACCTAGGAACTGTGTTTATTCTCTCGGTGAATATCACAAGGCTAAGGAATATCTAGAGAAAGCACTTGTAATCAGGAACAGCCATCGGTGACAGAAAAGGAGAAGCAGCAAGTTACGGAAACCTAGGAACTGTGTTTAGTTCTCTCGGTGAATATCACAAGGCTAAGGAATATATTGAGAAAGCACTTGTGATCAGGAAAGCCATCAGTGACAAAGAAGGAGAAGCAGCAAGTTACGGAAACCTAGGAACTGTGTTTAGTTATCTCGGTGAATATCACAAGGCTAAGGAATATCTTGAGAAAGCACTTGTAATCAAGAAAGCCATCGGTGACAGAAAAGGAGAAGCATCATGTTACGGAAACCTAGGAACTGTGTTTAGTTCTCTCGGTGAATATCACAAGGCTAAGGAATATCTAGAGAAAGCACTTGTGATCAAGAAAGCCATCGGTGACAGAAAAGGAGAAGCAGCAAGTTACGGAAACCTAGGAACTGTGTTTAGTTCTCTCGGTGAATATCACAAGGCTAAGGAATATCTTGAGAAAGCACTTGTAATCAAGAAAGCCATCGGTGACAGAAACGGAGAAGCAGCAGATTACGGAAACTTAGGAACTGTGTTTAGTTCTCTCGGTGAATATCACAAGGCTAAGGAATATCTAGAGAAAGCACTTGTGATCAGGAAAGCCATTGGTGACAAAGAAGGAGAAGCATCAGATTACGGAAACCTAGGAACTGTGTTTAGTTCTCTCGGTGAATATCACAAGGCTAAGGAATATATTGAGAAAGCACTTGTGATCAGGAAAGCCATCGGTGACAAAGAAGGAGAAGCAGCAAGTTACGGAAACCTAGGAACTGTGTTTAGTTCTCTCGGTGAATATCACAAGGCTAAGGAATATCTAGAGAAAGCACTTGTAATCAAGAAATCCATCGGTGACAGAAAAGGAGAAGCAGCAAGTTACGGAAACCTAGGAACTGTGTTTAGTTCTCTCGGTGAATATCACAAGGCTAAGGAATATCTTGAGAAAGCACTTGTGATCAGGAAAGCCATTGGTGACAAAGACGGAGAAGCATCAGATTACGGAAACCTAGGAACTGTGTTTATTCTCTCGGTGAATATCACAAGGCTAAGGAATATCTAGAGAAAGCACTTGTGATCAGGAAAGCCATGGTGACAAAGAAGGAGAAGCATCAGATTACGGAAACCTAGGAACTGTGTTTAGTTCTCTCGGTGAATATCACAAGGCTAAGGAATATCTAGAGAAAGCACTTGTAATCAAGAAATCCATCGGTGACAGAAAAGGAGAAGCAGCAAGTTACGGAAACCTAGGAACTGTGTTTAGTTCTCTCGGTGAATATCACAAGGCTAAGGAATATCTGAGAAAGCACTTGTGATCAGGAAAGCCATTGGTGACAAAGACGGAGAAGCATCAGATTACGGAAACTAGGAACTGTGTTTATTTCTCTCGGTGAATATCACAAGGCTAAGGAATATCTAGAGAAAGCACTTGTAATCAAGAAATCCATCGGTGACAGAAAAGGAGAAGCAGCAAGTTACGGAAACCTAGGAACTGTGTTTAGTGCTCTCGGTGAATATCACAAGGCTAAGGAATATCTTGAGAAAAGCACTTGTGATCAGGAAAGCCATCAGTGACAAAGAGGGAGAAGCAGCAAGTTACGGAAACCTAGGAACTGTGTTCATTCTCTCGGTGAATATCACAAGGCTAAGGAGTTTCATGAAAAAGCACTTGTGATCAGGAAAGCCATCAGCGACAGAGAAGGAGAAGCATCAGATTACGCAAACCTAGGAACTGTGTTTCAGTCTCTCGGTGATTATCACAAGGCTGAAGAAAATCTCGAGAAGGCACTTTATGTAAAAGATATCGGATACCGCGAAAAAGAACTTGACTGCTATCGTCATCTTTCATTGGCGATGGTATCGCAAGGAAAGATCCTGGAAGCGTCTCGCTGTCTGTTTCAAAGTATTGACAAATGCGAAGAGACGCGAGATCAGTTTCTTGTAGACAACGATCAATTTAAGATATATTTTTCAGATCGTCACATTTTCCCCTACCGAAATCTTGCTGCATTGTTTTGCGCCACTGAGAATACTGATAAGGCTCTTTATGTTGTAGAGCTAGGACGGGCTAGAGCCCTTGCTGACTTGATGGCAGCTCAGTACTCTACTGAAAATCAAATCTCATCTGATACGCAATCATGGGTTGGCATTGAAAGTATTATGAAGAAAGAAAGTAACTGTACTTGTCTTTACATCGCTTATTATGGTCAAGAAATTTTTTTGTGGATTCTCCGAACGAACGGAATCATTACTTTCCGAAGAATATCAGTGAATGAAGACTTGTTCACCCCGGATCAATTTCAGATTTAGAAGAATTTTTCTCCAAAAGCTTCCGCAGCTTTGGTATTTTGTCCGAGGATGAATGCGAAGATCGATCTTTAAATGGCACTCAACCCAAATCGAAATCATCCCAGCAGGAGAGCTCATCAGCTTTGCGACTTGTTGAAGAAGATGAAAACGAATGGCAAGATCTTGAACATTTGTTTTACAAAATTGATCATCGCTCCTGTGGCTGACTTACTTGAGGAGCCCGAAATCATCATTGTTCCAGATCGCTCCCTGTACCAAGTTCCATTTGCAGCATTAATTGACGAAAGTGAGAAGTATTTATCAGAGACTTTCAGGATCCGCATCGTTCCATCTTTGACGACTCTCAAGATCATTCAGGACAGTCCAGCGGACTATCACAGTCAGACTGGTGCACTGATAGTTGGGAATCCTGAGGTTGGTCGGGTGTTTTACAAGGGATGTCTTACAAACTTGGAACCATTGCCTGGTGCAGGAAAAGAAGCAGAGATGATTGGACGACTGCTGGATGTTCAGCCTTTGTTAGGACAGGACGCAACTAAGGAGGCAGTGCTTCAAAGGATAAACTCAGTGAGTCTGATACATTTTGCCGCACATGGTAATGCCGACAGAGGTGAAATCGCCCTTGCACCTCTATGCCCTTCTAACAGGATTCCACAAGAAGAAGACTACCTATTGACAATGTCCGACATTGCACAAGTTCAACTGCGGGCCAAACTGGTAGTACTCAGCTGTTGTCACAGTGGACGAGGACAGATCAGATCCGAGGGAGCTGTTGGAATCGCTCGAGCGTTCTTAGGATCCGGTGCACGCTCAGTGTTGGTGGCACTATGGGCCCTGGGAGACAGAGCAACAGAGCAGTTGATGAATTGTTTCTACGAGCACCTTGTTCGTGGGGAAAGTGCCAGTGAATCCCTTCACGAGGCCATGAAGTGGATGAGAGTTAACGGCTATCCTAAAGTTTGCGACTGGGCACCTTTCATGCTGATCGGAGATAACGTGACATTTGAATTTGGAAAAGAAAAGTAAGTTTAATTTAGAGAAGAACACATTTCATAATTTGGTTTTCAGAAATCAAGTAATTGTGTGAGATATTGATCATAAATCTTAGATTTCGTTACAAGTGACAAGGAATGTATTATCAATGTCAATCTCGTGTCATTCTAATTTTAATGTTTAGTTATGATACTGAATTAGCCCCACACAACGGACAGGATAGCATCATAGCACATATTCTGGACTATTCTATGAGTAAGCTCAGTTGGTAGTGATTGAAGATGATACACTTTTCTAGCTTTCAATCGTATTAGTTTGTGCTTTAATTGTTGTTAAATATCTACGTGTTAGAGACAAGTGGTTAATGTGGTTAAATTGCCGTCCTTGAACCCGTGCCCTCCTCTCAGTTTTTGGGCGATGGTTTGTTTTGCCGCCATCTTGGATTCGCAAAACGTGGGGAGTTGGGACGAGTGAAAGAGGGAGACTCCGACTCCCTTGTCCGTTGTTTTGCACTCGTTCCAACCCTCCAATAATGTTTCCTAATCCAAGATAAACACTCGATGGAACTCGCGCGCCCAAAATACGCCTGCACTTCAGGCTATATTTTAAGACGGCGATTTGCCTGCGTGACTATCTTCATTATGCACGGGAATTCTTTTCATTCCATATCTTGCTATCTTCGTGCGTGCCATAGAAATGCAGTACATAAAATGATAAATACATATTGAATTATTGCTTCTGTATTTTGAAACAGCCTTTTCCGGAAGGGATGACGGAAGAGAACTGGCGCCCAAAATATAATTTACTGTCTTTACTTCATTATAGAAATCAAGAACGCACCGCAATATTTATATCATTTTCATTAATTTTGGTTTATCTGTGTTTCTTTTGCAGCTAGTGTTTTACGAAGAAAGACATGGTCAAATGAAGGACCTGATCCAGACATAAAGCAAGCAATGACCTGAGAAATGTGTTACAAGTAATAGTTTGTGAATACTTTGTTTCATATCATGACGGGTTTTTTAAATGTAATCCGTCACATATAGTGTAATCGTGGTCTTTCTTGTATAGTTAATCTAAGACCAACTTTTAAAAGTGGCAAACCCTTAGCCAAGGTAGGGAAGGGTGGAAGGGGAGAAATCTCCCCTGTCTAAAAATACCAAAACATAATTCGTGTGATTGCCTAGTCAAAAATTATTCTAACGTATTTTGTTACATTATTGTACAGTGAATTATTCTGTAAGTAATTTGTAATAAGCTTAAGCCCGTTTACCAGCTGATTAGACAATTTCGTAAGGGTATATATCGGCGAAGTATGAGTCAACACAGTGTAAAGAAATAGAAAACCTTTGCGAGGAGAGATGTTACTGTCCTTAAATAGTTTAAAATTCACAAAAAGCCAGCAGTATTTCTTTCAGCTTACAAATAGACAAAAGGTTACTCTAGACTACTCATTTGTAGCCTGAGAACGGACGGATTTTCCGTCGGCGTCAATCAGCATCCCAAAATCCGTCTGCGTTTAAGCTCACTACTTACTGAACCTCCATCTCTTCGACTCCGAACCTTAGAAATATGATTCAGACCTTCATATTGAGTCTTTACGAAAAACTCATCAATTAACTTTACATAAAAACTATTGGCATATTCAACTAGCCAGATATATAACCTTTAATTCCATATTGGGTTTGGAGTATCTGTAATGTAATCGAGACATTGACCAACTCGAAAGCGTAAGCCACATACAGTATTTTTTCTCTTGATTTTTATTTTCTTCCCCACTTATGTATAATGAATTGTTCTTGTATTTGATATATTGTATCTTTTGTAATCAGTGTGTAATAATAATAAAACTGAAACTGTAAGCGCTACATCTGTTAGACTGGCGGGAGACGCCATTGAAAGGACACGTGGTTGTACGGTGCATAAGAGAGAGACTTGTTCGAATGTTAAATAACTAAGACCCCGTCCACACTAATGTGTTTTCGAAACGCTCCGTTTTCATCGAAAACGCATTGAAAGCTCCGCGTTCACACTACCGTTTTCGCAGCGTGTTCCCCGACCACACTAAACGCTCGAAAACGCTACAACAGTCATCTGCGCCTGAAACAAATAGACGCAGCCGTGATTAATGCGATGTGAAAGAAGTCAGGGTTTTTGAAAGTTTCCGTTTTGCTGTCCACATTACTACGATACGGCTCCGTTTTCAAATGTCTCCACTTTGGACAGCGTTTTCGAAGAAATCGATGAATTCAAAACGATCAGCGTTTTCGATCGTTGTAGTGTAGACGATAGGCGAGAACACATCGAAGAGAATGCGTTTTCAAACGAAAACACATTAGTGTGGACGGAACCTTTAGACTTCTTGTAAGAGCTACTGTGAGAAACTGATTGCAGGTTGAACCTGGAGTGATGTGAAATAAACTGCTGTTTGTGTTCTTCCTGACCGCTCGTTAGAAGCGATAAAGCTACAAAGATCGTAACGAAAAAAAAAAATAAATAAAAAAGATCGTAACGAAGTTATATTTACCCAGCCAGGGTGCGATCCAGAGCTATTGAAATTAAATTTTCCACAAGCTGAGAGTTTCTACAATACATTTTGGACACTTAGTAAATTTTGCAAATCTAGGTGATTTTTGCGCCCGCTCACCTGCTCTCCTGCTCGACTTAAATCCCTGAGAAAAATAAGGGACTGCTCGTAGTCTAAAGGGGAGCAGTCTATGGCAACAACAGATCAAATGAGATATGGTCAAAATGAAAATCACTGGAGGATTTAAAAGCCGCCGAGACAGGAATAATTCAAGGCAGTTAATCTTTTCGGCGCAGTGGCCAAAAAAAAGATGACTCGTGCATGTAATTATTTCACGTGGGCGCTAAAATCAGAACAACGCCAGATTAGCGATATTTTTTTGATGAAAATTGGAGAAACACGAAGAATGGGATTCTAAGCACGTGTGTTATTCTATAGTCGAAAAAAGCTGGCGAAAATCCTTCAATCAATCATACGAGAGTAGACTTACTGAGTAAAAAAAAGACATTGATTTCATCTTTGTAGTAAATTTTAATAAAAGTTCATTGGTAAATCGAGACAATGGATTTTACTGACCCTGTTATTTCCAAGAGTGATCAATATCAAATTTCTCACTACAATATTAATCATTGTCCAGTAGATGGGTGACGAGAATAAAGAAAATCATCAAGTAAGGGTTTAAGTCTTGATGCAACACCATATTCGCAGAACTAGCGTTGGTATTGAGATCAGTCCAAATAGTTAATGTGACTCGTTCCGGTTGTTCAAAGGGTGGATAAACCCGGGCCAAGGATGAGAGTTCCATGATAGTTTTTTTAACTCTCATCGACTATCATAACTTCCGGCCAAACAATAGAAAACTCTCGACGACTCTCAAGAGCAGGTTAAAATTTGATGAGAGCGCATGAGAGTCGCTGAGAGTGAATGAGAGTTTCAGGCCATATATATACGAGACTGGGATGAGAGTTGTCGAGAGTTTAAACTCTCGCTCTCGTTTGGCGTGAAACTCTCATGCACTCTCAGCGACTCGTATAGACTCCCACGCGGTCTCATCGAATTTGAAACTGCCCAAACCGTTCTTGAGAGTCGTCGAGAGTTTTCTCACGTTTGGCCCGCGCTTCACTGAGTGATGATAGTTGATGAGAGTGACTCTCATGAGAGCCAATTGCAACTCTCATCCTCGTTTGACCCGGGCTTAACGCTATCCACCGCATAAATCACTATCCAGTGGATAAGTGTTAACAAAACCAACTACGCTATCCACTGGATAGTGCGGACTGAATTATTCAGTGATATATATCGTTAGTAAATTTGTACCTCTGGATAATGATTTTCTAGCTTTCTGATTGGTTCCCTCCTCTATGGATCTGAGCCATTATCCTTAAGTTGACCAAATATGGAAAAATGAAGAATTTATTGTACTTGTATAGTCCAAAAAGGGCGAATGGAATACTTGTTTGATTAAAAACGTTAAACTTAAGGTTAAACTTCGGTATTACTTTTTAAAAATTTATAAATCGACTGAGTGATTTTTCAGTTCAATCTAAATGAAGCATGATTTGTATGAAAACGGCGGCAAAAACTGCTGGCGCGGTCTGCCAGTTCAGTTAGCACAGTGAATGAAAAGATATATTCATTTTGCAAGTTAAATGAACAGCTGAACGGGTTGTTTACGGCGAGAAAATCGTGCACGACTACAGAATTAATTGTGTTGAAACCAGCGAAACTGAGCCAGTTGAAATCACGTTCACTGAAGTAAAAAGCAAAGGAAAACGTCAATATCTAAGAGAAAAAGAGTGATCTTCGAAGATAATTTCACTGTGAAGTGGTCCTCGATTGTACCATCACCAACGCTTGACGATCGACTGCGATATTTATGCTTTCTCGTTCCCGATATTTATTGTGCTGATTTTGAAAGCTTACTCCAGCTGGAATTTACAAGCCTCTTCGAAATACAAGGTAACAATACTGAATAGGTTAAGCTTAAAATTTTAGTGTAAACAGGTTTTCATTCAGTTTAAATTTGTGCAGATTTGTATTGGTTTCATTTCGGGACCTAAACAAAGTTGTTTCAGGCTTCCTTGCATGCAGTGCTCGTTCAGTTGCATTTGTTGTACATTTGTAGGCATGTATTTTTCTTGGAGCGGAATAATTTTTTATTTTTGCATCTTCCGGTTATTTGAGTGTTTGAAAATTTACTAAAACAGTTATTCTTCTCGGACTTAAGCGCCGAGTTGGTTATAATCAGCTCATATCCGGCGCGTCCTCGAAGAATAACTGCTAATTATCCATCATTCGAACAACCAGACCCTGACTTATATTGTTCTCCCAGTTTATGCCAAATTTGCAACACGCCGCACAAAACAATGATTTGAAAGGTTTAAGCCCGTTATCAAAGACTAGCGTGGCCTTTAACAATTTGAATAACTGATGGCTTCATCGTAAGAATAGGTCAATTTTACCTTATCGGACAGACCACACCTACTGAAACATTCATAAAATCACATACTATCAGCCTAGATGGGCTGGTTGGGCACAAATAACCTCTCAAAATGTGCAGAGAAAAAAAAACACGCACAAGTTAATAAGTAATTTGAGCTGAGGATATTTGAGAATACGTCATAATGTGTGCAGAATTTATTTCGCTGGGAAAACCTTGTGTAAAGCCACACGTGCGAGGTTTAAAAACACATAAAAATGTTTAATTTGCTTCTTTTTAAACTTCACTGCATAGTCAAGAGCATGAACTTGACTTCTGTTTTTGTTTCTGTTGACTCTGTTTCAACGGTGTCTGTACTCAGTTTGTAATAAGTTTTTTTTTTAAAGTCAGTTTTTAAATTCTATCATCACTGGCCTAGAATGGTTCTAACCATTAAAATCAATATTTTCTTCCTACGCATCGTATCGCATCGTAGAGTTCATAGTCTATACAGTCAAACCTCTCAAGCGGTCACCACCGGGAAATAGCCAACCGACCGCCTAATAGAGGTGAACGCTTAATAGAGGTCAAGCCAGTTACAAAAAGTATGGGGACCGATTTCCGGGTGTCGTGTCGACCCCTTAATAGAGGGTGACCGCTTAATAGAGGTAGTTACTGAATAAGACATAGCTAAGCAGACCGCTTAATTAATCAGCGAGTCAGTGGTTTGGCGGAACGGAGGGACAGAGGGAGCGGTTAGGAAGGCGGCTAGACTGACGAGAATTTAGTGAAGACAACTTGAAGGACACGGTAATGTTCTTCAGGTTTTGTATAAGAGAAAACACGTATTTTTAATTGTAACACTCCTACTGAGACCATAGCTCCACTACTCCTTATAATTATACAATGCTCCAAACAGTACAGAAATGGTGATTCTCTAGAGGCTCATTTTATGCACACAATGGCGATGCTTTGAGAAGGCGGAAGATGAGTGTTATAGTGACTTGCACCTTCTTGTTTTGTAATTGGAATTGAACTTTTTTCAAGAGCCTTGAAAAAGACAATAGTATAAAAGGCATTGAAATAAACAACAGAGAGATAAAAACTACACAATACGCAGACGATACCACAGTGTTTATTCGTGACTGTAGATCAGTTACACAGTTACTGAAACTCCTGGAATAATTTAGACAAATATGTCGTCTTGAAATAAACGCCAGTAAGACTGAAGCAATGTGGCTCGGTTCTTGGCGTGACCGCACTGAAACCCCTTTTGAATTCAAATGGCCACAGGGGCCAGTATATGCGCTAGGCGTATATTTCTCTTATGATATTGAACGCGCTAATAAGCTCAATTTTGAAGAAAAGATTATGTCCTTAAGTAAAATGCTTAACGGTTGGAAGAAAAGGAAATTAACTTTAATAGGTAGAGTAAACATTGTTAAAACCTTAGGCCTGTCTAAATTAATTTACATTTCCTCCATATTAACAGTCCCCAAACATCTTGGGGAAGAAATCAACAAAATAACTTTCGACTTTATTTGGGAAAGCAAAATTCCAAAAATAAAGAAAAAAAGCATTATCAGTGAAAAGAAACACGGAGGCTTAAAAATGATTGACTTCAATATTATGGAAAGAGCACTGAAAATTGCGTGGATCAAAAGAATCTCCGAAAATAATGACGCATCGTGGAAAATAATCCCAGAGCTAGCAGTAAGTCACTACGGCGGCTTTGCCTTTCTATCCAAATGTCAGTATGATACAAAACTACTTGAATTACAAAATCTGCCTGAATTTTACCGTACCGTACTAAGCTACTGGCAAGATTATAAACTGTTAACTTCTATTAAGGCAACACCCGCAAAAAAAACAAATTATTTGGAACAACCGGAATATTCTAATTGACGGAAAACCAATTTTCTACAGTTCCTGGTATAAGAAAGATATCGTCTTTATCAAAGATTTGCTTTCTGAAAATCTAACATTTTTCTCCATAACCGACTTTAGGCAAAAACTTGGTGCTAGGATACCTTTCACCTTATACTATGGCCTCATTACAGCCATCCCGAGTAAATGGAAAACGTCGTTTCAAGAACCAAACGACACGACTCATAATACCGAGGAGATAATTTGTACTCGAACTGCCTACTCTACCATCCTCAACAAAAGGTACGAAGTTCCAACTGCACAAAATAGGATCTTAAACCACGGCTTCACTAAGGACAACGTTCACAATGTTTATATGCTCCCCTTCTTAATTTTGAAAGAAACTAAACTGATTGCCTTTCAATTTAAAATAATTCACTATATTTTACCCACGCAAGTCAGTCTATACCGTGCCGGTTTAACGGACAATGATATTTGCCCTCTATGCAGTTGCGAGCCTCAAACATGTTATGTTACTGTAATGAATCGTCACGTTTTTGGAACCAGTTTATAAATTGGTGGCACGAAAACTTTAAAGAACAAATAACACTGCACGAGAGTGTGATTCTATACGGTTGGCATAAAGAAAAAAACAATAAGAAAATGCTCAATTACATTCTCGTCATCGCTAAATACCACATTTTCGCTACAAGTACATGCAATGGCACGCTGAGTTTTGAAAGTTTCCTTTACGACTAAAAAACAAACTAGATATCTTACGCACAATAGCAAACGAAAATAATACTTTAGACGCATTTCTCAATAATTGGGCCGCTGCACTTTAATTGTCCTTGCTATTTAATTTCTTTGTATTATCTTTTCATTATTATTATTATTAAAATCTTTACTCAGTATAGAAGTCACGAACGTACCACAATATGTATACAATAATTATTATTTTTTTGCTCGTTTTATTTTGTTCTCGCTGCATATGCCGTCTCTTCAATGTATGTTTATGTTTTACCCGTAGTGTTAAAATTCATGGTTACATATCACAGTACTATACGTAATTATAAAATATGTTAATAAGTCGAACTTATACTAACTTTTGTATTGTAAATAGATCATTCTACTGTCAATAAAAGAAAAGTAACTTTCCAGTTATTCTCACCTAATTTAATACTGCTTCCATCAGCGATGAAGGGAAAGGGAAGAAATCAGCCGGTTCCATGGCCAGAGTAGAAGGGATTGTGTGAAAAGGTGGAACATTTCAGAAGAGAGCTTAAAGTTATTTCAATTGAAATAACTCTGTGTTAAACGCTCGGCTTCGATACCTACATCACATACAAAATGGCCGATCCTATGTCTACTGCCCCATGCAAACAAGGTAAGCATAATCTAAAGGTGCGGGAAATAAATGGCCAACATTACAATGCATTTTTACGTCACTTGCTCAATCGATTTACCCTAAAGCTTCGTTTACACGATCTCTCGCACCTTCATAGGTTGTCACGTGGATATCTTTTTTCATCTCCATACTTCTTTGGAAATTCGGACATGATAAAATATACGAGTTTACACTTAAAAAGCTCGGGGGTAAAATTAGCTTGTCTGACGAGAATATGCATAAGGGCTATTGATAATATAATGCTTCCTTCTATAACGATACTTCGTCGAGACAAAACTATGGATGTAAATTTACGAAACTTTGTATGAATGAATAAATAAATGAACGCAGCATGAATGCAACTTTTAAGAACAGTTGTTAAGAAAGTTCAGACTTCAGTGGGATTTGAACCCATGCTCCTTGCGAAAGTGGCGGAAATACGACTCCAATTCGCTGTATTCGATGTATCGATGAAAAGGAGCCTGTTGGCATGACGTCACATATGATATAATTAGTCTGCTTGCTTGGAATATTTCAGGGAGCCCCGTAGGCATCGTGTTTCGTACAGTTTTTCACTTTCCAAAGCCAACAGAACTGATCGTCGTGGTAAGTAAAACTATCCTTGTGTTGTCTGTTCTCGATCGACAAATTTACAATATATAAGAAGATTTATTTCATGACCACAACATAACTGAAAACTCGAATCAAACGATTCGTTAATGGCAAATTCGATAACAGGGAGCTGTTTTCGTGGCTGTTTCGAAAAGGCGGAAGTATGCAAATCGTAGAAGTACTTGATGGTAACTTGATGGGCTTTCGTGTCTTGAAGTAAGAATGAAGAATTATAACAGACCAAGAAGAACAGTTTTTCCATTAATTTGCTGCACTTAAGCCGTCGAAATGACAAGTCGATTCATAAATGAACTACAAGCCAGAGGCTTAAATACCCTCTGGTACCCAGGGTAAAACAAAAACGGAATGATCGATTATTTTGAAGGCACATTGCATAGGATTATCCCATCTAACCATTTGACACAAAACGAAGCTCGCAAATTTAAAGGATGTATGCGTTTCTTCCGACTATGTGTATAACTCAATCTACATTTGCGTTTGTTCTGTAGGAATTATTAAAGTCGCTGCTATTTTGGTTTCATTTTGATCAGAAGATCGAAAAACGGGACACGGTAAGTTTATTCCTTGCTCCAAACTGTAAGCTGCTGAACTGAGAGCTCTGCATAAGTGATGTTAGATAATCTAAATTTCACGGAGAAACGGATTGCATCACTCGCGTGACTAATAATTACATGTTCGTTGGATGAAAAGGAGTCTGGGTAATTGTCGAGAGTCGAGAGTCAAGAGTACTAGGCCGAGCGTCGAGAGTAGCATGTCGAGAGTCGAGACTGACATGTCGAGAGTCGATAAATAGTCAATATCTCTATTAATCAAAACTATAACAAAATTCTCGAATCTGATTGGTTATCAGCAGGCGCGATTTGAGCACTAATAGGACAGTGTACGCGTCATGCTTGTAATTGGACGATGTAATAGGACAGTTTACACGTCATGCTTGTAATTGGACAGTGTAATTGGATAGTACGCGTCATTTGCGCGCGCTGTCCTTTGCTCGTGCATTCATCTCGGTCAAAAACAAACTTGATTATTATGTTTTTATTCACGTTTAACGTCTTTTCCTCAAATTTTGTTATAGTTATGATTAATTGGTAACAGGACTTCGTGTCGTCCAATTCTGTCTGTAATCATACTCGTGATTAACAAATCGGACTCCCGCGAAGCGCGGTCGTCCGATTTTGTTAATCACTCGTATGATTACAGACCGAATTGGACTCCACTCAGTCCTATTACCATTATCAATCGATAATTAATCAACTGATACATGTACACTAAAGTAAATAATTAAATCTGATTAGCTGTTGTTCGGTCGGGATTACCATTAATGATGGTATCGCGATCCGCTATCCGCTTATAGGTTTGCTTAGCGAGCGAGGCGTCAATATAATGTGGTATTGCCGTCTCACTTTTCTGGGCTGTGATTGGTTACAAAGTTCAAATTGACATCGCGGCACTGAATTGGGTTCCTCACGTACCATCAAAATTCAAAAGTTTTGCTTCGAAGAATCGTCGGCAATCTTGTATCTCTTGCCATTTGCTCAGTTATGGAAGGCTTTATTCGCCGGTACAACTTCCTCAATCTAAAAGTTAGCGTAAGATGAGTAATAAAAATAATTTATTTCTTGAAAAAGTTTTTTTTACCGATTTCAACTGCTTTGCTTTCGCGATGTGCGCGCGCTAAGTTGTCGTAAGATGTTTTTGAACAAGCTTTTTCGGTTCAAAATTGGATTATTTTCCCGTTTCATTGTCGCTTGGTACTTTAGAAAACTTCATGGGACGTAATTCTGAATCGCCTTTATTTCTATAAGCAATTTAGCGGCGAAAAAAGTCGGACTTTCTTCGAGACCAAAAATGCTTTCGCGTTCAAGTATTCGTGTACATCACGTCGCGTATAGTGGGAATTTCTATTTCAATCAACAACAACTGATCTGAATTGTCCTTTTAATCTGTCCAAAAATGTTTGAATCGCGATACAAAACTAATTGCGATTTTGAGACGGCAATACCACATTATATTGGCGGCGTTGGGAGAAAATATATTCCGTATTGGGCTCCATCGCTTCGCGACTCCGCCCAATACGGAATATATTTTCTCCCAACTAGCCGCCAATATAATGTGGTATTGCCGTCTCAAAATCGCAATTAGTTTATAGTATTTCTCAAAAAGATGCAACCAATGATGAAATGTATTACGGATATAGTCGAAATATCTTCGGATCTTCCTCTGGAATTTTCGTAAGTCTTCGTCAATCTTCGGAAATTGATGGGAAGCAATCGGAAAATATTCGTGAATCCTCGAAAATACAGCTGTTCTTTGTAAAAATTCTCAATCATTTTGAAAATCCTCGTAGCCAAGTCTGAGTTGTTTTAGGGTGGCTTTTGTATACTAAACAAAACAATGCATGGGTCACGCAAACATCAAATAACTCATTTCACGGCACTAGCTCGAAAATATAATCTGTCAGTAAAATAAACTATGGTTTCACATGTAGCTCGTTCTCGGCACATCAAAGGCCGATAGTAGGTGATATCATCTATTTCCCACGGCTTTTTCTAAGCCTTTTTGTTTACGTACCTGTATCCATTAATATAGCTGCTATCTAAAATAATTCCGCAAATCGTTGTCATAATTTTGCAGAGCTTCACGGTGTTAGTTACAAGCTCCTAACGCCAAATAGTTGTACCTTTTTTGTCATCATACCTATTGTTGTTGCTATAACCTATTTTAAAACTGAAATTTCTTCCAAGCAAAGCCGGGTAGCTGCGAAAGGGAAAGTGACTGGGTACTCTTATGTAGCAATATCCGGAAACACAAGCGGTGTAAGTCACGAGAAACTGAAAAACAAAAAAGTCACGCGAATGAACGTTCACCGGAAGTAACTGTGTTGAGTGAACTTTACCTTTCGTTCTGTTCTGTTTTGTTTATTTTACAGGAACATTTGCTGCTGTTGACGGCATGTTGATTTTTGTTTTATTGTGATTACCCAACAACATTGGTGAGTACTTCAACTTTAACTTTAATTATTATTGATTTAAAAAAAAAAAAATTCATGATTTCTGCTTCCCGAGGCTGGCGGCAAGGAAAGTAAAAGTAAGCAAATTACGACAATTGAAGGAAAAGAAAAGGAAACTCTAGTAAATAATTGAATTAATCAATAAATCAATGAATAAATATATCATTAAATATATAAGTTAATAAAAGATAACGATGGCTTGTAAAGCTAAATAAGGAATTAGGTAAAGTTTAGAATGAGTTTTTTTCAATTATAATTGATGGTGTATCAAGATAGCTATTTTCTTTCTTTAAAATCTGTATAAGCATATCGTGTATATGTCTTTTGAAAGAGTTTTTTTCCTAAATGTTTAAACGTTCCATAATTTACCCCAAATCTCTAGAGAATGCAGATCTTTGTATTTTTAGTTTAACGTGCATTACATAAAACGTGCCAGCAGCGGCTGATCTGGTATTATAGGAATGTATATTTGAGAAATATTTGAATACATTTTAAATATTTACAGGAGCCAATTTATTTTTAACATTGTACATTATTAGATTCAATGTATAGAAAATAAACAGGCAATATACTATTTTTGACGAATAAAGGAATGGCATGGTCATATCTACTTGAAAAGTTCATTAGCCGTAGCGCCCGTTTTTGAAGGATGAGAAGTTTTTCTAAGTTAGATTTTGAAGTCTATACCCAAGAACTTAAGCCGTAGATTAGATAAGGGTAAACAAACGACTGATCAATTTGAATTAGAGTACACACCTGTTTCGAGGTGCGGTGACCTATTTATGTTAGTGCGTTGCACTCCGGGTTCGAGCCCTGGCCGTTGGTCAATTTGTTCTGTTCTTGGGCAAGATACTTAACAGATACTTAAGTGCCTCTCGCCACCCAGGAGTGTAAATCATGGGTACCAGCGACAAAATACTGGGGGTAATATAGCGTTGAACAGGCATTCAACACAAGATATAGCAATACTCCTAGTCAGCTTCATGCTACTTAAACCAGGAATAATCTCCGGCGGTGTGGGCCAGTTTTAGTGCCCGGAGTGCGGGTTTATCTTTTGAGGATATTGCAGTACATTTACATTTAATTTGCACTGAAGAATAAGCTGGAAATAACAACCACACATCACACAATCGTGTAATGGAATTATACCAAGCTTTTAATTCGTAATTTTGTATTAGGCTTTGCATTTTTATTTTATAATTATTGTATTAATATGTAGTAGATTGTAAAGCGCCTTAGGAAAATAGGATTTGGCACTATATAAATTTTAATAATTATTATTTTTAAGTTTGTCAATTCCACTGATGTTCATACAAGTGTTGGTTTTTAGACCTTTTTATGACAGTTTGAAGGTTTAAAAATTAAGAAGATTTAAACATGATTTCAGGATAAAATGCATTATAAAAGTTATAATATCCATACGTTTGTCATCATCAGGGTTAACGTTATTATGCATGGAAAAGGTTGCTGGATGGCAAGCCTTGACATGATTAATAAGGTTACGTGGCAGGTTTCTGTAAAGGATGTGTTGTAATGTCCGACAAACTTTGTAATGTGTTTGTTTTTATTTTTATTAGGCTTACAGAAAAGAGTATCATGGACAACATACATGTAGTGGAAGTTTTTAGAAGCCATCTGCATAGCCGTAGTCGTTGCTTATTACCTTCTCAACACCGGTCGCAGTCGAAAGGCCATCGAGTTATGTAAGGAATGTTTGATTATCCTAAATGACAAAGGTCAGGGAATGAAAGAAGAATTGGCCAAACAAGTTTATTTTCGTATCTATTATGCAATGTTCACATCGTACTCTGTTATCGCTGATTACACAAATGCAATCCTACACGGGAATAAAGTTATCAACGTATCCCCCGATTGTAGTACAAAAGCCAGTGTTGCCATAGAAATAGCAAAATATATCGGCGTCAAAACAAAAATATAGAGGCAAAAGAACTTTACGAGAAAGCAATCGATATCTTGATAAAAATTGGCGACAGAAAAGGAGAAGCAGATGCTTATGGAAATTTTGGATTTATGCTTTATCACCTTGGAGAATTTATCGATGCTAAAGAATATATGGAGAAAGCACTGGTGATTAGTATAGAAATTGGTGACAGACAAGGAGAAGCAGCAAATTACGGAAACCTAGGAACTGTGTTTCGTTCTCTCAGTGATTATCACAAGGCTAAGGAATATATTGAGAAAGCACTTGTAATCAAGAAATCCATCGGTGACAGAAAAGGAGAAGCAACAAATTACGGAAACCTAGGAACTGTGTTTCGTTCTCTCGGTGAATATCACAAGGCTAAGGAATATCTAGAGAAAGCACTTGTGATAAGGAAAGCCATCGGTGACAGAAAAGGAGAAGCATCAGATTACGGAAACCTAGGACCTGTGTTTAGTTCTCTCGGTGAATATCACAATGCTAAGGAATATCTAGAGAAAGCACTTGTGATCAGGAAAGCCATCGGTGACAAAGAAGGAGAAGCGGCAGATTACGGAAACCTAGGAAATGTGTTTCGTTCTCTCGGTGAATATGACAAGGCAAGGAATATCTAGAGAAAGCACTTGCAATCGACAAAGCCATTGGTGACAGACCAGGAGAAAAATCAGATTACGGAAACCTAGGAACTGTGTTTCGTTCTCTCGGTGAATATGACAAGGCCAAGGAATATCTGGAGAAAGCACTTGCAATCGACAAAGCCATCGGTGACAGACAAGGAGAAGCAACATCTTACGGAAACATAGGAACTGTGTTTAGTTCTCTCGGTGAATATCACAAGGCTAAGGAATATCTAGAGAAAGCACTTGCAATCGACAAAGCCATCGGTGACAGACAAGGAGAAGCAACATCTTACG
This sequence comes from Desmophyllum pertusum, assembly GCA_029204205.1. Classification (NCBI taxonomy): domain Eukaryota; kingdom Metazoa; phylum Cnidaria; class Anthozoa; order Scleractinia; family Caryophylliidae; genus Desmophyllum; species Desmophyllum pertusum. The sequence continues at coordinate 183,646 of MU827364.1, forward strand.
GAAACCTAGGAACTGTGTTTAGTTCTTTGGTGAATATAACAAGGCTAAGGAATATCTAGAGAAAGCACTTGTAATCAAGAAAGCCATCGGTGACAAAGAAGGAGAAGCAGCATCTTACGGAAACCTAGGAACTGTGTTTAGTGATCTCGGTGAATATGACAAGGCTAAGGAATATCTTGAGAAAGCACTTGTAATCAAGAAAGCCATCGGTGACAGACAAGGAGAAGCATCAGATTACGCAAACCTAGGAACTGTGTTTAGTTATCTCGGTGAATATGACAAGGCTAAGGAATATCTTGAGAAATCACTTGTAATCAAGAAAGCCATCGGTGACAGACCAGGAGAAGCATCAGATTACGGAAACCTAGGAACTGTGTTTCAAGGTCTTGGTGAATATGTCAAGGCTGAAGAAAATATCGAGAAGGCACTTTCTATATTTAAAGATATCGGAGACCGTGAAAAAGAGGTTGTCGCCTTTCGTGATCTTTCACTGGCGAAGTTATCACAAAGAAAGTTCCAGGAAGCGTCTCGATGTCTTTTTCAAAGTATTGACAAATGCGAACATTTGCGAGATCAGTTTCTTGTAGACAACGATCAATTGAAGATATCTTTTCTAGATTGTCACATTTTCCCCTATCAAGAACTTGCTGCATTGTTTTGCGACGCTGAGAATACTGATCAGGCTCTTTATGTTGTAGAGCTAGGACGGGCTAGAGCCCTGGCTGACTTGATGGCAGCTCAGTATTCTGCTGAAACTCAAATCTCATCTGATACGCAATCATGGGTTGGCATTGAAAGTATTATGAAGAAAGAAAGTAACTGTACTTGTCTTTGCATTGCTTATCATGGTCAACATATTCTTTTGTGGATTCTCCGAACAAACGGAATCATTACTTTCCGAAGAATATCAGTGAATGAAGACTTTGTTCACCCGGATCAATTTCCGATTTAGTAGAATTTTTCTCCAAAAGCTTCCGCAGCTTTGGCATTTTGCCCGTGGAGGAATGCGAAGATCGATCTTTAAATGGCACTCAACCCAAATCGAAATCATCACAGCGAGAGAGCTCATCAGCTTTGCGACTTGCTGAGGAAGATGAAAACGAATGGCAAGATCCCGAACATTTGTTTTACAAATTGATCATCGCTCCTGTGGCTGACTTACTAGAGGAGCCAGAAATCATCATTGTTCCTGATCGCTACTTGTACCAAGTTCCATTTGCAGCATTAATTGACGAAAGTGGGAAGTCTGTATCAGAGACTTTCAGGATCCGCATCGTTCCTTCTTTGACGACTCTCAAGCTCATTCAGGACAGCCCAGCGGACTATCACAGTCAGACCGGTGCACTGATAGTGGGGAATCCTGAGGTTAGTCGGGTGTTTTACAAGGGACGTCTTACAAACTTGGGACCATTGCCTGGTGCAGGAAAAGAAGCAGAGATGATTGGACGACTGCTTGGTGTTCAGCCTTTGTTAGGGCAGCACGCAACTAAGGAGGCGGTGCTTCAAACGATAAACTCAGTGAGTCTGATACATTTTGCTGCACATGGTAATGCCGACAGAGGTGAAATCGCCCTTACACCTCTATGCCCTTCTAACAGGATTCCACAAGAAGAAGACTACCTATTGACAATGTCCGACATTGCACAAGTTCAACTGCGGGCCAAACTGGTAGTACTCAGCTGTTGTCACAGTGGACGAGGACAGATCAGATCAGAGGGAGCTGTTGGAATCGCTCGAGCGTTCTTAGGATCCGGTGCACGCTCAGTGTTGGTGGCACTATGGGCTCTTGGAGACAGAGCAACAGAGCAGTTGATGAATTGTTTCTACCAGCACCTTGTTCGTGGGGAAAGTGCCAGTGAATCCCTTCACGAGGCCATGAAGTGGATGAGAGCTAACGGATATCCTAAAGTTTGTGACTGGGCACCTTTCATGCTGATCGGAGATAACGTGACATTTGAATTTGGAAAATAAAAGTAAGTTTAACTGAGAGAAAAACAAATTTCATAATTTGATTTTAGGAAATCAATTAACTGTGGGAAATAATAATCATCAATCTTAGATTTTGTTAAAAGTAACAAGGAATGTAATATGCCAGTCTCGTTTCATTCTAATTTTAATTTACTGTTATTTTATGCCACAACAGACAGGATAGCACCTAAGCTCAGTTGTTAGTATTAAGATGATACGTTTTTAAGCTTTTCAAGTTTCTCAACTTGTGCTCGATTTTAAATATCTACGTCCTAGAGACAAGTCGTCATTTGTGGTTAAATAATCGTCCATGAACCCGTGCCCTGCTCTCCTCTGTTTTGCCGTCACCTTGGATTCGCAAAACGTGGAGATTTGGAACGAGTGAAAGAGGGCTACTCCTACTCCCTTGTCCGTTGTTTTGCACTCGCACCAACCCTCCAATGTTTTCTTATCCCACATGGCGGCTTATAAATACTCGTTGGAACTCGCTCACACAAAATACGCCTGCGCTACAGGCTATATTTTTAGACGGCGACTTGCCTTGAATAAATTATTTTAATTCCATATCTTGCTATCTTTGTGTGTACCATAGATATCCAGTACATAAATACATATAAACTGCCGTTTATAACCCCCCCCCCCCCCCCCACCCCCCTCCCGCGTATAAGCCCCCGATTAAGGGCCCATCTACCTGTAAACAAAAGAAAATACATCCGATTATAAGCTCCCCCGGATATACCCCCCCCCCCCCCCCCTCTAGTTTTTGTTCCAAATATTGAAATGAATTCGATTTATTAGGACGCTTTAGAGCTTAATTAAAAAAACAGTAAATGACAAACGTATTCGATCAACACTGCTGTAGCTCATTTCGAAATGTTTTTTTTAATCCGCTTATAAGGGCCCTCGGATATAAGCCCCCCCCCCCCAGTTAATAAGCCCATTTAAAACCCCTTACGAAGTTGTATAAGCCCAGGGCTTATAAGCGGCCGTTTACGGTATTACATACATACTCCGTTTTTTTTAAGACGGAAAGGGAATTCTTGCGATCTCCCTACTTATTTTTTTGTTTTGTTATGCTTGTATATTTTAAGTGGTTTCTTTTGAGGGGCTTCTGTATGTCGAAACATAACCTTTTTGGTTTGGGATGACGGCAGAGAACTGGAGCCTAAAATATAATTTACTGTCTTTACTTCATTATAGAAATCAGGAATGCACCGCTATATTTATACAATCGTAACATCATTTTCATCATTTTCATGATTTATCTGTGTTTCTTTTGTAGCTGGTGTTTTACGAATAATAAAATAAAGGACTTGATCCAGACGTAAATAAATGTATTACAAGTAATAGTTTGTGAATACTTTGTTTCATAACATGACGGTTTTTTACATGTAATCAGTTACACATAGTATAATCGTGATCTTTCTTGAGAGACCAGCTTATAAAAGGGGCGAACCAGGGGGCAGGCAGCGCCCTTTGATCTTGCCGCTTTTCCGCTATACATGATCGCACAAGTAAAGAAATCTGTCAATCATTCGAGAAACCTACCTCTACGGGAGTTTGCTGTGGAATTTTCATCCATGGTGTCCCACAATGACCAAAGTTCAGTAAAACAGCGACCGAATCGTTCCCATAGATGTTTAAATGTGGAATCGCCAAAATATTTCTGAACGAACACAAACGCACGTCATGTCCGCCATCGTCCGCCATGTTTATTTTAAACAAACCAGTACTTAGTCTCGCTCGGCCAAATTTCTTAAATGTGCAATCATGTATACTAGGTCCCAGGCCTCGCTGCTAGCCCCCCTGGGGCGAACCATCTGCCAAGAATCGTATACAGTTACGTTTAGTGCGCAACTCAAGCACACATTCTACTGTTATTAACACTATTCAGACGGGGTGGGGGTGTGGATCTGCCCGCCGGGAATTTGACCATTTATAACTTTTTTTTAATATTGAAGTAAAAGCCGCCGAACTTTTCGACTTTATCTAAAATTTACCAGGGAACAATTCAATATGACATGTCATTGTTCACGAACTTACTGATACCAGGTCAACCACATATTGACAGGCATGTTTTTCCAAATTTGGACTTGTTTTTTTAATATATAAAATAACTTTATTTTATTGGTTTTGACTCCCCCGGTTTGAAAATAACAAAAAACGCCCGGTCTGAATAGTGTTACACTCTTCTGTTCATTTATAAAACAGATAATTATAAGCCTTAGTACCAATAGCAATTATACCAATAATTCACTCGATTGCCGAGTCAAACATTATTCTCGCGTCTTTTATTACATTATTGTACATTATATATAATTTACTGTGTAAAACTCGCGCTGTGATTGGTTTAGAACCGTCCTCTATTAGAGTACAGACGGACGAATGACGTCACGTTTGGCGGGAAAACACGCGCGCCCTGCCACAACACAAATTCTTCGCATCGCCGTCTCAAAACAGAGAAAACTTTTCATCAAACGGGAAATATTCCGTAGGAAATTCAATGTAGATCAATTAACACGAATTTTAAATCAGCTGTTCAAGCTTGGCTAGAACTTGGAGGAAAATATGATGGACTTTTAGATCATTTTGAACAGAATCCGAGAAATTTAGTGAGATTATCGATCGCCGTGAAGCGACTTGCAACGGGATTTGGACTGGAATAATTTAGATTGTTTTTCCTCATATCAGGTTAGTCTCTAAATATTTGTTTTTCGAAACATTTGCTGAGTTGAGCTGTAGTTTTATTTGAGTGCATGAAAACACTGTGGCCTAAACTCGATGTTTGTTGACATAATTTTTATGGGCTTATTTAGTGTACATTCAAGTGAAAATCAAAGCGAATATCTCCAAAATTATGTAAAACGAATATATTCTATTTGGCCGTGGGTCTGTACTCTAATAGAGCACAGAAGACGTCAAAACGTGACAAGAGCAACAGTGACCCACTCGACTGCGTCTCGTGGGCCACTTTAGTTGTTCTTGTCACGTTTTGACGTCATCTGTACTCTATTAGAGTACAGACCCACGGCCAAATATAATCTATTTGTTAAGTGATGCTTCTGAATAAAGTAATTTATAATAAGGTTAAGGTTACCGTGTACCTTCAGGGGTGTCTCAAGTCTAAAAAATGTAGCGCGTCCGGATTAAACTCCAGATACCTAAAACCCTATATCAAATTAAAGCTTATAGAGCTGGCTATCTAAATATACTAACCATTACGAAATAAAATGAATTGTCGAATTTTTCGAGATGTCTAAATACAAGGGTCCGAATCAGCTTTTGAAAGCTACAACTCTGCGCGAATTATATATTTCGCTAATTTGATTTGTTCTCGGGTTTCCGGACCCAAAGCGCTAAAAAAAACGTGTCGGGGATTCCCCATATTCAATTGCAGTGTAGCCTGCGTAGCAAGCGTTCCTGTACGAACGAAAAGCTTTTTCCTCGATCGAAGAACTTTTTCTGCATTTTGGCCGCGCGAAAATTGGGGCGAGAAAAAAGCTCTTCGATCGCGGAAAAAGCTCTTCGTTCGTACAGGAACGCTTGCTACGCAGGCTAATTGCAGTGAAAAGATAGAGAACATTTTCTAAATAGGGCGAACAAAATATGTAGTGATCGCGCGGAAACGGCTCCCAACGAAAAAGTTTTCCGAAATAAAAAATTCCCCGACCAATTTTTGTTGTTTATATGTTAATCTAGATACTGTCCAAATTTGAGGTCAATCGCTCAAATTCCCTTTGAGTTGTAACTCTTTAAAGACGCCTCTATCGGCCCGAAATAGATTTCGAGAAAACAGCGGGAGAAGTATTCACATTCCACTCACACCTCACTTCCGGTTAAGTCTCTCGCACTGTATTTTTCCGTTAATAATTATCGGATTTCCATAGAATTTTCTTTATATGAAAGGTCATCATGTAAACTACATATCTAAGTGGAAACGTGTTTTTGGACCAATTCTGTCCTTTGAAGGTATACGGTAACCTTAAGCCTATTACCAGCTAATTAGACAGTTTTGTGAGGGCGTTTACGAAGCATGAATCATCACAGGAGAGATGTTACTGTCCTTATTATTAATAAATAGTTTAAAATTTCACAAAAGCCAGCAGTAGTTTTCTTTCAGTTTTACAAAAAATGAGACAAAAGTTTACTCTAAATTATACTCATTTGTAGTCTGCGAAAGAAGTCGGATTTTCCGTCGGCGGGTTCCGAAATCCGAACTTCCAACAAAAAAAAAAATTCCCGAAAGCCAAAACATATATTCGAGTTGGAACTTTAGAAAGATGATTTGGACGTTCAAAATTTAGACTTCACGGAAAACTCAACAATTCATTTTCTTAAAAAAATTATTGGCATACTCAAATATATTTAATTTGTTATAGGGTTTGGGGTATCTGTAAGGTAATCGAAAGCGTAAGCTGCATTCGTCGCATCAGGGCGGGACAGGGCGTCGAATCGCGCTTGCATTCGCTTCGGCCGCTCCATGATGCGGAGTGGGCCTGGGTCTAGTCCGCTCTTCCCGTGTTTTGGAGAAAAATACGGAGGAACTCATTTGAGCGTAAGCCATTACTGCTTTGAAAAATTAAATGCAGGTAAAATAGCAGCGATCAGATTAAAAGTAGTCAAACAGTGGTAATCATAACTGATTTATGTGGGAAACTTAAGGTCTTATGCGAATAATTGTCGTCTTAGTCTCGACCACAAAAATGGCGCCCGAAGAAATTGTAGTGACGGTCAGCGACTATGTAAACTAAACAGTTTTTTTTAGTATACCCTAAATCAGCGAATGGTTGTATAATTATTTCCCCAGGATGTTCTCCTCGACAACGTCCGCCATTTTGGAAACAAGAGATTCGGGAAAACCCGACATATCTAAAACTGGTGCCCAGGCTTTTGCATCGTGGTGTCCGCCCCGACGGACGCGTTTTTACGCCCTCTCTCTCTTTCCGCCATGGGTCGCATACAGTATTTTTATTTCTTGATTGTTATTTTATTTTCCACTTATGCATAATACATTGTTCCTGTATTTTACCTATTGTATATTTTGTAACTGTAAGCGCTACATCAGTTAGACAGGAGACGCTCTTCAAATATGGTGCATAAGAAAGAGTCTTAAATAACTAAGACGTCTCGTAAGAACTACTGTGAGAAACTGATCATAGCTTGAACCTGGAGTGATGTGAAATAAACTGCTGTTGGACCCAAGTCTTGTGTTCTTCCTGACCGCTCCTAAGAAGCGATAAAGGTACCAAGATCGTAACGGGAAAAAAAGATCTTAACGTACCCAGCAACGCGTGCGATCCAGAGCTATTGAAATTAAATTGTCCACAAGGTGAGAGATTCTACAATACATTTGGGACACTTAGTAAATTGTGCAAATCTATTTTACATGTTATCTCTTGCTCTCAGCGACTCTCAGCGACTCTCATAGACACCCATGAGCTCTCGTCGAGTTTGAACTTGCTCCGCGAACTTTTCTTGAGAGTCGTCGAGAGTTTTCTCTCGTTTGGTCCACATTTGATAATAGTTGATGAGAGTTGAAGAAAAGTCTCACGAGAGCTGCATGCATCCGGCATCCTCGTGTGACCCGGGCTTAACGCTATCCACCGCATAAATCACTATCCAGTGGATAAGTGTTAACAAAAGCAACCACGCTATCCACTGGATAGAGCGGACTGAATTACTCCGTGATCTGAATAGCGTTATTCATCCTTTGAACAGCCAGACCCTGACTTATACTGTTCTCCCAGTTTAAGCCAGGTTTGCAACACGCCGCACAAAACAATGATTTAAAAAGTTTGAGCCCGTTATAAAAGACCAGGCGTGGCCTTTAACAATTTGAACAACCGTTGCCTCATCTTAAGAATAGGTAAATTTTACCATATCGGACAAACCACGCCTACTGAAACATTCAGAAAATCACACACTATCAGCCTAGATGGGCTAGTTGGGCACAAACAATCGCTGAAATTTGCAGAGAAAGAAAAAAAACACGCACAACTTAGTAAGTAATTTGCGCTGAGGATATTGGAGAATACCTCATCGTGTGTGCAGGATTTATTTCGCTGGGAAAACCTTGCGTAAAGTCACACGTGCGATGCGGCGGGGCTTTTTTAACAATGATTAGCTGCAAACTCGGGAAGCAAACAAGTTGAAATAAAGAAAAGAAAAGACGACAATAATCTGCTTTATTAGATTTCAGGTGAGTAGCCGGCATAGCAACACATAAAGACAACAGGCACAATAGCTGTAGGCGGTTATTAACTGCTATGAAGAAGTTTTAATTTTTTTCCCGCGGGCACGGTGACGCTGATAGAGTTTGCAAAGCAGATCACAGCAGCGACGCGCGACTCATAAGGAAACGAGAGTTTTCCAAAATACCGCTCTATTAGCACAAGAGGTATGTGTGTAAATTAGCACCAAGCACAAAGAGACCCGACTGGGTCATTTCAAATATCGAAAGTTTTAATTATGACTCAATAGAGGGCCTATGTTTGTTGAGTTCGGTCGGCAAACACTGATGAACGCCGACGGCCGTTATGGGCTCTAGCTAGCTAGAGCAAAGTTTCTCAACACCGGCTAGTGGATGAAACGAGGCATAAAAGCACATACAAAAAAATATACCACTTCTTTTAAACTCAACTGCATACTCAAGAACACGAATTTGTCAGAACTGACGGACGTAAAATACACAAGAAAAGCTCTTCTCCGCATAACTAATATTTGCTGTGGAAATCTTATTTCCTTTCTGCGAAATTCGCCCTATTTTGTTCTCGCTCGTTCCGAAAGTTAATTCAACTTTCAATGCAAACAGCCTACAAAACCAACAAGAATTATTTACTGAGAATAAATTTAGTACCCTAGCCTATATTACATCAGCTGCATTCTTGAGAAATTGTCGTTGTGAATAGAAGTTCCTTAAACTTTCAATAGATTTTCAAAGCCTTTAACGCGATCATAACTAGTAGGAGATATGATAATTGTCTCCTTTATCTTAATTTACTGATCCTTTTGATAAGCTGAAAAATTCCAATAAAAAAACTGACCATGTCGGCAAATTTAAACATTTGTATTGCGGATAATTATTTGCGCTTCAAATCTAAGTTTCCAAGTTTCTAAATGCCTTTTTATTTTCGTCTATCACATATACAGTGCGGTCCAGTTTTGCCGATTCAATTTTACTTTCGGTCGCGAGCTATCCAAAAGAATTGAGGACGCTTTGAGTTAGGATTGTTTTAAAGTCTAAGCTCTCTGAGCGGACACACTCGTAAGCGGACAGCTCTACTTGAAAAAACACCGTTTGAACTCATACAACTGACTGTGTATTTACACATTCCCGTAAGCGACCATGTAGCTTCAGTTGCGGACACTTTTTCTGCTTCCCGAAAGTGTCCGCTCACGGGAGCTTCGACTGTATTTTGGTCGTTTTCAAATCCTGAAGTAAATGATCGAACATATACGCTAAGCTTCATACTCTGCGAGGAACTGGGCCGGCCATGTAGCTGCATGAAGGGATAACTTAACATCTATCTTTTTCATATCTGTAGATAATAAACCCCCACAAAAATTCTTCTCCACATTTAAAACAGAATATGATCTCTGTCTTCGCGGTTTCAAAACCGATTCAGCTAGTTTCGGATAACTTTACATATGTTTTACTCCGATTGATAGGAATAAAGATCTTTCATTCCCCACATTTTTAATCCTACATTTTACTGCTGAGATACTTTTCAAGAAAAACTAAACATCACAGCTAAATATATTTCATTTACAATTCACAAGGAATATTGATTTATTTTTTTGTGTATCATATTAAAAGATAAAGGATTGTGGAAAGAAATGATGGTATATTTTAAGCTTGGCAGAAATATGAGAAAGATATTATTCTGTCAGTGACACAAGCTACTCGGAAAAAAATTTTCCGAGTTCCCCCAACAGGAGTCGAACCTATGACCTTCCGCACACCGGTCGGACGCTCTACCACTGAGCTACAGGAGACTCGTGGGATTTATTTAAGGATTTATTCACCTTCAAATACTCAAAGGTCTGGTGTCAGCACGTGTTTGAAATAATACGACTTTTGCATTGACTGATGTAGAACAAAAATACGGCGTGTTACAACTATACGTTCAGTAAGACAGACAGTACTACACATGAATTATATAATTATTTGTCGAGCTTCGTGTATTTTCAGTTAAACTGTATAGTATTATTTGGCTGGCAAAATTATTAAGGGGCGTATCAGGGGATAATATGTTGCGGCTCTGTACAAATTGCTTATTGTATAGCTCACAGAGCTCCCAGGCACACGAATGTCAATATTTCATTGTATAAAATCAAGTTTTCGCCGCAATGACTTCAGTAAATTCTTCAGAGCAAAGAGCAGATTATTTTGGCTGATTTTCAAGACTAAAAAAGCGTCTACTTCTGCGGAAAGTATGCAACAGATTTCTTGTAGACTTAGTTTTCTTTCCAAATGTACGAAATTAAACTAGTCTCGTAATAAACTACACCTCAATTCAATTTTGTTCAATTTTATTTTTCTTTTGACTAGAAAATCTGACCGAAAGGACAATAATATTACGAATACAATTCAATCCATTGATATTGAAAATCACTTGTTAATTGCCGGTTTTGTGTTCGAGCAATGAGATAAGGAAAAAGACATAATAGTGATTTAGAATTGCCTTGCAAGGGAAGGCTTTTTTCTCACACATATTAGAAGTTCCCTTCCAATACAATAACCTTGCGAAATGCAATTTATAATCTTATTTTAGCACAAACTGATTAATTTTATTAGCGGCCTTTCTTGTCCAATTCATACGGCTAGGAATTCGTCTGGAATGATTTAAGCGATGGTTAAGTAAGATATCGAATTCATCAGGAAAAACCACATCAAAGTTAGAACAGGTTTCGCCCTTGTGTGAAGCGCCTTCGTGCAAACTCTCCCATTTATTTCCAATTTATTGCGATTATGTACCACACGCTGTGTTTACAAACTACTAAAAACACGCCGCCCCGCTCTATTTTTATACAAACGTATCAGAAAATTTTACCAATAAGAACATTTTCACAACAAATGTATTCTTAAAGAATAACGGATGCATGAAATATGATTCTCAAAAGTTGGAATTAAGGTTAACTGATAAAAAAAAACCTGACCACCACATGCACAATAAAGGAACTTACGACAGATCTGTGGGGTTTTAAAATTAGTAAACATATTTTAACATATTTTGTGTGTCTATGACAATAAAGAGGCGTTGCCAAAAAGAGAATATGAAAACGTGAACATGCCGCACGGAAGTAGTTAATTTATCTCGCTAGCTAGATCTGATTGCAAAATTAAAAAAAAAAAACTACAAAATAGTTTGGGTGTGCGGTGCCCCAGCTACCAAACTTAATCCACTCAAGTCCAAAGTTTTTCTTCGTTATTCTTCAATTTACACCTCAGATATAATCAAGAAATAATGCAACAATCGAAAGTGTCCAAAAAGACTTATCAAACTAAATTTTCTGCTTGTTCTGCTTATTCCCTACATTGTGATTTTTACATGGACATATACAGTATCAAATGGACATACTGGTGGGCAACGTTAAAAAAAAAACACTACGATGTTCCAAAGGAGTAGTGGTCTCTGACTGTTCATATAAACATTTCACATGGGTTGGGTGGGTAAAGGGTTGGGTGGGTAAAAATGACCCTTATGATGCATGCTGATGTTCGATCTCATTCACAGTTGTACATGTACTACTGTAAAGCACATTTGAACATATGGAATCTGTGCTATATAAATGCATTACTATTACCATTTATAAATCGAAAAGGTGGAGAGCTTCTTGAACTAGAGGAACAAATGTTCCGTGTCCGTGCACACACCGAGGAGAATCAATAAGCTTGGAACTCATTAGTGTACATGAAAGAAATTAAAGGTTTGCAAATCCTCCGAGGGTCAGAGATGCCAAGACATGTCTCCAATTGAACCTATACAGAGTGCTCGTTCACACGCACTACGTTAGGAAACCTGTTACATCCAAACTGGTGTAAACCAAACTTCTTAGATTAAACATTAATGACAGTTAATATCTCTAGCTTAACTTTGACTGCAAGTGTAAATAAATGTTTGTAAGCCGTATCTAACAGGAACAGAGAGTCACAGACATGTCTCAATTTGACCTTCACGGGCGCTATTTTAGGCAATTCTGTCGCATCCAAAACTTCTTTGAATTAACATTGTTGTGAATCAGTTCAAATATCTAGCTTGGAACGGAAAGGGTAAAGACAAGTTTGTAAATCCCTACAGGGACAGAGAGTCACAATAAACATGTCTCATGTCTGAGCCCGCTTAAAAGAAAGGCCGCTAGTTCATCGACGCTACTTCTCACGATCTGTTGCATACAAACTGTCTGGTGTAAAACAAAATTATCAGATTAACTGTGCGAATCAGAAAAGCGTGAGTCACTGAACACTTTGATTTAAGCTTGGACTTTCCTTTACCAAAAATCGGCCCTATTTTCTTCCTGTACTTATTTTATTGCTATTTTCGCAAAGCTTTTCTGCAAAAACAAAGTGTAAATTTGAGTTTTTTTCTTCTTCTTCTGCTTGCCGTTTGATCATGTTATCACAAGGCTAAGGAATATCACGAGAAAGCACTTGTGATCAGAAAAGCCATCGGTGACAGAAAAGGAGAAGCAGCAGATTACGGAAACCTAGGAACTGTGTTTCAATTTCTCGGTGAATATCACAAGGCTAAGGAATAAATAAACGTGTTCACGCTTTTGATTCACACAGTGATGAATGAATCAGTTTTTTGAGCCAGGGCTACTGTAGCGCACTGCTTCATTCTTCGGTGAGTATTGTTTTCGTTAACCTACGAACAAAGATGGATTTCCCTGTCGTGGCACAACAGGTGAAAAACCTCGGCGTTTGCAGGCTACCTTTTTGGCATCCAGTATCTCAGTTAATAATAGATGAACGCCAGCTATATATAGTCTCTGTTTTCGCCCCTCGTTATTTGCAGTTGTTAAGATTTGGCCATTAATATGATTACTGACCTTGTTTCTGGTTTCACGACATGCCATCAGAAAACCGCTCTATCATAGTAAGAACCATTATCTAACTCATTTGACGTTTTGTTATAACTAACAGAACTAAATTACACGTAATATAGTCCGGAGAAGATTTACCTTTTACAGTCTGGACACACCCTGCCCAGGAATTGATTTAGACTCCAGTCGGTTGTCGTCAAGTTGGATCATGCTGAAGCCGTGCTGCTTATTGATTGATGAATGAGAATAGGAAACTCTTGGAGAGTTCTACGAATATGTGTTCCAAAATACGGTTCTTCAGTGTTCCTTGGATGAGCCAGAGGTATAACTACTAGGAATACTGGTGTAACGCGATTGGGGAGTTGCCATTTTGACCAGCACAGAAGATATGCCGGGTGACCCTTCGTAACGTCCTGCTGGTAACCTTCAATGACATTTTTTGTTTACCTTGGAACATTATTACAAGATATAGCCCACAGTTGTGAGTGCGACCTTGGCAAAGGCTGATCACTATAAATAACAACCATCTCGGTAAATTAAGCTTTCCTGTGGAGTGGTTTTCTGTAAACCAAAACCAAAAGTCATCACACATCTGGCCAATCTCAACACACGCAATGAGCCAATCAGAACTCGAAGCAAAAACATGCAACTGGTGTCAAGCGTGGAAAAAGGCGGTTTCTAGAGCATGTGTTGCACGAGTTAACCCTTTCACCGAATAGAAATTCTCTTGATGTATGTAATTCTCCTACTAGCATATAAAGAAATGTACGGAGACCAGTAGGCATCGCGGATTTGATGTATTTATTTGACTTATTAAAATTCATTGATCATATTCCAGATTAACTTTCGGGATTGTCACGTGCGCTTTTTTCCGACAACCTTTCTCGAAACAGCTGTATATATTTCATTGTATAAAGTCATCTCACTTACATTATAAACACTAATGATTTGTAAGCATTATTTAGCACTTGTTTCATACAAATGGACTTTTTGAAAGACCCTTGAAAAAAGTCGGACCGCCGTTTTTCAAGTTAACCTTTTCGTAATCCGTTTCAATGTTGTCCAATTTTTGTTTTCTGTTTTTCTATGGGTTGAAACCATTATTTCGTAATTTCAATCTATTTTAAGACCAGTTCGTGTGTAACAGAAGTTCCGAAAATAGCGAGACATAGCCCCTTTAATATCAATATTGTCTTCCTAAGCGTTGGATCGTAGAATTCATACAGTTACTAAATAACACTTAGCTAAGCATACCGCTTAGTTAATCAGAGAATCAGTGGTTTGGAGGAAGGGAGGGGCGAAGGGAGAGAGGTGAAAGTGGCTTGACTGACGAGAATTTAGTGAATACAACTTGAAAACACGCTAATGTTCTTCAGGTTTTGTATAAAATTAATAAATCTTGATAAGTAAGACAATCTTGGGTAGGGGCTATTAATGTTACCCTCTTTAACACTACTCAATTCAAAACTATGGATGTAAATTTGCGAAAATTTGTAAAAAATATGTGTCCACATGAACGCATGCGTAGTTGTGAAGAACAATTGTAAAGAAAGCTCAGAATTCAGCGGGATTTGAACCCATGATCCTTGCAATAGTGGCGCAAATGCTACTCCAACTCGCAGATATTTCGCGATGTTTCATTTTGCCTAAATTGTATTATTAAAAATCCATCTGATACATAAATAGATAAATACCATCATGATCGAGAAGGGGCTTGTTGTCTGGGGCTGAACAGGAATAATGGCTTGTTCATTATTCCTGCTCTAAAATTCCCATTATTCCAGTTAAGAAAAAACTCATTATTCCCTTTGAAAAAATATCTCATTATTATTACTCAAATCCAAAATTACATTATTTCAGGGAAATGTTACTGTCAATTATTATTACAAAGGAAACGCCGTTATTCCGTTATTCCCGGAAACTGCTAAGGTCATTATTCCATTATTCCATCTACAATATATAAGAAGGTTCATTTTATGATCACAACATAACTGGAAAATTAAACGAAGCGGTAATGATAAATTCGATAACATAGCTACAGAGAGTTGTTTGGTGATGCGATCTCGTGTCTGTTTTGCAAAGGCGGAAGTATGCAAATTTGTGCAAGAACTTCATCAAATGAATACAAATGGTAACTTGATGGCCTTTCGTGTCTTGTAGTAGGAATGAAGAATTATAACATACCAATAAGAGGAACAGTTATTCTCTAAATTTTGCAGTACTCGTCCGTGAAATGACATAAAGCTAAAATGAAAATTCGATTAATAAATCAACAACAAAAATATCCTGAGTGCCAGAGGTTTAACAACCCTTTGGTAGCCCGGGTACAACAAAACGGAATGATCCATTATTTGAAGGCTACATTGCAGAACTATCCCATCTGACCATTTGGCACAAAGTGAAGTTCGCAAATTTAAAGGATGTATGCGTTTCTTCTCTTCCGTCTTTGTGTAAATCAATCTGCATTTGCGTTTGTTTTGTAGGTATTGTTATAAAAGACGCTGTTGTTTTGGTTTCATTTGTTCAGAAGATCGAATATCGGGACACGGTAAGTTTATTCCTTGCTCCAAACTGTAAGCTGCTGAACTGAGAGCTCTGCATAGGTGATATTAGATAATCTAAATATCACGGAGAAACGGATTGCATCACTCGCGTGACTAATAATGAATGAAAAGAGTAAGTCACCCGAAACTGAAAAACAAAAAAGTCACGCGAATGAACGTCAACCGGAAAAATTTGCTGCTGTTGACGGCATATTGATTTCTGTTTCATTGTGATCACCCAACAACATTGGTGAGTACTTCAACTTCAGCTTTAATTATTATTTATTTTAAAAATCAATTTCATGATTTCTGGCGTCCGCAAAGAACAAAGTGCTAGTCGAGGCTGGCGGCAAGGAAAGTAAAAGTAAGCAAATTACAACAATTGAAGCAAATGAAAATGAAACTCTAGTAAATAATTGAAATAATTTAGCCCCAAATCTCGAGAATGAAGATCTTTGATGTATATTCGAGACATATTTGAATAAATTTGAGATATTTATATAGAGGGGCCAATTTATTTTACATTAGGATAGAAATAGATTCAATGTATAGAAAATTTTAAACAGGCAATATACTATTTTTGATGAATAAAGGAATGCATGGTCATATCTACTTGAAAAGTTCATTAGCCGTAGCGCCCGTTTTGAAGGATGAGAAGTTTTTCTAAGTTAGATTTAGAGGCCTGTCCCCGATAACTTAAGCCGTAGATTAGATAAGGGTAAACTAAAGACTGATCAATTTGAATTAGAGTACACACCTGTTTTCAGGCGTGGTGGCCTATTTATATGTCAGTGCATTGCACAACGGGTTCGAGCCCTGGCCGTTGGTCACTTTGTTCTGTCCTTGGGCAAGATACTTAACTCCCGCAGTGCCTCTCACCACCCGGGAGTGTAAATGGGTGCCAGCGACAAAAAGCTGGGGGTAATCTGGAGTTGGACTGGCATTTCACACAAGCTGTAGCAATACTCCTAGTCAGCTTTATGCTATGGAAAATATGATAATCTCCGGCGGTGTGGGCCAGTTTTAGTGGCCGGAGTGCGGGTTTATCTTTTTGAGGATATTTCAGTACATTTATATTTGATTTGTTCTGAAGAATAATGTAATTTGTGACAATCTTGATTGGCATAAATTGATATTTTGCCGGCACGGTACACAGACGAAAAACGCATGCATTTTCAAACGCTGTCGAGCGTGGAGACATTTGAAAACGGAGCTCTATCGTATTAGTGTGGACAGCAAAAACGGACGCTTTCGAAAACGGTGACGTCATTCACATCGCAAACATCGCGGGCGCGTCTTTATGTCGCATGCGAGATGACTGTTGTAGCGTTTTCGAGCGTATTCAAGCATTTAAGTGTGAACACTCTGTGAAAACGATAGTGTCAACGCGGAGCTTTTGATGCGTTTCTGTAAAAACGGAGCCTTTCATTTGAAAACTCATTATATTATATGTATATTTTTTGATAAAAATAGTTTAGTCACACAGTCACAGCCACACATACATCAGTTACATAAATCACTTACTTACTTTACTTACGCCTAGTACCCCGCCTGGGGCATAGGCCGCCGCCAGGTGTCCTACAGACGTCTCTATACTGGGCTTTCCTCTCTAGCTGGCTCCAGGTCAGCCCCACTCTCCTGACGTCTGATTCCAGGATAAATCACTTACGCTACTTACAAAAAGAAAAAAAGACAAAAAAAAAGAAAATCACAATACAATACAATACAATACAGTACATGCAATATATATTACATTACAGATGGTGTTTCTCTGCGCGATTAGCGTTCAATTAACGCTTTCGAAACAACTCTAAATCCCAAATTTCAATTTACTTAGTAAGACTATTTTTTTTATTGTATAATGGTAGTAGTAGTATAGTATTAGTAGTAGTAGTTGTTGTTGTTGTTGTGGTGGTGGTGTGGTCGTAGTCGTAGTAAGAGTAACAGTATTGAATTTAATTCTAGGACGCAAGGTCTTTCTGAAAACAATTTATTTTTATATAAATACTGATCGATGTTGAATATCGTAGATAAATAAAGATCGATTGATTGACGACTTATAGGTTGATTTATTGTTTGAATGATTGCGGAGGAGGTTGAGATGGCGGGGGAGGTGGTGGAGGTGAAGGTGAAGGAGGAGTCGTAAAGGAGGTCACTGGTAGTGGTAGAGTAGCCTCCTCCGCAGGCAACTCTTACATAAAGGCACGAGTGAGAGACTGGTACGGAGACAAAAAGGTGACTGAGTGGGGTGTGGCCCCAATGCCCGTTCTTTTGCTCCTCGTTTGCCCCAGACCTCAGAGACCCAGGAGTTGCCTGCGGAGGAGGCTAGTGGTAGAGGTGACCGCGGAAGCGTATACAATGTTACATTTTCAAGCACTGCTGTTCAAGTACTTCTTTGGAAATTCGGTCATGATAACATATACGAGTTTACACTTAAAAAGAGAGGCTTGGGAGTGGAATTAACTAGTCTGACGAGAATATGCATACGGGCTATTAATAATACAATGCTTCCTTCTATAACGGTACTTCGTCAAGACAAAACTATGGATGTAAATTTGCGAACATTTGTAGAAATGAATGAATAAATAAATGAACGCATGTGCCGTTTTGATGCAACTTTTAAGAACAGTTGTAAAGAAAGCTCAGCCTTCAGCTGGATTTGAACCCATGCTCCTTTGCGATAATGGCGCAAAAGTCCAATTCGCTATATTCGTGACGTTCCATTTTGATTTATGATGAAAAGGAGCCTGTTGGTATGACGTCACATATGATATAATTAGTCTGGCCCCTTTAATAGCATCGTGTTTCGACTGTTTCGTACTTTCACTTTCCAAAGCGAACTGAACTGATCGTCGTGGTAAGTAAAACTATCCTTGGGTTGTCTTTTCTCGATCTCAACTAGTTTACAATATATAAGAAGATTTATTTCATGACCAAAGCATAACTGAAAACTCGAATCAAACGAAGCGCTAATGGCAAATCAGTCGATAAGACCGAGAGCTGTTTGGCGATGCGATTTCTTGTCTGTTTTGAAAAGGCGGAAGTATGCGAATCGTAGAAGTACTTCATCAAATTAATACAAATGGTAACTTGATGGTCTTTCCGTAACATATGGTATTATAACATGCTAAGAGGAACAGTTATTCTCTAAATTTGCAGCACTCGTCCGTGAAATGAAAGGACGCTAAAATGTAAATTCGATTCATAAATCAACAACAAAAATATCCTGGGTGCCAGAGGTTTTAACAACCCTCTGGTACCCAGGGTACAACAACAACGGAATGATCGATTATTTTGAAGGCTACATTGTATATGACTATCCCATCTGACCATTTGGCACAAAAACGAAGCTCGCAAATTAAGGATGTGTGCGTTTTTGTGTATAATTCAATCTATATTGGCGTTTGTTTTGCAGGTATTATTAAAGACGCTGTTGTTTTGCTTTCATTTTGATCTGAAGATGGAAAAACGGGACACGGTAAGTTTATTACTTGCTCCAAACTGTAAGCTGCCTGAACTGAGAGCTCTGCATAGGTTTGTTAGATAATCTAAATTTGACGAAGAAACAGATTGCATCACTCGCGTGACTAATTCAGTTTCATTACATGTTCGTTGGAGTGTAAAGAGTAAGTCACGCGAAACTGAAAAACAAAAAAGTAACGCGAATGAACGTTAACCGGAAGTAACTGTGTTGAGTGAACTTTACCTTTCGTTCTGTTTTGTTTATTTTAATTACAGGAAAATTTGCTGCTGTTGACGGCATATTGATTCTTGTTTCATTGTGATTACCCAACAATATTGGTGAGTACTTCAACTTCAACTTTATTTATTATTTCATGATTTTTGCCGCCCGCCAGAGCAAAGTGCTAATTGAGGCGGGCGGCAATTGCAAGGAAAGTAAGCAAATTGCAACAATTGAAGGAAAAGAAAAGGAAATTCTAGTAAATAATTGAAATAATTTAGCCCCACATCTCGAGAATGAAGATCGTTGATGTATATTTGAGACATATTTGAAATATTTACAGGGGCCAATTTATTTTACATTAGCATAGAAATAGATTCAATTTTATAGACAATTTTAAACAGGCAATATACTATTTTTAATGAATAAAGGAATGGCATGGTCATATCAACTTGAAAAGTTCATTAGCCGTAGCGCCCGTTTTTTAAGGAAAACGAGTTTTGCGGTGTTGTAAAGTATACATAATTACCGCTGAGGACTGTGTATTTATTAGAATTGACGAGGATTAGTTCACGAGACATCTGCATGGCTAAATATAATTTGCTGTTAAACTGCATTGTGTTCTTTGGCTGGCAGAATTATTAAGGGGCGCATGGGGGGGATAATATGTTGCGCCTCTGTAACAATTGTTTATTGTATAGCACATGCACAGAACTCCCAGGCACTCGAATTTCAATATTTCATTGTCTAAACTCATATCACTTAAATAAAAAAACGCAGATAATGGCTTGTTCATTATTCCTGCTCTAAAATTCCCATTATTCCAGTTAAGAAAAGCTCATTATACCCTTTGAAAAAATCTCATTATTCCGGTCAAAATAAGCTTATTATCCGTCCAGTTTTTAGTTTAAACTCTCGTAAGCGACCACTTGTTGTGCAACACACATTTATGAGACATTCTATTATTTATAATCATCTCAATTATAAAGATAAGTTTTCGATCTCTGTGGATATGTGACCTATACATTCGCTTTCGTTAGTGCCCAGCCTCTATTATTTCACCTCCTGGTCGCTTAGACAGCCCATTCTCGTAAGCGACCAGCTCTAGTTACGACCACGTTTTCGAATTCCCAAGGCCCCGAGGCGGTCGCTTACGGGCCGGTTTCGACTGTACTCAACTATCAAAAATCGATAGAACCCGAGAGTGAGCCGTCTAATTGTTTTAGCATATAAACATGGGATAGACAGTACCTTGACAGTATGGTCGCAAATGTTCTTTCGAATGCCATAAATGCATTTATATGACCCTTTACTCAAATCCAAAATTACATTATTTCAGGGAAATGTTAATGTCAATTATCATTCCAAAGGAAACGCTGGTATTCCGTTATTCCCTGAAAACTAAGGCATAAATTCACGTTATTCTTATCCATTTAATATTCCTCTCAGCCCCCGATTGTTGGCATGACGTCATACACGATATAATTAGTCTGCTTGCTCGGAATGTCGGGGAACCCCCTTAACATCGTGTTTCGTACTTTCACTTTCCAAAGCGAACTCAACTGATCGAACGTGGTAAGTAAAACTAACCTTGTGTTGTCTGTTCTCGATCTCTACTAGTTTACAATATATAATAATATTTATTTTATGATCACAACATAACTGGAAAATTAAACGAAGCGGTAACGTTAAATTCGTTAACATAGCAACAGAGAGTTGTTTGGTGATGCGATCTCGTGTCTGTCTTGAAAAGGCGGAAGTATGCAAATCGTGCAAGTACTTCATCAAATGAATACAAATGGTAACTTAATGGTCTTTCGTGGCTTGTAGAAGGAATGAAGAATTATAACATACCAAGAGGAACAGTTATTCTCTAAATTTGCAGCACTCGTCCGTGAAATGACAGGATGCTAAAATGTAAATTCGATTCGTAAATCAACAACAAAAATACCCTGGTTGCCAGAGGTTTAACAGCCCTCTGGTAGCCAGGGTACAACAAAAACGGAATGATCGATTATTTTGAGCGCTACATTGCAGGACTATCACATCTGACCATTTGACACATAGTGAAGTTCGCAAATTTAAAGGATGTATTGTATGCGTTTCTTCTGGCTTTGTGTATAACTTAATCTGCATTTGCGTTTGTTTTGTAGGTATTATTATTAAAGTCGCTGTTGTTTTGGTTTCATTTTGATCTGAAGATCGAAAAACGGGACATGGTAAGTTTATTTCTTGCTCCAAACTGTAAGCTGCTGAACTGAGAGCTCTGCATAGGAACGGATTGCATTACTCGCGGGACTAATAATTACATTACATGTTCGTTGGAGTGTAAAGAGTAAGTCACGCGAAACTTAAAAACAAAAAAGTCACGCGAATGAACGTTCACCGGAAGTAACTGTGTGAGTGAACTTTACCTTTCGTTCTGTTTTGTTTATTTTACAGGAAATTTTGCTGCCGTTAAAAGAATATTGATTTTTGTTTCATTGTGATTACCCAACAAGATTGGTGAGTACTTCAACTTTGATTATTATTTCTTTTAAAAATTAATTTCATGATTTCTGCCGCCCACAAAGAGCAAAAGTGCTAGTCGAGGCGGGCGGCAAGGAAAGCAAAAGTAAGCAAATTACAGCAATTGAAGGAAAAGAAAAGGAAATTCTAGTAAATAATTGAATAAATCAATGAATAAATATATTTAACAAATAGATTCTATTTGGCCGTGCGTCTGTACTCTAATAGAGTACAGATGACGTCAAAACGTGACAAGAACAACTAAAGTGGCCCACGAGAATCAGTCGAGTGGGTCACTGTTGTTCTTGTCACGTTTTGACGTCTTCTGTACTCTATTAGAGTACAGACCCACGGCCAAATAGAATCTATTCGTTTTATATAATTTTGGAGATATTCGCTTCGGATTTTCACTTGAATGTACGCTAAATAAGCCGATAAAAATTATGTCAACAAACATCGAGTTTAGGCTACAGTGTTTTCATGCACTCAAATAAAACTTTGTGAAAACTAAACTTAAAATAAAACTACAGCTCAACTCAGCAAATGTTTCGAAAAACAAATATTTAGAGACTAACCTGATATGAGAAAAACAATCTGAATTATTCCAGTCCAAATCCCGTTGCAAGTCGCTTCACGGCGAGCGATAATCCCGCTAAATTTCTCGGATTCTGTTCACAATCGATCTAAAAGTCCATCATATTTTCCTCCAAGTTTTAGCCAAGCTTGAACAGCTGATTTAAAATTCGTATTAATTGATCTACATTGAATTTCCTACGGAATATTTCCAGTTTGATGAAAAGTTTTCTCTGTTTTGAGACGGCGATGCGAAGAATTCGTGTTGTGGCGTCGTTGTGGCAGTGCGCACGTGTTTTCCCGCCACACGTGACGTCATTCGTCCGTCTGTACTCTAATAGAGGACGGTTCTAAACCAATCACAGCGCGAGTTTTACACAGTAAATTATATAAAATTAAATAGAAGGAGAACGGAAGGTGAAAAACGAAGTTTTGTAACCACTTTTTAACGAGTGAATGCTTTGCATGAACGAAGTTATAGCGTATAGCGGACAAATTTCACTCGCTCGATCCCTCGATCACTCGATCCCTCGGTCGATGGCCACTAGGTTGTAAACTTTAATGTATGCGTAGTACGGTAATTTATGCATTATCAGTAAACAAAATGGCGTCTGGCGCGGATCACTTCTATTTTTCAACACGGTATTTTCACTCCTATAATTACAATTAGACACCTTTTTGGAGTTCGAAATTGAAAGAAATAACCCTAAATAATACTCGACCGCCCAAAGAGGAGACATTTAGAATATTAAAAGTGAGTCACGTTTGAAGTTCTTCGATCGATTCAAGCTCTGATCATGCCCTTAACAAAATTGAAGAGTGGATTGTATACTTTTTGTATACAACGTGTATACACATTCTGTACTACATCAGTTGTGTGTATATATTTAGTATACATCAAATGAACATCAAGCAAAATCTTACCTTGCCAGTTCACATTGATGTATACTATGTGTATACATCAATGTTATGTTGGGGCTATGATGTATACTTGTTGTATACATCAGTGCTTTGATGAGGCAGTGATGTATACTTGTTGTATACATCATGGACATTCTTATATTGATAAACCTCAACACCGACTGTGGTGTATACTTTGGGTATACATCAACAGCCAAACAACCATGCCAGTTGGTGTTCATATACTTATTGTATACTTCACCATGTTGCTTTTTTACCAACAATGCATTAGGAGTAGAGTATTTTTGGTCAGCAGTTATCATTCAAGAGATCGTTTTTCTGACCGCCATTTTTTGAAAGTCAGTTGATGCTGCATGTGTGAATGTGTCCACCAGCAAGACATTGCCTCTCAAAGGATGTCTAAATGTTAATAACAATGACCTGCTTCTCCTTAGAAAGTAAGTGAAAGAACAGAGCTTGATATAATCCTGCTTGAAGTAAGAACAGGACTTATAATCAGCCACAACTGTTTTACATTCGTTTTGAAAGGCAGCAAGACTTAATATAACCTCAACTAAACTGTGTCATATTTCTTGTGTTACATTTTGGTTACTAGTCGAGCCAAGGTTTAGATCTTATGTACATTAACATATTTTCATTTATCAGTTCTAACATAATCATGACTTTGCTATAATCTATAGTCAAGAGGACCTATCTAAGAGAGAGTTCAGAGCTTGCACAAATGTTTCATCGATCGTCTCTGTGAAATTCGTGTTAGCTTGCTTATGTTAAAATAGAGCATTGTGATTTCCTAGGGGAGTAATTATGTTCTTTTCACGTAATGAATAAAGTCCAGTTCAACAATCAACCTAGAGTGACATTTTGTCTATTGATGTTGCTGCTTTCAGAATAGAAATGATGTCCATCGAGTACCTGAATTATTATTCAAAGTTGGTCATGTACTACTTCATAATCTAAAAGTATACTAAATATACACTTTTGATATACATAGCCAAGGCTGAATGTGATAAATTATCATACATACAAAAAGTATACATTTTGTATACATGTGTGGTTTCAAAATCTATATGCTTCTTGTGCTGCATTTCAAAGTATAGTATAGTATATTAAAAATATACTTTAAGCTGTTCCAAATAGTGGTTACCTAAAGTATACTACGGTCTTATTGAAAGTATACTTTGTGTATATACATATAATATACTTATGTAGTATACTATGTGTACATAATAGGTATACTGGAAATATATTTCATTTTGTTAAGGGTGGATCCACGCTCTGATGAAGACTCAAGCTGTCGAAACTTTTAAAAACCAAGCTGCGGACTTCAAGACTTAGGAAAACACTTAAGTATGTTAAATGTTGTATCTTCTTTATACCAAGTGTATGAATAAAATCTAATTTGGCACTATGGAATTCTATGATATTTTCTTTTGTTTGCGTCTGAACTATAAAAACCCTTCAATGCTTTTTTTCCAGCGTATATATTTAAAGCGAACTGATATTACTACCTGTGTTTCTCATACTTGCGGGAAAAAAAGAAAAAAAAAAAAGAAAAAAAAAAACCTGCCTCCACCGGGATTCGATCTCGCGACCTTCGATACGCAAGATTCCTTTTTTGACTCACGGGGGACACCCACGGGAGCGAGAGAGGCCCTGTACTTTTGCTCCGCTGAACGAATGAACGACTATCGCGGGCTCAAATGAGATTCACCGAGGACACCGGAGTTGCTGTTGTTTTGAGCTGGAATTGGCTTGATTTACTCACCAAAGGACTGGTTTTCAGTGGCTATGTTCATCTTTTCTATTCATGGTTCTATTTAGACGCTCGACAGTGTTTTTTGCTCACCCTCCATATTTCCTTGGCGTTGGCGAATGGACTCGCATCGTTTGTTGAGTTATTTGTTTTATTTAAATACCTCTTAGTCAGCGCGATGGACGATGTTATCATATGCATGTATGTTATTTTAGTTGCATGCATGGTTGAAATAATTGTAAAATATTATTATCGGAACGACTGTGTGAGGAAGCGTTGCGTGACGGGGGACAAAAAACTAAGATTTACCTTTCATTTTCATAGTATCTCAATATGTTTTTTTAATAGGAGAGCAAACCCATTGTTGATAATTTAACTGTAGCTAGTCCAAGAATTGCAACTTCATAGATAACTGAAGTATTTTTCTTTCCAAGAGTTTCGTGTATGACAGAACTGAAGACGAATGAATGTTTACATATACAATTAATTTTATATTGTGCGTGCGAAGCACAAACTACACAAACAAGATCAGAATGTTTTGAAATGATTGAAATATTTTATTTCACGAACAGCAACATGCTTTAAAATAAAACTCAAACCAGTTCGAACATATTGGCCGAATATTTAAACGACGTCTAAAACGTTAGTTAATGAGGTCTAAATAAACTTATAAGCAGGTCAGTCTAAGTCGCTAAATGTTTTTTTAGTCTGTGTTTATATACACCTTCTAAACAGGGTTTACTGTACGGTTAATACATTTAGGTTGGCCAGTCAGTTTAAAATCGTATTAGGCCATGGTTTTGTTAAACCCCGTGTAAACCAACCTTGTTTTTAAAAATATTTGGCCCATAAAGTTGGCGATTATCGCCCGGGGATTATCGAATATCAGTGATTAAAGACTTTTCGTTTGAGTTTCCCTCCCGACCAACACTGATTTGGACGTGAATACGAAATACACCGGCTTGCGTGAATGCCGCGCGGAATCTTATTGTTCTGTTTCGAGGAATAAATCGTTTCATCGAAATCCCTATTCGAGTCAGACTCAAAACTCGAAACTCGATTCTCAAAAACATAGAGGACGCGACTGTCAACTTACATTTACCCGGTACTACATTTACCCGGTACTACTGCATATTTCTATGTTAATTAATTTCTTTACTTTTCCATTCACGAGTTGGCACATAGTGCCTTTGATTAAATAAAGTAAATGATGTATCTTAACTAAAATTTGTAATATTTGTCCCTATAATCCATTGGTAAGCTTGTTGCCAACGAGGCAGCTGAGCCAGAGCTCAGCTGCCGAGGCGGCCATTCATAAATTGTATTTGGCATGAAATTCTCAAATTCTCCGCGAGTTCGTTTTCCATATTTGGGTGTAAGTAATACCCCATATTTGGGTGTAAGTTAATATTTAATAACAGTGTCGTTTTCGTGAGGAGCTAGGGCCGCGGGTACAGGTGAGTAAGGTTAGTATTTCTTCATTGAAAGGGCTTTTAGTCGCCTTAATTCACTGTGTAAATTGTAAGCAACAGGTGATCAAGGAATAGGGTTATACGCACAAATTTTGGTCAGTTCCCTCCTCGATTTAGAGCCAGCGTGTTCGCTTCTCGATTCCGAATTAGTGTGTTCGCTAGCTTCTCAGTGTGTTCTTTCGTCGATTGACACGAACGAAACGAACAGAATACTCTGGAATACTGTACACATTTTATAGCACAAAAATTGTCCTTGAACGCCAGCGTTGCGTAATCAAAAATTACTGACAAGACAAAGCGTGTATACAATATTCCTTGATCACTGCGTTCAGTACATTTATTATCTGGTTAATCGGTGTTACAAGCCAACGCCAAAAAATCCTTAGTTTTCGGCGGGGAAACTAGAGCCGGGAATTACGTCTGCTCTCGCAGGCTACAGAGATTCCCTTTCGGGGTTCATTCAGTGTTGTTATTATTTATTCCTTCATCACTACACGCGCTTGTTTTTAATATATGTAAACATTCATTCGTCTTCAGTTCTGTCATACACGAAACTCTTGGAAAGAAAAATACTTCAGTTATTTATGAAGTTGCAATTCTTGGACTAAAATTATCTACAGTTAAATTATCAAAATAGCTATGAAAATAAAAGGTAAATCTTAATTTTTTGGAATGAGTCATTACAAAATATAAACATCTGACAGTCTGGCCCCGTCACGCAACGCTTCCTTGCTCCGATAATAATTTTAAAATTATTTCAACTTTCATGCAACTAAAATGACAAAAATTTCAGCAAACGAAGACACATCTTCGATTTCTAAGTAACTTTAGGATGGGGTATTAATTTTGTTATCTTGTCATCAAATAAACTGGGCTTTCATGTTGTCTGTAATATTTACAATGTAATGCCGGTCAGATTTAATACTTAAGAACGTTATGTTTCATGATCATCTATTTTGAAGCTTTCTATCAATAATTATTATTCGCTCCTCTATGTCGTTGGCACTTTAGTGGTAACTATAACTAGTTATGGACTGTAAAAGGCTTGCAACAATGACACGATGTACGTCCGCCATTTTGTCCGCCATTTTGAAGGAATGGGCGCTAAGCATGACGTCATTGCGCTCACTCGCAAATGCGTCAAAACTCAAAATAAATACTCCCGTTGAGATAGAAAATCATGGTTCATTCGTTGTTGTGGGCTGTTCGAATAGAACTCCCAAGGACTCTAATATAGGAAAGGAATAAGTTAACATCGCCTGCCATTAAAATATAAAGCCCTTTTAAATAAATTGCTTCCTCAGATAAAGAGAGAAAATTTGCCGCCAATTTTTAATGAATTTACTAAACTCATCGAGAAATCTGTGGAAATCAGTTGCAAAATACAGGGACGGCTATAATTACACAGTACATAATCTATATTATCCCAGCATTAAAGGATAAAAATGATCATAAATGTTTCCGTCGTGGTACCTACATATTATTTTATACAGTCCCACGGCGGTCTTATTCGAGTCCTCGCCTGACCTAATTAAGCCAACACTTCTGTTTGCAAACAGATCATTTCGAAACTAGGATGCTGAGTTATACAGCTAAGAGGGGGATCCTCCTCCAGATCTGAGCCAAATAATGAAAACATAGCATTGCAAAATTCGTAACCGAGTGTAAGTGTACATGTCAGGGTTTACAGACACGTATAAACAATAACAACATAGAGCAACACAAAATAAAATCAAACACGACAAATGAATCGTTTCTAAATCAGTATGTTTATTATCCTTTTAATTAACAATATTCACCTGCTATTTTGTCATAGCTTCGTCGATCTCCTGGCAGTACACACACTCTCTTTCTTGCTGAATTTTCCAGTTTTCGATTCGATATGTTCACAAGCACACCATGTGGTGTTTCCTCCTTGTGCGATCTCGTCCTGGCTTTCAGCTGCTTCAGTATGCTCTCCGTCGGAATCCGAGAGATCTCACATGGGCTCGAACGAATACGGTTCAAACTCAGCCGTATTGATGTATAAGCGAACGGTATCTCCTAATAAAATAATTCTCAGAAGTGACTGCAAATCCAAGAACGTGCAAGCGATCGATCGAGCAAAGAGCGCATTGACGTCACGACATGGTGACCGTGTATCTTCATTTGGAAGTAACCGGAAGAGAAAGCACACAAAATGGCGGACATTCAATTCCGGCGAATGCTGTTAGATTTCGGTCGTATTTGCAGTGAAATATGTATTTTTTTCGCTCGTTTCTTCGAAATTATAGTTTCTAGTAGTTATTTCTACAATTCTAGTTATTACGAAAATTATACTATGTAGCCTTCCGTTCTCCTTAAGTTAATAAAAGATAACGATGGCATGTGAAAACTAAATATGGAATTAGGTAAAGTTTAGAATGAGTTATTTTTTTCAATAATAGATGGTGGATCAACATAGCTATTTTCATTCTTTAAAATTTGTATAAGCATTTTTGGAAGTGTTTTTTCCTAAATGTTTTAATTTATCTGGCATATAACATTCCATAATTTAGCCCAAATCATTACATAAAACTTACCAGCAGCGGCTGATCTGGTATTATAGGAATGTATATTTGAGACATATTTGAATAAATTTGAAATATTTACAGGGGCAAATTTATTTTTAACATTGCACATTAGGATAGAAATAGATTCAATGTATCAAAAATTTTAAACAGGCAATATACTATTTTTGATGAATAAAGGAATGCATGGTCCGCATATCTACTTGAAAAGTTCATTAGCCGTAGCGCCCGTTTTTGAAGGATGAGAAGTTTTTCTAAGTTAGATTTAGAGGCCAGTCCCCGATAACTTAAGCCGTAGATTAGATAAGGGTAAACTAAAGACTGATCAATTTTAATTAGAGTACACATCTGTTTTCAGGCGTGGTGGCCTATTTATATGTTAGTGCATTGCACAACGGGTTCGAGCCCTGGCCGTTGGTCACTTTGTTCTGTCCTTGGGCAAGATACTTAACTCCCGCAGTGCCTGACGCCACCCGGGAGTGTAAATGGGTGCCAGCGACAAAAAGCTGGGGGTAATCTGGCGTTGGACTGGCATTTCACACAAGATTAGCAATACTCCTAGTCAGCTTTATGCTATGGAAACTATGATAATCTCCGGCGGTGTGGACCAAAATCAGTGGCTGGAGTGCGGGTTTATATTTTTGAGGATATTGCTGTACATTTATATTTGATTTGTACTGAAGAATAATGTAATTTGTGACAATCTTGATTGGCATAAATTGATATTTTGCCGGCACGATACAGAGACGAAAACGTATGCATTTTAAAACGCTGTCGAGCTTGGAGATATTTGAAAACGGAGCTCTATCGTATTAGTGTGGACAGCAAAAACGGACGCTTTCGAAAACGCTGACGTCATTCACATCGAAAACATCGCGGGCGCGTCTTTATGTCGCATGCGCAGATGACTGTTGTAGCGTTTTCGAGCGTATTCAAGCATTTAAGTGTGAACACGCTGTGAAAACGATAGTGTCAACGCGGAGCTTTTGATGTGTTTCTGTAAAAACGCGGAGCCTTTCATTTGAAAACTCATTATATTATATATATTTTTTCATAAAAATAGTTTAGTCACACAGTCACAGCCACACATACATCAGCTACATAAATCACTTACTTACTTACTTTACTTACGCCTAGTACCCCGCCTGGGGCATAGGCCGCCGCCAAGTGTCCTCCAGACGTCTCTATACTGGGCTTTCCTCACTAGCTGGCTCCAGGTCAGTCCCACTCTCCTGACGTCTGCTTCCAGGATAAATCACTTACGCTACTTACACAAAAAAAAGGACAAAAAAAAAGGAAAATCACAACACAATACAGTGCATGCAATACTTACATTACAGTAGGAAAAACAAAAACAAAACAAAAAAACAAAAAAAAACGCATTAGTGTGGACATGGGGGCCTTAGTGAATTCAACTTGAAGGAAACGGTAATATTGTTCACGTTTTGTATAAAATAAAATAAAAGTATTTCTAATTCAGTACGACAATCCTACTTTGTCTATATCTTCACTACTCCTTATTATTATTAAATGCTCCAAAAAGTACAAAAATGGTGATTCTCTGCGCGATTAGCGTTCAATTAACGCTTTCGAAACAACTCTGAATCCCTAATTTCAATTTACTTAGTGAGACTATTGTTTTTATTGTATAATGGTAGAAGTATAGTATTAGTAGTTGTTGTTGTTGTTGTTGTGGTGTTGTTGTTGTTGTTGTTGTGATGGTGGTGTGGTCGTAGCGGTAGTAAGAGTAACAGTATTTAATTTAATTCTAGGACGCAAGGTCTTTCTCAAAACAATTTATTTTTATATAAATACTGATCGATGTTGAATATCGTAGATAAATAAAGATCGATTGATTGACCGACTTATAGGTTGATTTATTGTTTGAATGATTGCGGAGGAGGTTGAGATGGAGGGGGAGGTTGTGGAGGCGATGGAGGAGTCGTGAAGGAGGTCACTGGTGGTGGTAGAGGTGACTGCGGAAGCGTATACAACGATTTTCCAAGGCAATGCTGTTCCAGCACTTCTTTGGAAATTCGGTCATGATAATATACGAGTTTACACTTAAAAAGAGAGGCTTGGGAGCGCAATTAACTAGTCTGACGAGAATATGCATAAGGGCTATTAATAATACAATGCTGCCTTCTATAACGGTACTTCGTCAAGACAAAACTATGGATGTAAATTTTCGAAACTGATTTGTAGAAATGAATGAATAAATAAATGAACGTATGTGCCGTTTTGATGCAAGTTTTAAGAACAGTTGTAAATAAAGCTCAGACTTCAGCTGGATTTGAACCCATGCTCCTTGCGATAATGGCGCAAAAGTCCAATTCGCTATATTCGTGACGTTCCATTTTTATGGCTACTGCGCTTGCGCAAGTGGCCATTATTGTCGTCGTCGCAGCATTCTTTGTAACATTCCTTCGTAAGACTTTTTTGTAACAATTCTTTGAATAACTGAACATGATATGGCATTGTTCGATTGTTTCGCTTCATTGACAGTGGTGTCAAGTGCAATGCTTAAAAAGAAGATTGGCATATTTAGTGAGCTGTAGGAGAGAAATTGCGTTGCAAAATAAATATGAAAGACACGTTTGTTTTTAAATGTTTTTATTTACGTAGGTGTATTTCTTTGACAACTGCACGAACAGGGTCGCGTTTGATTGAGTCCTTCGTACAATTCATTTGTTTGAGTTGTACTTTCCTGAAATAAAGATAAAAGTTGCTAAAAAGGGAATAGGTAAAATTAAGATATTTACTAAGAAGGACGGATCATTTTTTGAGCTATTTTTTTCAAAAAAAATAGCTTCTTTGCTGTCGTATTGGACGATGTAGCGAGGTAGGTAGGTATGTATGTTTGTCCCACCAATCAAAATCGGACTACCATCAACAACACTTAGTTCAACAACCAATGAAATTGCCGTTTGTAAAGCTGCATCAGAAGAAGAGCAATTTTCGGACTGCCATCTTTGTTTGTGTCTAAAGACCGGCATATAACTAAGACATCGATCCCTTCGAGAAGATGGAGGCAACCTAAGCTGGTGATTAACGGCGAAAAAGTAAAACGTAATTAGACGAATGGACGCCGATTCAGGACGCAGTAAAGAGAAAGAACTTCGATCAATCACGAAGGAATAAACATATAAAGAAGAAGAAATCGTGGTGTTACGGACACTGAGACACTCGAAAATTAAGACCTAGTATCCTTTGTATGGTTACTGTTACATGTTTGTTCATTTATTAGATTTTACCATAAATGTCTTTTATTTTCTTTTGTTGAGAATTCCGCGCTAAAGTACTTTGAATATTCGAGGGTTTGGTGACGAATGACCTTCCTGAATACCCGCGCGCTCGGATTTTATTTTCTTGCAATGCCCAGTTGTTTCTGAAGATAAAAATGTTCGGTAAGAGTTTTCGGTCACCGGCGGTTGGGAAAGAAAGCTGGGTTGCGATATTTGGTTTCTGAATTTACTCAATGGAAAAAAAGATGCTTCTGGTAGGATTTTGAGTGTTCTTACTCTTTCGGCCGTCTTTTCGGGCGAGATGCGAAGAGACACGATATAAATTTTGAGATGTTGTGAATGTTTTATACGCACTGGGTATTAAACCCGACAGAAAGGAAATGCTTTTAGGATGCAATTCATGATTACTTGTTGGCCAATTGAATTAAAATTATTGGCAGAGATTTTAACTGTATCGTGAGCGAAAGTGATAGACTTGGAGGAAATTTAGTGGTTTCTATAAGCTTATGTGACTTATGTGGATTTGCGAGATTTGTGAAAAACACACGGCTGCCAAACTCAGTGTATTTAAGCTTAATAGTGGTAGATAAATTCTTTATTGCTCAGAATGTAGTGGATGATCAAGATTTTTGTACACTGATTTCAGATATCATTCGTAAATATGTTTTGTATCAGGAAGCATTTTCGACTATTTACGACTGGTGGGATTTGTTGAATGTTTTGAATGAAAAACAAACAAAGGTTCGCGCAACAAATCTGTTGATTGAAGCTAAAGAGGTTCTGATCAAAGGCGATGATTCCGTCCAACCGCTTATTAATTAACGGGAGAGTGAGCTTCAGGCTTCAGGCTTTTTTTCGAAGTGAATCGGCTAAAACCTGAAGTTCAGTGCTCAGTGCTCCGTGGATTGAAACGAAATATTTTTTTTAGTGTTGAGTCAACACGCGCTCTGAAGAATTCTGTCAAATCTATTTATCATGTTTATTATATAAAATACTGCAGGTGTTGAAGTTTCTTCCAAAAAGATATTGAATGTGGATTTTTACCGTTATTTATATTCGAGTGAACAAGTTGAACTTGAAGTGCAGCAAGAGCTTTGAAAATGCTGTTTACTCGTCCAAAGGAATATTTATATTTATAACATAGAGGGCAAAATTACTGAATGCTGATTGGCTGAGACAGAGGGTATTTTTCATTAATTTTGGTTTGTCCGGGGCAAAATTACTTGATCCTAATTGGACGAGCAGCAAAATTCCTCGCTCCTAATTGGCTGAGCGCGCTGCACTTAGTTGGCTTCTTGACGGCGGGATTTTGAACAGAATTTTCAAAAACAGCGCTCGCTTGTACGTCGCTTCGGAGTTTGACTTCAGTTTCCCGAGTTATTTGATGAAAAAGGAATGGAAACCGTTTGATAGCTTGAAACGAAATTCCGAAAGCTGAATCTCAGTGTTTCACTCGAAACAACAGAAGATTATTTCAGTTGAAAACTAGAAAACATCAGCGAGACACTTGGCAAGTTTGAAACGAAATTCATTCATGGCGGCCAACTGACTTCTTCGCTTCACTTCTGTTTATATACGGGCTTCATCATGTGCTACCCAGAGTAAAGAGCACAGAGTTTGTTCAAAGAAAGAAGAAGGCAGACAAATTGAACAGGATAAATTTCCTCTACAAGTTTGTTTGGAGTCGTCGTTTGCCGTTTTATTGAAGTAGGATTGACATGTCAAGCAGCTCGCAGCGGAAAGCTTCAAAACATGCAAACAGGTGAATAAAATTACCTTTTACTTGGCTTGAGTGTAAGCTTGTTATTTTTTTTATTTTCACGACTTAAGCTTACATTTTTCTCTTTAGATTTACATAACAGTTAACGTTATCCTGTTCTGAACGTAAGGGTTTGCTTGATCTCGCTGTGATTCTGTCTGATTTTAGGAAGGAATATTTTCGTTCCGTCGGCTGAATTTAGCTTCGCGCCTTGAATGTTTTCCGAAAATTTTGCCCTCTATGTCATAAACAAGTAATCGCATGTTTCCTCGTAAAATTAAGGATTAATATCACTTGTGTTTTCAGAAGTTGCAGAAATTGCCCTTGTCGCTGCGCGACTCGGGCAATTTCTGCAACTTCTGAAAACACGCGTGATATTAATCCTTAATTTTACTCGGCCCCATGCGATTACCTATACTTATACGAAATTACTGAAGCGTGCGAGATTTGTCAACAGGCAAAACATCGGGCTGTGATCTCGTAGTGGTAGTATTTTATTTATCCACATATTTATATGGATGAGCTCGAAGCTCGTTGAAATACAGAATAAGACCGATGTTTTTTTACGTTAAATTTTCACGTTAAATTTTGTTATCTTTTAGGTCAATTTTTGTTTGAAAAAGGTCAGCGCGTGTTGCAGGGAAGCGTGACGCTTACGTTTTAAAAAGGATTACCCGAAAAATGAAAAGAATTGGTGGTCAGTTTCGTTGTGAAATGTCGCTTAAAAAATCTGTTCTAAAGTTTTAGCTAGTCGTTTGTCTAAACTTATCAGACTTGTTCCATCCCAGGACGAACTATTTTCGATAATTTGTTTATTGCGTGCCATTTTGGATTATGTAAATGTAATAAATGAGACTGCTGTATTTTTGAGCTATTTTTTTTTAGAAAAAATAGCTTCTTAGTTATCGTGTTGGACGATGTAGTGAGGTATGTATGTATGTATGTTTGTCCCACCAATCACTAAATCGGACTACCGTCAACAACATTTAGTTCAACAACCAATGAAATTGCCGTTTGTAAAGCTGCGTGGTTCTGAGAAGAAGAGCAATTTTAGGACTGCCATCTTTGTTTGTGTGTGAAGGCCGGCATATAACTAAGACATCGATCCCTTCGAGAAGATGAAGGCAACCTAAGCTGGTAATTAGCGCCAGAAAAGGAAAACCTATTTGAAAGTATCAATGGACGCCGATTCAGCACGCAGTAAGAAACGAAGGAACAAACATAAAGAAGAAGAAATAGGGGTGTAACGAAAACTACGACCCTCGAAAACTAAGACCTAGTATCCTTTGTATTGTTACTGTTTATATGTTCATTCATGAGATTTTACCAGAAGTCTCTATTATTTTCCCCGGTTGAGAATTCCGCGCTAAAGTAACCTGTACTTCGAATATTTGGTGACGAATCATGCCAAACAGAATTTGATTTTTGCTAAACACGCGCTATTGCGATGTTTTGCTGTTGAGTGCAGACATTTTCACGTGAAGTGGTAAATTCGTGAGCAGATACTAGTATTTTGAAGAGAAAAGTTGAAATATGCTTACGCAAGTTCTCTTGTCTTCTTGTTAATAGTTGACTTTCGGTAAATCTTCTTGGGTTGATTTTATTCACAGAACTTTTTACGTTTTATGATCTGCAATGTTAACCATTTAATTTCGGTAAAACAGAAATGTATGTAATGTGATACTTTTGGTTGTAATGTAGGCGTGTGTAACCTGATACTTTTGTTTTTCGTACGCTCGTGATAATTGAATTAGTTCTTGTTTCTCAGTTGGATAAATATCTGCGTGTTGAATAAAATAAAATATTTTCTCTTCGATTTTATCACAAGGATTTTCAATATATGGTATTTATTTCCAGTTTGGTACAAATTTGCTGCAGTAGAAATATGGATATCGAAAACAAAATATAATTTGATACACTTGTTTTCAAATGTAAATTTAATTAAATTACTTGTAGCTTAGAGCCTAAATTTGAATAAAAATGATGTTTTTCTTTGGATTGAAATCAAGAAATTGTTTGCCTTCAAGGTACTGTGACAATTTGCAGTTCTTGGTGTTCTGCTATGTGAATTGTCATTAAATTTTAGCATTTTGTATTTGATTAATGAATGCATTACAACATGTCAGGGTCAAAGGGTCATCAATCAAATTTACATGAATATTTTACGCAGACCTTTAATTATTATACGATGATAAGGAGTACAATTTACTATTTAAAACAACACATTATGCTGGCACAAATATTTCTTGATGAACCACAACACAAATGGTTAATGTTTTAATACCTAAATATAATACTTTTGTTGACACTTGTCATGTGTAACGCAGGTTTGTTCAATTGTCACGCATTCGTTAATTTCCAACTGTTTTCTTTGCCTGTTTCTTTCCAATAGTTGACTACTATAAAATAGACCCAGGGTGGGGTAGGCTCAGTCTCCAGCTGTGGGTGTTTCGGTGTGCCCGCGATCCTCTCCACCTGGATCGCGGACTGGGGGAGCATGGGTAGCGGACTGCTCTGACATTCAACCCTTGGAGTCTTTGAGTTTGACCAGTCAGTAACAAATGTAACTTTTCAAAATGTTTGGAAAATATTCTTTATCTCAAAACACCAATGCAGTCCAATATCTCGCTTTTAACATCCAAGAACTGCATTATTTTCTAATCGACGACACCAAACGTTATTTTCAATTTTAAAACTTAAGGTTACCGTGTACCTTCAGGGGTATCTCAAGTCTAAAAAATGTAGCGTGTCCGGATTAAACTCAGATACCTAAAACCCTATATCAAATTAAAGCTTATAGAGCTCGCTATCTAAATATACTAACCATTTTGTAATAAAATGAATTGTCGAATTTTTCGCGATGTCTGAATACGAGGGTCCGAATCAGCTTTTGAAAGCTACAACTCTGCGCGAATGATATATTTCGCCAATTTGATTTGTTCTCGGGTTTCCGGACCCATAGCGCTAAGAAAACGTGTCGGGGATTTCTCATATTCCCCAATTGCAGTGCCTGAAGATACAGAGCATTTTCTAAATAGGGTAAAAATGGCTCCCAACGAAAAAGTTTTCCGAAATAAAAAATTCCCGACATGTTGTCGTTGTTTATATGTTAATCTAGATACTGTCCAAATTTGAGGTCAATCGCTCAAATTCCCTTTGAGTTGTAACTCTTTAAGACGCCTCTATCGGTCCGAAATAGATTTCGAGAAAACAGCGGGAGAAGTATTGACACTCCACTCACACCTCACTTACGGTAAAGTCTCTCGCACTGCATTTCTCCGTTAATAATTATCGGATTTCCATAGCATTTTCTTTATATGAAAGGACATCATGTAAACTACATATCTAAGCGAAAAATGTTTTTTGGACCAATTCTGTCCTTTGAAGGTATATGGTAACCTTAAACCACCCAAGTAAAATTAATAAAATATAAAAAACGTTTGAATATTCTCTGACTGGAAACATTCGATCGTCCATTGAATATAATCAGTGTCCAGCACCAAATTGTTTGCCGGGAAAACAAGCCACAGTGCTTGATTTTTGATAACTTAAAATACACTAGTGTTGTTGTATACTAAAGCATAGTTAGTAGAGGGGACATTGATCTACAGTTTCCAATCCAATCTTTTCATGATCCATAACACCATTTTTTACCACTCCAAAAAATAGCTATTGCACGCATTGCGTGCCTATGTTTTTTCTAGTTAGTAATGTTTACGTGGGAGCTGTATTTGTTTGGCTAGGCTTCAAGGAGTCATTCACGCGCGAAGGGCGAAGCCGCGAAAAGAAGACGGCGAGATAGTTTACTGGAGCAGAGTTTTTGAAAATCATTTCGGCACAGCTTCAGTTGTTTAAAGGGTGATACAACAGTATAAAACGATCAATTGATAACTCAAGAGATAAATGAAATTTATACAGATAAAACGTGATATTCGTTAAGCCTTGGGTTGCGATTGAAGTCAGAGAAGAAAGTATTGCTGAGGGACCAAATAATTTTGTTATGCTAGCGTGAATTTTACAACTCTTTGAAAATCTTTCAGAGCTTCAGTTGTTGAAAGGCTGATGTGCAATTTATTTTTAGATTCTGTTATGTCAGCGCGAATGCTGCTGTGTAAACAAAGATATTACATGTTTTAATTAATATCGTTTTAAAAACTGTATGATGACAATCAGAAGAGTATGAGTGATGAGTGATTTGAGAATTTTGTTATGTCAGCATGAATGCTGCGAATGCTGTTGTGACAAAGATCAAAGCCGCGTACTGGATTGCAGAAAAAAATTAATTCACCGCGCTTTCGGGAGTCTGGCGTTGGACATCGTGACAAAATGATATTTTCAAAACGAGGAATGATTTTTAATATGAAAATATCTTCTAAAATTATAGACGAACTTATCTGCTTGGTTTGTGAGAAATATCGAGACCAATTAAATCTTGGTATGTAGACGAAAGATAAGATCATCTCATTTGAGCACAGTTTCCGTTGTTTTAAGAAAACAGTGGGTGATTGTATTCAAATTAGCTTGTGTTTCAAGTCTTGTTAGATGTACTGATCAAAGTGATATGAAGGTAGATAAACTGGACAGAGTTTGTTGTCCGCAACTGAGAAGTCGGCGAGCTAGTTTACGAGAGCAGAGTGTTGCTAAAAGTGACTTGAGAAATTTGTTACGTTAAACGTGAATCGTGTAGTGTACTGTAATTACCCTCTCCAGTTAGCTATGATATGAGCAGAGTCAAGTCACGCGCGAGAAGCGAAGCCCGGTTGTGTGTGTGTGTGGGGGGGGGGGGGGGGGGCGTACTCCCAAAACATTTGGGTAGGGGTGTGCCGCTGGGCTATAAAAACCCCTAACCCTGCACCAGACTACAAAACGCTAATTTTGCGACCCTGTTCCACACTAAATGTTAAAAAAGATACCCAGTTCCAGACGATTTTTTTCTAACCCAAAAGGCTAAACTAGTAAGCAGCAGTTGTAAAGCTTCTTTCCTACGCGTTTTCCTTCTGCCTAACATAATCGAGAGTAACAATTAACGATACTTGTGCCAACTTCTAGGAAACTGATACCCTGTTCCAGACCAAAAATTGTTGTTTGTTATACCCTGTTCCAGACCAAACTGCTTAAGAACCATACCCTGTCCAGCGTCCAGCGGCACGTTCCTATATAGCGTATATAAGGGAGTCCCCCCCCCCCCCCCCGCCTACGGAGCGAAGCCGCGAGAAGAAAGCGACCAGCATGGCTGCGTAGCTGGCGATTTTGTTGGCGCGCGATGGCAAAATACGCCCGTGCCGAAGCCATGAACATAAACGAGGGCAAAGTACACGCGTGGCCGCCGAAACTGCCAGCTGTGCAGGCTGAAATGTCCTGTTTGGAGGACTTGGAGACGATAGACTTGAAGCATTTACAGTTGTTATAGTACCCTAGCTGAAAAGGTTTTTTCCTCTGCTCAAACTGAGCGGTGGGTCACGACGGAAAAACCGGAGTAAAACAAAATCGCTTTTTTTTTGCTGTCCTTTATCTTCGTCAAGGAAAAAATATCCTCAGACACCCTGTTGTAGTTGTGTACCAAGTCTACACATAAAGTTCGATCTACGTAGTAGTTTTTAGTTAGCATTTCTGTGAAATGTAATTACCTTTTCCAGCCCGCTTTCAATGGAGGTTGATCGTTCACCAGCTTCAGTTCAGTTGAAAGACTGTTGATGCAACTGTACTTATGAGTGATTCAAACAGAATCACTACATGGTGGAGTCACTTGTACGTAGTGTCGAGCGTTTTGCTGTGTGCATGTGTCGAGGAAAGATAAGAACGGAATGTTTGATCTTGGGTTGAAAACAACAGTGACGTTAGACTATGTGTTGACATAAGATAACAGAATTGCGGTTTCTTTGTAAAGGATGTAAGTCATTAAGTTGCGTCTTTATTGATAAGTTGTACCAGTCCAAATAGCTGTTCTGTGAGCTTCTGTGACTTATTTGCTGCCATGTGAGGATTCTGTAACGACCCGAGCAAGTTTCTAATCTGTATAAGTGTATAGTGGGGGAAAATCGAGATTTTCTTTTATCACAATGCATCTTTTTGCGTGACATTATAGCAGGAAGCAAGACGAGAACTGTTCTTTGATGGATTTTTGTGTAATATTATATTCGTCGTCTATTTATAATATGTCAATAATTTTGGCGGCGTGTAAATTGGTCGGGTTATTACACAATTACAGAGATAAAGGCAAATAACTTTGACAGTTTGGCAGGGTTTTTTTTTTTCGGTTTCTCAGGTTTCTTACTTTCGTGAAGTCAAATCCCCTTGTTTTGACTGTGATTGAAACGCCTCCGTATTAAGCAACGTCTAATGACTGCAATAAAAGGCCGAGGAAGTGAAACTTTTGTGCTACGCCTGTCACGCAGGCTACTTTTGTGTGAGCACAGTGAGCAGGTCTACAAGGGTCAAACACCGGAAGACAGTTGTCAAACATGTCATGACAAATGAAAATATGCAGTGCACAGATAAGCGAGGTTAACTTTGTATCACTGAGAGCGGAAAAGTGTCCGTTGTCCGTATAACTTTCGAGTGCCTCCCGAGTTTGTAGGGGGGGGGGGGGGGGGGTCCCGCCGTAGGAGGCCGAATTTTTAATCTCGCCAAAAAGTCTTAAAACAGCCCGGAATGACAAAATAACAGCACACATGACTTAATTGACATATATTTTAAACTCTATTGAATAATACAGATCAAGTTGACTCTTAAATCTAAACTTGTGAACCAAATCTCAACCATCACAATAAGTCTGTAGTTCGTGACCTGAATAATGTAAACACTGACCACTCAAACATAGGATGGTCTGCCTGTGGTATAAACATAAACATTTCTTGCACTTTTAAATTCACAATGGATTTTTGACAAACAAGAAACTTTATGTGACATGTAATTTACAATTTACGGACAAAGGTATTTATCGATTGACAGGATTTTGCTGCGGCCTTTCTATTTCGAATGAAGTGAGCAAGGCTGATACTACGTAGAACACTTAAAGCGACAACGACATGATAGAGTCCCAACTTAAAGCCAAAAATGCAACGGTGGACAGCTGTTCGACCTGGTTGGGTCTCGTCAGCACGGTGTAGCCCGCATAAAATAGAACAACCAGCTATTAAATGCTCGTGGTAATGACCTCAGATGAGCTCAAATTCAAATGTTTGGCAATTGGCCAACGCCAGCGCGTGACCATGAGTAACCGGCAAAGAATTTGAAACATCACATGTCGTTGTCGCGATAAGGAAAGTGATGATAGACATAAACTATCCCACAGCGAATACATGGGCAAAACCATGTGAAAAATATAAACAGCATATCGGATCTAAGAAGACCTACGGTCCGAAAAAAACTGAAAGTGAATAAAGTAGCAAAGGACCGCGAACGAAAATGCTGCTGGTATACGTAGGATCTGTAAAAGATCAAATCAGCCAGAAATAGAAATTCAAATGAAGTGAGCAAGGCTGATACTACGTAGAACACTTAAAGCGACAACGACATGATAGAGTCCAACTGAAAGCCAAAAATGCAACCGTGGACTGCTGTGTCATCTGAGGTCATTACCACGAGCATTCAATAGTCAATTGGCCTCATAGCTGGTTCTATTTTATGCGGCTACATGCGGCTACACCGTGCTGACGAGACCCAAC
Source organism: Desmophyllum pertusum (assembly GCA_029204205.1). Lineage (NCBI taxonomy): Eukaryota > Metazoa > Cnidaria > Anthozoa > Scleractinia > Caryophylliidae > Desmophyllum > Desmophyllum pertusum. The sequence continues at coordinate 225,332 of MU827364.1, forward strand.
CAGGTCGAAACAGCTGTCCACGGTTGCATTTTTGGCTTTCAGTTTGGACTCTATCATGTCGTTGTCGCTTTAAGTGTTCTACGTAGTATCAGCCTTGCTCACTTCATTTGAATTTCTACTTCTGGCTGATTTGATCTTTTACAGATCCTACGTATACCAGCAGCATTTTCGTCGCGGTCCTTTGCTACTTTATTCACTTTCTATTTCGCTCTTCTGTGACTTCTAGCCTATGAATAGGCTCCGTGAAAGCGAGCCGCACGAAGCTTGGGAGAGAGAGGGCCCCTTTCTCTCTCTCCCAGTCTTCGCGCGGCTCGCTTTTCCTTTCACCCCATCGCGGAGGCCTATTCATAGTGACTTCTGGCTCTGTTCGGTCCATTTTATCCAACCACACATTTGACACACATGCTGAGCCCTTTTGCAGTTCATTATTGGGGTACCCAGTCTTCTCTCATTTTGATAGAGCCTGGAGATTAAAATTTCGGATGAGGGATTTTAGGTCGAATTTATCGTTTAACGTTAAATTCAGCTTATAGAATCTCAAGATCTGGTCAAAATTAAATGTGTCACCCAGCAAATCTACAAATGGCGGACCTTCGATGTTTTATCTTCGTTGATTCAGGCTTCATTTCCAGTTAGCGAATTATAGCTTTTAATTCACTTTCTTTTCAGCCATCGGTCCACGGACGCACCTGTCGCACCCCTCGCCCTTCGGGCCCGAATATTTTAGTGTGGTTAGCCAAAGCAAGAGATGTTGCCTTAGGGGTAGGGTTATCAATGCAATACGCCAAATAAAAAAATAACAAACCAACAAAGTTGCTGCACTATCGTCAACGGCGACAACTCAGAGAACGAAGTCTTGACCTATATTATCAATTGAGAGGTCTTGTGAGAGTTGAGTCATGCACGTGGCAAACATGTAGCGGGTTTGCGTGACGAATTCAAATTCAAAGTTTGTGCTTGTTTTTATGTAATTGTTCATGCATTATTACATTTACGTGTATCTAAAACTATTATAACAGCAACCTGTAATTTGTTTATAATTCACGGAACACAATAATGTCGTCACTTCACTATTCGCATCTTATATTTTTCGCGTGACAACTTGTTATGTAAATAAACAGCCAGAAATACTTGCAATTAAAAGACTAAAGACCAGTAACCAAGTACCCAGGTGTTTCTCCTCCCGCTTACTCGAAATTGGCACGAAATGACTTCCTGAGATAGGAAGAGCCGACATACAGACCCGTTTCCCAGGCTCCCAGTTGAACGTACGTACCCCTCTCCAGAGAGAGAAAGAGAATGTCTAGGAACTAAGCTGAAGGAATTACCAGGTTTAAGTTTTAATTTAAATCAAATTGCTTTTCATGAAAAGAAATGTGACTCTTTCAATCATCACATCTCATCACATCACATCTCATCACAAGAAACTAATAACGTTAACTAAATATTAAGTAAACTAACCTCAATTTCCAAAGTTTTTCAGTATTGATTTCCTTGAAGACTAATCCTTTTAAACAGCAAAGCGTCTAGCCCAAATACAGTTGTAAACATCTTCCGTTCATCCGTATTCCTATTTCCCATCGTAATCATTCCATTGCGAGACTGCATCTAATGTTTTAGTATCGACTTGTTAATTTTTCACGGCATTTCCGAGAATCCACCTTACTGATTGAAATCACGAGAGTCCCTAACCCATTCCGTTTTACTCGGCTCATGGGCTACATGTATGCGCATTCTCTGAGTAAAAGTTTGCAGTAGCCATGAGCACGCGTCGCGGGCCTATTTTTATTTATGATGAAAAACGAGCCTGTTGGCATGACGTCACATGATATAATTAGTCTGGCTCCTTTATTAATAGCATATTTTCACTTTCCAAAGCGAACAGAACTGATCGTCTTGGTAAGTAAAACTATCCTTGTGTTGTCTGTTTTCGATGACCTCGATCGACAAATCATTAGTTACAATATATAAGAAGATTTCTTTCATGACCAAAGCATAACTGAAAACTCGAATCAAACGAAGCGCTAATGGTAAATCAGTCGATAATAAAGACAGAGAGCTGTTTGGCGATGCGATTTCTTGTCTGTTTTGAAAAGGCAGAAGTATGCGAATCGTACAAGTACTTCATCAAATGAATACAAATGGTAACTTGATGGTCTTTCCATAACATATGGTATTATAACAAACCAAGAGGAACAGTTATTATCTAAATTTGCAACACTCGTCCGTGAAATGACAGGAAGCTAAAATGTAAATTCGATTCATAAATCAACAACAAAAATACGCTGGGTGCCAGAGGTTTAACAACCCTCGGTACCCAGGGTACAACAAAAACGGAATGATCGATTATTTTGAGCGCTACATTGCAGGACTATCCCATCTGACCATTTGGCACAAAACGAAGCTCGCAAATTAAGGATGTGTGCGTTTCTTCTCTTCCGGCTTTGTGTATAATTCAATCTATATTGGCGTTTGTTTTGTAGGTATTATTAAAGACGCTGTTGTTTTGCTTTCATTTTGATCTGAAGATCGAAGTGTAAGATTCAAAGATCAAACTGTAAGCTTCTGAACTGAGAGCCCTGCATAGGTGATGTTAGATAATCTAAATTTCACTGAGAGACGGATTGCATGACTCGCGTGACTAGTATTGGAGGGTAAAGCTCTTAAAGTAAGTCACGCGAAACTGAAAAAAAAGTCACGCGAATGAACGTTCGCCGAAGTAAACGTGTTGAGTTGACATTACCTTTCGTTCTTTTTGTTTTATTATTTTACAGGAAAATTTGCTGCTGTTGACGGCATATTGATTTCTGTTTCATTGTGATTACCCAACAACATTGGTGAGTACTTCAACTTCAACTTTATTATTATTTCTTTTAAAAATCAATTTCATGATTTCTGGCGCCCGCAAAGAGCAAAGTGCTAGTCGAGGATGAGAAGTTTTTCTAACTTAGATTTATAAGCCTGTCCCCAAGAACTTAAGCCGTATATTAGATAAGGGTAAACTAAAGACTGATCAATTTGAATTAGAGTACACACCTGTTTTCAGACGTGGTGGCCTATTTATATGTTAGTGCGTTGCACAATGGGTTCGAGCCCTGGATGTTGATCACTTTGTTCTGTCATTGGGGAAGATACTTAACTCCCGCAGTGCCTGTCGCCACTTGGGAGTGTAACATTTGAGGATATTGCAGTACATTTATATTTGATTTGTACTGAAGAATCATGTAATTTGTGACAATCTTGATTGGCATAGATTGACATTTTGCCGGCACGGTACAGAGAACCGGGTACTAGTGTAGTTCACGGGGGCTCACGGTTCGCGAGTTTGAAATGAGTCCATTCGTAGAATTGTGTCATTCTACGGTCAGCCTCGCCGCGTCAACTACTTAGTTTAATTTTATGTTACCTTAACCCTATCCTGTCTGGGGGGGGGGCAAAAGTGCCCGCGCTGATTTCAAATTTATCGTACTTAAAGAGCATTCAAGCAATCATAGCCAAACTTTATGGGAAAAATTCGGTGTGTCAATTTGTTGATCGCGTGACGTGATGTTTCCATGGCAACCAAGTTTTGACAGGCCCTTTTAGCCAAATGAGATTGCCTCTTTGTATTGTTTTCGATGTTTTCAAATCAAATTTGGTGATTTTCTGACATTTCTGAACAATTTAAAAATCCAAGATGGCGGATCCAAGATGGCGGACATTTTGACGTTATTTTGGTGCGATATGATATCATAATTGATTCGTGGTTGTGACTAAAATAAACATGTTTGAATGCTTTAATTTATACACCACATCAGTTTAATTTTTTATAGAACAAATACTTTTCGAGATACAGATCGTTTTACCCAAATTTGTTGTTTTTATAGCTTAATTTTCAGTTTTCATAAAATGTTTGCATTTTGCGATGAAATCCTTCCAAAATCTTTGCCGTTTTAGCATTTTTATATTTTTCTTGATTTTTTCAAACAAATTTGGAGATTTTCTGACATTTCTGAACAATTTAGAAATCCAAGTTTTAGGATCCAAGATGGCGGATTGTTTTCATGTATGACGCCATTATGGTGTGTATGAAGTCATGATTGACACGTGACTGCCACTGAAATAAAGATTTTCGGATGCTTTACACACCATGTAAGTTTCATTTCCATAGCGTCAATACTTTTCGAGATACACAGGGGGGGGGGGGGGGGGGGGCACTATCTGCCCCCCAACCCCGCCAGACCTCATGAACGAAAAAAAAGCCCAGGCAGAATAGGGGGTTCAGATGCATGTTTTGTAATAATAACAGTAATAATTAAGTTCTTATCTGCGCGTTTTAGTCGATCGCGCACTTTCTTAGTTTAGACAAATTAAAACCCCAAAGTTAGCACCACTGCATAAGTCGGGGGTACACGGTTCCCATTTTTTCCCAATAGTTGTTTTTTGGTGGTTTACGTGTCCGGCTCTGGTGCGTTTAGATTTATTGTAATATTGTAGTGCTTTGGTCTGTTAATAAAATGTATCGTGGGCCTGGCTGACCAACGCCCCACGCCTCTTAGCCATGTGTGTTTATTCGGCTGTGTAGTGGAGACAAAATAGTTTGGAAATAACAACCACACATCACGCAATCGTGTAATGGAATTAGTAAGGTTGTTAGCCTGCGAGCAAGCTCTCTTGGCGTTTTTTGAGGGGAAAAGAGAAAGAGCCTCCCCACCCCCGACCCCCCAAAAAACCCAGAGAGCTTGCTCGCAGGCTATAAGGTTGTCAACCCACTGATATTTATTCAAGTGTTGGTTTTTAGACCTTTTTATGACGGTTTGAAGGTTTGAACATTAAGAAGATTTAAAAATGATTTCAGGCTAAAATGTATTATTACAAAAGTTATAATATCCATATGTTTGTCATCATCAGGGTTATTATGTTTGGAAAAGGTTGCTGGATGGAGAGCCTTGCCATGATTAATAAGGTCATGTGGCAGGTTTATGTAAAGGATGTGTTGTAATGTCCGACAACATTTCTAATGTGTTTGTTTTTATTTGTATCAGGCTTACAGAAAAGAGTATCATGGACAACATAGTTGAAGTTGAAAAAGCCATCTTTATAGCCGTAGTTGTTGCTACTTTCCTTCTCAACACCGGTCGCAGTCTAAAGGCCATCGAGTTATGTAAGGAATGTTTGATTATCCTAAATGACAAATGTCAGGGATTGCAAGAAGAGTTCGCCAGATCAGTTTATTTTCTTGTCTATTATTTAATGTTCAGGGCGTACTCTGCTATCGCTGATTACACAAATGCAATCCAATACGGGAATAAAGTTCTCGTCGTATCACTCGAATGTGGTAAAACAGCCAGTGTTGCCGTAGACATGGCAGAAATATATCGGCGTCAAAACAAACATATAGAGGCAAAAGAACTTTATGAGAAAGCAATTGATATCTTGATAAAAATTGGCGACAGAAAAGGAGAAGCGAATGCTTATGGAAAATTTGGAATAATGCTTTATCAACTTGGAGAATTTATCAGTGCTAAAAAATATATGGAGAAAGCACTGGTGATTACTATAGAAATCGGTGACAGAAAAGGAGAAGCAGCATGTTACGGAAACCTAGGAACTGTGTTTATTTCTCTCGGTGAATATCACAAGGCTAAGGAATATCTTGAGAAAGCACTTGTGATCAGGAAAGCCATCGGTGACAGAGAAGGAGAAGCATCAGATTACGGAAACTTAGGAACTGTGTTTAATTCTCTCGGTGAATATCACAAGGCTAAGGAATATCAAGAGAAAGCACTTGTGATCAGGAAAGCTATCGGTGACATAAACGGAGAAGCAGCATGTTACGGAAACTTAGGAACTGTGTTTAGTTCTCTCGGTGAATATCACAAGGCTAAGGAATATCTAGAGAAAGCACTTGTGATCAGGAAAGCCATCGGTGACAAAGAAGGAGAAGCATCAGATTACGCAAACTTAGGAACTGTGTTTAGGTATCTCGGTGAATATCACAAGGCTAAGGAATATCTGGAGAAAGCACTTGTAATCAAGAAATCCATCGGTGACAGAAATGGAGAAGCAGCATGTTACGGAAACCTAGGAACTGTGTTTAGTTCTCTCGGTGAATATCATAAGGCTAAGGAATATCAAGAGAAAGCACTTGTGATCAGGAAAGCCATCGGTGACATAAACGGAGAAGCAGCATGTTACGGAAACGTAGGAACTGTGTTTAGTTCTCTCGGTGAATATCACAAGGCTAAGGAATATCTAGAGAAAGCACTTGTGATCAGGAAAGCCATCGGTGACATAAAAGGAGAAGCAGCATGTTACGGAAACCTAGGAACTGTGTTTAGTTCTCTCGGTGAAAATCACAAGGCTAAGGAATATCTTGAGAAAGCACTTGTAATCAAGAAAGCCATCGGTGACAGAAAAGGAGAAGCAGCATGTTACGGAAACCTAGGAACTGTGTTTCAATTCTCTCGGTGAATATCACAAGGCTAAGGAATATCTCGAGAAAGCACTTATAATCATGAAAGCCATCGGTGACAGAGAAGGAGAAGCAGCATGTTACGGAAACCTAGGAACTGTGTTTAGTTCTCTCGGTGAAAATCACAAGGCTAAGGAATATCTTGAGAAAGCACTTGTAATCAAGAAAGCCATCGGTGACAGAAAAGGAGAAGCAGCATGTTACGGAAACCTAGGAACTGTGTTTAGTTCTCTCGGTGAATATCACAAGGCTAAGGAATTTCACGAGAAAGCACTTGTGATCAGGAAAGCCATCGGTGACAGACAAGGAGAAGCAGCAGATTACGGAAACCTAGGAACTGTCTTTCGTTCTCTCGGTGAATATCACAAGGCTAAGGAATTTCACGAGAAAGCACTTGTGATCAGGAAAGCCATTGGTGACAGACAAGGAGAAGCGTCAGATTACGGAAACCTAGGAACTATGTTCAGTTCTCTCGGTGAATATCACAAGGCTAAGGAATTTCACGAGAAAGCACTTCTGATCAGGAAAGCCATCGGTGACAGAGACGGAGAAGCAGCAGATTACGGAAACCTAGGAACTGTGTTCAGTTCTCTCGGTGATTATCACAAGGCTAAGGAATTTCACGAGAAAGCACTTGTGATCAGGAAAGCCATCGGTGACAGAGACGGAGAAGCAGCAGATTACGGAAATCTAGGAATTGTGTTCAGTTCTCTCGGTGAATATCACAAGGCTAAGGAATTTTACGAGAAAGCACTTGTGATCAGGAAAGCCATCGATGACAGAACAGGAGAAGCAGCATGTTACGGAAACCTAGGAACTGTGTTCATTTCTCTCGGTGAATATCACAAGGCTAAGGGATTTCACGAGAAAGCACTTGTGATCAGGAAAGCCATCGGTGACAGAGAAGGAGAAGAAGCAGATTACGGAAACCTAGGAACTGTGTTTCGGTCTCTCGGTGAATATCTCAAGGCTAAGGAATATGACGAGAAAGCACTTGTGATCAGGAAAGACATCGGTGACAGAAAAGGAGAAGCAGCATGTTACGGAAACCTAGGAGCTGTGTTTCGGTCTCTCGGTGAATATCTCAAGGCTAAGGAATATCTCGAGAAAGCACTTGTGATCGGGAAAGCCATCGGTGACAGAGACGGAGAAGCAGCAGATTACGGAAATCTAGGAATTGTGTTCAGTTCTCTCGGTGAATATCACAAGGCTAAGGAATTTCACGAGAAAGCACTTGTGATCAGGAAAGCCATCGGCGACAGAGACGGAGAAGCAGCAGATTACGGAAACTAGGAATTGTGTTCAGTTCTCTCGGTGAATATCACAAGGCTAAGGAATTTTTACGAGAAAGCACTTGTGATCAGGAAAGCCATCGATGACAGAACAGGAGAAGCAGCATGTTACGGAAACCTAGGAACTGTGTTCATTTCTCTCGGTGAATATCACAAGGCTAAGGGATTTCACGAGAAAGCACTTGTGATCAGGAAAGCCATCGGTGACAGAGAAGGAGAAGCAGCAGATTACGGAAACCTAGGAACTGTGTTTCGGTCTCTCGGTGAATATCTCAAGGCTAAGGAATATGACGAGAAAGCACTTGTGATCAGGAAAGACATCGGTGACAGAAAAGGAGAAGCAGCATGTTACGGAAACCTAGGAGCTGTGTTTCGGTCTCTCGGTGAATATCTCAAGGCTAAGGAATATCTCGAGAAAAGCACTTGTGATCGGGAAAGCCATCAGTGACAGAAAAGTTGAAGCAGCATGTTACCAAAGCCTAGGAACTGTGTTTCAATGTCTTGGTGAATATGTCAAGGCTGAAGAAAATATCGAGAAGGCACTTTCTATATGTAAAGATATCGGAGATCGTGCAAAAGAGGTTGTCGCCTTTCGTAATCTTTCACTGGCGAAGTTATCGCAAAGAAAGGTCCAGGAAGCGTCTCGATGTCTTTTTCAAAGTATTGACAAATGCGAAGATTTGCGAGATCAGTTTCTTGTAGACAACGATCAATTGAAGATATCTTTTTAGATCGTCACATTTTCCCCTATCAAGAACTTGCTGCATTGTTTTGCGCCGCTGAGAATACTGATCAGGCTCTTTATGTTGTAGAGCTAGGGCGGGCTAGAGCCCTGGCTGACTTGATGGCAGCTCAGTATTCTGCTGAAACTCAAATCTCATCTGATACGCAATCATGGGTTGGCATTGAAAGTATTATGAAGAAAGAAAGTAACTGTACTTGTCTATACATCGCTTATTATGGTCAATATATTTTTTTGTGGATTCTCAGCACAAGCGGAGTCATTACGTTCCGAAGAAAATCAGTCAATGAAGTATTTATTCACGCTGGAGCAGTTTTCAATTTGGATAAATTTTTCGCTAAAAGTTTTCCGCAGCTTTGCTGTTTTGCTCGAGAATGAATGCGAAGATCGTTCTTTAAATGGTACTCAACCCAAACCGAAGTCATCCCAGCAAGAGTGCGCATCAGCTTCGCGACTTTTTGAGGACGATGAAGAGAAAAGCCAAGATCCTGAACCTTTGTTTTTACAAAATGATCATCGCTCCTGTGGCTGACTTACTCGAGGAGCCGAAGTTGAGGTGCCCGAAATCATCATTGTTCCTGATCGCTCCTTGTACCAAGTTCCATTTGCAGCATTAATTGACGAAAGTGGGAAGTATTTATCAGAGACTTTCCGGATCCGCATCGTTCCTTCTTTGACGACTCTCAAGCTCATTCAGGAAAGTCCAGCGGTCTATCACAGTCAGACTGGTGCACTGATAGTGGGGAATCCTGAGGTTAGTCGGGTGTTTTACAAGGGACGTCTTACAAACTTGGTACCATTGCCTGGTGCAGGAAAAGAAGCAGAGATGATTGGACGACTGCTGGGTGTTCAGCCTTTGTTAGGGCAGCACGCAACTAAGGAGGCGGTGCTTCAAAGGATAAACTCAGTGAGTCTGATACATTTTGCCGCACATGGTAATGCCGACAGAGGTGAAATCGCCCTTACACCTCTATGCCCTTCTAACAGGATTCCACAAGAAGAAGACTACCTATTGACAATGTCCGACATTGCACAAGTTCAACTGCGGGCCAAACTGGTAGTACTCAGCTGTTGTCACAGTGGACGAGGACAGATCAGATCCGAGGGAGCTGTTGGAATCGCTCGAGCGTTCTTAGGATCCGGTGCACGCTCGGTGTTGGTGGCACTATGGGCTCTGGGAGACAGAGCAACAGAGCAGTTGATGAATTGTTTCTACCAGCACCTTGTTCGTGGGGAAAGTGCCAGTGAATCCCTTCACGAGGCCATGAAGTGGATGAGAGGTAACGGCTATCCTAAGGTTTGCGACTGGGCACCTTTCATGCTGATCGGAGATAACGTGACATTTGAATTCGGAAAATAAAAGTAAGTTTAATTGAGAGAAAAACATTTCATAGTTTGGGTTTTAAGAAATCAATTAACTGTGGGAAATGATAATCATAAATCGTAGATTTCGTTAAAAGTAACAAGGAATGTAATATGCCAGTCTCGTTTCATTCTAATTTTAATTGACTGTTATTTTATGGTACACAGCGGACAGGATAGCACCTACTCTATGCAGTGAGCTCAGTTGTTAGTATTGACATGATACGCTTTTAAGCTTTTCAAGTTTCTCAGCTTGTGCTCGATGTTAAACCTCTACGTGCTAGAGACAGGTCGTCATTTGTGGTTAAATAATCGTCCTTGAGCCCGCCAGTCTCGTTTCATTCTAATGTTAATTTACTGTTATTTTATGGTACACACCTGCAGAGTGAGCTCAGTTGTTAGTATTGAGATGATACGCTTTTAAGCTTTTCAAGTTTCTCAGCTTGTGCTCGATGTTAAACATCTACGTGCTAGAGACAAGTCGTCATTTTGGTTAAATAATCGTCTTTGAGCCCGTTCCCTACTCTCCTCTGTTTTTGCCGCCATCTTGGATTCGCAAAAACGTGGAGAATTGGAACGAGTGAAAGAGGGCGACTCCCACTCATTCGCTCCAACCTTCCAATGTTTCCTCATCGAAGATGGCGGCTTATAAATACTCGATGGAACTCGCTCGCACAAAATACGCCTACGTTACAGGCTATATTTTTAGACGGCAATTTGCCTTGAATTATTTTAATTCCATATCTTGCTATCTTTGTGCGTACCATGAGATGCAGTACATATGAAATACATATTGAATTATTGCTGTGCTAATGTATGTGTTTAACGAACTCCTTTTTTTAAGAGGGAAGGGGCATTTTTGCGATCCCTCTACTTAATTTTTGTTTTGTTATGCTTGCATATTTTAAGTGGTTTCTTTTAAGTGGCTTCTGTATGTCGAAACATAACCTTTTCTGTCTGGAATGACGGAAGAGAACTGGCGCCTAAAATATAATTTACTGTATTTACTTCATTATAGAAATCAGGAACGCACCGATATATTTATACAATCGTAACATCATTTTCATCATTTTCATGATTTATCTGTGTTTCTTTTGTAGCTGGTGTTTTACGAAGAAAGGCATGATCAAATAAAGGACTTTATTCGGACGTAAAGAAATGTATTACAAGTAATAGTTTGTGAATACTTTGTTTCATAACATGACGGTTTTTTACATGTAATCAGTCACATATAGTGTAATCGTGATCTTTCTTGAGATACCTGCTTATAAAAGGGGCGAACCATCTGCCAAGAATCTTATACAGTTACGTTTAGTGCGCAACTCAAGCACACATTCTACTGTTAACAATATTCAGACGGGGGGTGGGGGAGGGGATCTGCCCGCAGGGACTTTGACCATTTATAACTTTTTTTTTAATATTGAAGTAAAGGCCGCCAAACTTTTCGACTTTATCTAATTTACCTCGGCACAATTCGATATGACATGCCATTGTTCACGAACTTACTGTTACCAGGTCAACCACATATTGACAGGCATGTTTTTTCAAAATTTGGAATTTTTGTGTTTTTTAAGGATTAAAATAACTTTCTGGTAATAAATTTTACCTTTTTGATAATTTTAACATTATTTTATTGATTTTGACTCCCCTGTCGGAAAAGACCAAAAACGCCCGGTCTGAATAGTGTTACACTCTCCTGTTCATTTATAAAACAGATAATTATTAGCCTTAGTACCAATAGCAATTATACCAATAATTCACTTGATTGCCTAGTCAGCAATTATTCTCACGTCTTTTATTACATTATTGTACAGTGAATTATTCTGAAAGTAATTTATAATAAGGTTAAGCCTGTTACCAGCTAATTATACAGTTTTGTGTGGGCGTATAAGAAAGAATGAGTCAACACAGGAGAGATGTTACTGTCCTTAAATAGTTTAAAATTCACAAACAAACAGCAGTAGTTTTTCTTTCAGTTTTACAAAAAAGAGACAAAAGGTTACTCTAAATTACTCATTTGTAGTCTGCGAATGAAGACGGATTTTCCGTCGGCGGGTTGCGGAATCCGTACTTCCAGCAAAAAATCAAATTCCCGAAAGCTAAAAATATATTTGAGTTGGAAACTTTAGAAAGGTGATTTGGACGTTCAAATTTAGACTTCACGGAAAACACAACTAATTAATTTTCTTTAAAAACTATTGGCATACTCAAATAGCTTTAATTTGATATAGGGTTTGGGGTATCTGTAAGGTGATCGAAAGCGTAAGCTACATTGGTCGAATACGGTATTTTTTGTCTTGATTTTTATTTTATTTTCCACTTATGCATAATGAATTGTTCCTGTATTTTACCTATTGCATATTTTGTAACTGTAAGCGCTACATCAGTTAGACAGGAGACGCCCTTGACGTATGGTGCAAACTAAGACGTCTCGTTAGAAACTACTGTGAGAAACGGATCACAGTTTGAACCTGAAGTGATGTGAAATAAACTACTGTTGGACCCAAGTCTTGTGTTCTTTCTGACCGCGCCTAATAAGCGATAAAGGTACCAAGATCGTAACAAAATTATATTTATCCAGCCAAGCGTGCGATCCAGAGCTATTGAAATTAAATTTTTACAATACATTTGTGACAATAATTACAATTTGGAAATCGATTTTATAAGTTGACCCATTCATCCCCCCCCCCCCCCCCCCCTCCTCCTTGGTGCAATTTTGACTCACCGGACTAGCTAGGCTTTTGAAATTAAACATTGTATAGGGGGGAAGGGGGAAATCATTGTGGCCAAACGAGGATGAGAGTTGGCGAGAGTTGGCTCTCATGAGAGTTGAAGAAAACTCTCTCATGAGAGCCAACCAGGGGGGGGGGGGCAGGCAGCGCCCTTTGATCTTGCCGCTTTTCCGCTATACATGATCGCACAAGCAAAGAAATCTGTCAATCATTCGAGAAACGTACCTCTACGGGAGTTTGCTGTGGAATTTTCATCCATGGTGTCCCACAATGACCAAAGTTCAGATAAACAGCGACCAAATCGTTCCCACAGATGTTTGAGCGTGGAATCGCCAAAATATTTCTGAACGAACACAAACGCACGTCATGTTCGCCATCGTGCGCCATGTTTATTTTAAACAAACCAGTACTTAGTCTCGCTCGGCCAAATTTCTAAATGTGCAATCACGTATACTAGGTCCCAGGCCTCGCTGCTAGCCCCCCTGGAGCCAACTCTCATCCTCGTTTGTCCCGGGCTTAACGCTATCCACCGCATAAATCACTATCCAGTGGATAAGTGTTAACAAAACCAACCACGCTATCCACTGAATAGTGCGGACTGAATTATCCCGTGATCTGAATAGTGTTATCCATCCTTTGAACAGCTAGACCCTGACTTATATTGTTCTCCAAGTTTAAGCCAGATTTGCCACACGCCGCACAAAACAATGATTTGAAAAGTTTAAGCCCGTTATAAAAGACTGGCGTGACCTTTAAACAATTTGAACAGGTCAATTTTACCTTATCGGACAGACCACGCCTACTGAAACATTCAGAAAATCACATAATATCAGCCTAGATGGGCTGGTTGGGCACAAATAACCTCTCAAAATTTGCAGAGAAAGAAAAAACACACACACACACACGCACAACTTTAAATTAAATAAGTAATTTGTGCTGAGGATATTGGATAATACGTCATCATGTGTGCAGGATTTATTTCGCTGGGAAAACCTTGTGTAAAGTCACACGTGTGATGTGGCGGGGCTTTTTTTACAATCATTAGCTGCAAACTAGGGAAGCAAACACGTTGAAATAAAGAAAAGAAAAAGACGACAATAATCTGCTTTATTAGATTTCAGGTGGGTAGCCGGCATAGCAACACATAAAGACAAAAGGCACAATATCTGTAGGCGGTTATTAAACTGCTATGAGCAAGTTTTAATTTTTTTTCCCGCGGGCACGGTGACGCTGATATAGTTTGCAAAGCAGATTACAGCAGCGACGCGCGACTCATAAGGAAACGAGAGTTTTCCGAAATACCGCACTATTAGCGCAAGAGGTATGTGTGTAAATTAGCACCAAGCACAAAGAGATCCGACTGGGTCATTTCAAATATCGAAAGTTTTAATTATGACTCGATAGAGGGCCAATGTTTGTTCAGTTCGGTCGGCAAACACTGATGAACGCCGACGGCCGTTATGGGCTCGAGCTAGCTAGAGCAAAGTTTCTAAACACCGGCTAGTGGATTAAACGAGGCATAAAAGCACGTACAAAAAAATATACCACTTCTTTTTAAACTTAACTGCATACTCAATTGCAAGAACACGAATTTGTCAGAACTGACGGACGTAAAATACACAAGAAAAGCTCTTCTCCGCAGAACTAATATTTGCTGCGGAATTCTTATTTCCTTTCTGCGAAATTCGGCCTATTTTGTTCTCGCTCGTTCCGAAAGTTAATTCAACTTACAATGCAAACAGCCTACAAAACCAACAATAATTATTTACTGAGAATAAATTTAGTACCCTAGCCTATATTACATCAGCTGCATTCTTGAGAAATTGTCGTTGTGAATAGAAGTTCCTTAAACTTTCAATAGATTTTCAAAGCCTTTAACGCGATCATAACTAGTAGGAGATATGAGAATTGTCTTCTTTATCTTAAGTTACTGATCCTTTTGATAAGCTGAACAATTCCAATAAAAGACTGACCTTGTCGGCAAATTTAAACATTTGTATTGCGGATAATTATTTGCGCTTCAAATCTAACAAATTTCATCAAATTCTCTTTATTCTTTTCCGAACGAGTTTTTTATCCATCACAGTTTAATAAAATAAAGTTATTGGGTTTCTGGCATACTTAGAAATTAACAATATTTGTGGGATTTTTCACGAGTTCATTTGCGATAGCGCGCGTGGAAATATTTTAGCTTTGAATAAAAAGTCGAGCGGTGAAAATTGGATAAGTTAGCATTTCTATATAACTCAGTTGTTCTGTGGTTGAACCGTGTTTGTAATATATCTGTAAGTTTTCTCTCTATTGACTGCCAGAGAACAAAAGACTTGCTAATGAAAATAGAAAGAGCCGAATTGTTGTTTTCTTTGTACAAAAGGTATATTTCAAAAAACAGGTTTTGTGCAATTGAACTTATATTTTCAAGATTTATTTTTAAAAGAATCTATATTACAATTGTATGTTTTAAATATTTCCAAGTTGCTCAATGCCTTTTTATTTTCGTCTATCTCGTCTACAGTGCGGTCCAGTTTTGCCGATTCTTTAATTTCGGTCGCGAGCTATCCAAAACAATTTAGGACGCTTTGAGTTAGGATTGTTTTAAAGTCTAAGCTCTCTGAGCGGACACACTCGTAAGCGGACAGCTCTACTTACGAGCACCTTGAAAAAAACCCGTTTGAACTCATACAACGGACTGTGTATTTACACATTCCCGTAAGCTTCAATTGCGGACACTTTGTCTGCTTCCCGAAAGTGTCCGCTCACGGGAGCTTCGACTGTATTTTGGGTTCAAATCCTGAAGCAAATTATCGAACATATACGCTAAGCTTCATACTCTGCGAGGGACTGGGCCGGCCATGTAGCTGCATCAAAGCGATAACTTAACATCTATCTTTTTCATATTTGTAGATAATAAACCACCACAGAAATTCTTCTTCACATGTAAAACAGGAATATGATCTCTGTCTTCGCGGTTTCAAAACCGATTCAGCTAGTTTCGGATAACTTTACATATGTTTTACTCCGATTGATAGGAATAAAGATCTTACACAGTTCCCCACATTTTTAATCTTACATTTTACTGAGATACTTTTCAAGAAAAATTAAACATCACAGCTAAATATATTTCATTTTACAATTCACAATGAAATATTGATTTATTTTTTTGTGTATCATATTAAAAGATAAAGGATTTATTCACCTTCAAATACTCAAAGGTCTGGTGTCAGCACGTGTTTGAAATAATACGACTTTTGCATTGACTGATGTAGAACAAAAATATGGCGTGTTATAAGTATACGTTCAGTAAGAGAGACAGTACTACACCTGAATTATATAATTATTTGTCGAGCTTCGTGTATTTTCAGTTAAACTGTATAGTATTATTTGGCTGGCAAAATTATTAAGGGGCGTATCGGGGGATAATATGTTGCGGCTCTGTACAAATTGCTTATTGTATAGCTCACAGAACTCCCAGGCACACGAATGTCAATATTTCATAGTATAAAATCAAGTTTTCGACGCAATGACTTCAGTAAAATCTTCAGAGAAAAGGGCAGATTATTTTGGCAGATTTTTCAGGGCTAAAAAAGCGTCTACGTCTGCGGAAAGTATGCAACAGATTTCTTGTAGACTTAGTTTTCTTTTGAAATGTTCGAAATTAAACTAGTCTCGTAATAAACTACACCTCAATTCAATTTTGTTCAATTTTATTTTTCTTTTGATTAGAAAATCTGACCGAAAGGACAATAATATTACGAATACAATTCAATCCATTGATATTGAAAATCACTTGTTAAATGCCGGTTTTGTGTTCGAGAAATGAGATAAGGAAAAAGACATAATAGTGATTTAGAATTGCCTTGCAAGGGAAGGCTTTTTTCTCACACATATTAGAAGTTCCCTTCCAATACAATAACCTTGTGAAATGCAATTTATAATCTTATTTTAGCACAAACTGATTAATTTTATTAGCGGCCTTTCTTGTCCAATTCATACGGCTAGGAATTCGTCTGGAATGATTTAAGCGATGGTTAAGTAAGATATCGAATTCATCAAGAAAAACCACGTCAAAGTTAGAACAGGTTTCACCCTTGTGTGAAGCGTCTTCGTGCAAACTCTCCCATTTATTTCCAATTTATTGCGATTATGTACCACACGCTGTGTTTACAAACTACTAAAACACGCCGCCCCGCTCTATTTTTATACAAACGTATCAGAAAATTTTACCAATAAGAACATTTTCACAACAAATGTATTCTTAAAGAATAACGGATGCATGAAATATGATTCTCAAAAGTTGGAATTAAAGGTTAACTGATAAAAAAAAACCTGACCACCACATGCACAATAAAGGAACTTACGACAGATCTGTGGGGTTTTAAATTAGTAAACATATTTTAACATATTTTGTGTGTCTATGACAATAAAGAGGCGTTGCCAAAAAGAGAATATGAAAACGTGAACATGCCGCACGGAAGTAGTTAATTTATCTCGCTAGCTAGATCTGATTGCAAAATTAAAAAAACTACAAAATAGTTTGGGTGTGCGGTGCTCCAGCTACCAAACTTAATCCACTCAAGTCCAAAGTTTATTCTTCGTTATTCTTCAATTTACACCTCAGATATAATCAAGAAATAATGCAACAATCGAAAGTGTCCAAAAAGACTTTCCTTTTATCAAACTAAATTTCCTGCTTGTTCTGCTTGTTCCCTACATTGTGATTTTTTACATGGACATACTGGTGGGCAACGTTTAAAAAAAACACTACGATGTTCCAAAAGAGTAGTGGTCTGTGACTGTTCATATAAACATTTCACATGGGTTGGGTGGGTAAAAATGACCCTTATGATGCATGCTGATGTTCGATCTCATTCTCAGTTGTACATGTACTACTGTAAAGCGCATTTGAACATATGGAATATGTGCTATATAAATGCATTACTATTACCATTTTATAAATCGAAAAGGTTTGTGAGCTTCTTGAACTAGAAGAACGATTATACTTTGATGTTCCATCAAATGTTCCGTGTCCGTGCACACACCGAGGAGAATCAATAAGCTTGGAACTCATTAGTGTACATGAAAGAAATTAAAGGTTTGCAAATCCTCCGATGGTCAGAGATGTAACCTGCGATCAGGCCCTCCTCGAAGAGAGGAGGGCCTGATACAATTACTTGCCGGATCTCATGTACAACATTCAGATTCTGAATGTTTTCCTGATTGGTCGAAAAACAATACTTCCGTCAATCATGCGTACCTAATATGGCTTTTGTCAATCCGGCGTGCACGCTCGATTAAAGTACAAGAAAGGCCTTCTACTTTCCCACTCCGCTACCGCCTTTTGCGAAGAGAAGGACTCTTCTGAATCATTACTAAGCCAATATAAAGATCTTACATTTAAAACGGCTGAAGCTTTACGCTTAAAAAATGGTTATTTGATTCAAATTTCTAAACGGAATCATGGAATCATTCGACCATAACGACTGACTAGACATGTCTAGGACGTTATTATGCAAATTTATGTCGTGTAACGCAATCGCAGTCAGTGCTGTTTTCGGAATGAAATCGATGGCAAAAACACAGTCGAAGGCTCTATTCTACTTCAAAATCCTCCTCATAATACAACATATCTTGCCCGTTAGAAATGCACTTGAAGCAAAGAAGGTCAGAAGACCGAATTCAAGAGAACGGCAAGTGTACAAATGTCACGAAATGTAACGTAGATTTTGAAAATTGACAGCTTGACAGATCATTGACAAGTGGGTGGAAAGCGAATCGGCAAATAATTGTATCAGGCGTTCCTTTTCCTCTCTCTCTCTCCGCGCTCTCGTTCTCCGCGAAAAGAAAGAAAAGGAAAAGAACGCCTGATCGCAGGTTATCAGAGATGCCAAGACATGTCTCCAATTGAACCTATACAGAGTGCTTGTTCACGCGCGCTACATTAGGAAACCCGTTACATCCAAACTGGTGTAAACCAAACTTCTTAGATTAAACATTAATGACAGTTAATATCTCTAGCTTAACTTTGACTGCAAGTGTAAAGAAAAGTTTGTAAGCCGTATCTAACAGGAACAGAGAGTCACAGACATGTCTCAATTTGACCTTCACGGGCGCTATTTTAGGCAATTCTGTCGCATCCAAAACTTCTTTGAATTAACATTGTTGTGAATCAGTTCAAATCTCTAGCTTGGAACGGAAAGGGTAAAGACAAAGTTTGTAAATCCCTACAGGTCTGTTGCATACAAACTGTCTGGTGTAAAACAAAATTATCAGATTTACTGTGCGAATCAGAAAAGCGTGAGTCACTGAACACTTTGATTTAAGCTTGGATTTCCCTTTACCAAAAACCGGCCCTATTTTCTTCCTGTACTTATTTTATTGCTATTTTCGCAAAGCTTTTCTGCAAAACAAAGTGTAAATTTGAGTTTTTTTTCTTCTTCTTCTTCTTCTTCTTCTTCTTCTTCTTCTTCTTCTTCTTCTTCTTCTTCTTGCCGTTTGATCATGTTATCACAAGGCTAAGGAATATCACGAGAAAGCACTTGTGATCAGAAAAGCCATCGGTGAAAGAAAAGGAGAAGCAGCAGATTACGGAAACCTAGGAACTGTGTTTCAATTTCTCGGTGAATATCACAAGGCTAAGGAATAAATAAACGTGTTCACGCTTTTGATTCACACAGTGATGAATGAATCAGTTTTTTGAGCCAGGGCTACTGTAGCGCACTGCTTCATTCTTCGGTGAGTATTGTTTTCGTTAACCTATGAACAAAGATGCATTTCCCTGTCGTGGCAATATATGATTACTGACCTTGTTTCTGGTTTCACGACATGCCATCAGAAAAGCGCTCTATCATCGTAAGAACCATTATCCAGCTCATTTGACGTTTTGTTATAACTAACAGAACTAAATTACACGTAATATAGTCCGGAGAGGATTTACCTTTTACAGTCTGGACACCCCCTGCCCAGGAATTGATTTAGACTCCAGTCGGTTGTCGTCAATGAAGTTGCACCATGCTGTATGAGACTGAAGCCGTGCTGCTTATTGATTGCTGAATGAGAATAGGAAAACTATTGGAGAGTTCTACGAATATGTACATCAGTGTATGTGTTCAAAATACGGTTCTTGTTCCATGGATGAGGTATAACTACTTGGATGACTGGTGTACGGCGATTTGGAAGATGACATTTTGACCGGCAGAGAAGATATGCCGGGTGACCCTTCGTAACTTCCTGCTGGTAACTGACCTTCAATGACATTTTTGTTTACCTTCGAACATTATTACAATATAGCACACAGTTGTGAATGTGACCTTGGAAAAAAGGCTGATCACGATAAATAACAACCATCTCGGTAAATTAAACTTTCCTGTGGAGTGTGGTTTTCTTTAACCAAAACCAAAGTCATCATACATCTGGCCAATCGCAACAAATGCTGCAATGAGCCAATCAGAACTCGAAGCAAAAACATGCAGCTGGTGTAAAGCGTGGGAAAACGCGGCTTTGGCTTCGCAATTTGATCATGTGTTGCACGATTTAAACCAATTAGAGGACCAAAACACTATTACATCGATATCTAATAAACCGCTACACATATGCAGTAAAGATCAAACATGCTTATCCAACATCATGTTGGATGGATGGATGTACCGGCTTAATATATGATCAAATATATTGTTCTACACTCGAAATACCGTTGGATAAAAATGTTTAATAAGGGGCGATTAAACGATCAAAAATTTTTCTTCTCGCAAAATGTTGGACGAAAATGTTTCAGTGATAAGTAAGGGGCGGCTAAAGAAAAATCCACGATGTTGGATAAAAATGTCTAATCGTTTAGCCGAGCTTAACCCTTTCACTCCCAAGAGTGCCAAAGCTCAAAATTGAAAATAAAAAATCAAATTCCATTTTTTTAAGATATGGAAAATAAACAGTACCACATGAAGGTACTGCTCAATAGCTTTCATTTGAATGGTCACACACTACGGTTTTATCCAGATGCATAAGAGTTAGCAACACAATAATTGACTTGATGCTTGATTCCGGAAGTGAAAGGGTTAACTTTCATTTCCTTTGTCCAGTGACGCAGACCAAACTCTTTACCATTCCTCACTTCCACTGAGTAATATCAGCATCTAATTTCTCCTACAATTATCAACACCAACACACGAATGCTGATCATGAGAATAAAATAATTGATCACTGAATAGGAATTATCTTGATGTATGTAATTCTCCTACTAACATGTAAAGAAATGTAGGGAGACCAGTAGGCATCGCGGGTTTGATGTATTTATTTGACTTATTAAAATTCATTGATCATATTCCAGATTACCTTTCGGGATTGTCGCTTTTTTCCGACAACCTTTCTCGAAACAGCTGTATATATTTCATTGTATAAAGTCATCTCACTTACATTATAAACACTAATGATTTGTAAGCATTATTTAGGACTTGTTTCATACAAATGGACTTTTTGAAAGACCCTTGAAAAAAGTCGGACCGCCGTTTTTCAAGTTAACCTTTTCGTAATCCGTTTCAATGTTGTCCAATTTTTGTTTTATGTTTTTCTATGGGTTGAAACCATTATTTAGTAGTTTCAATCTATTTTAAGACCAGTTCGTGTGTAACAGAATTGCCGAAAATAGCGTGACATAACCCCTTTAATATCAATATTGTCTTCCTAAGCGTTGAATCGTAGAATTCATACAGTTACTAAATAACACTTAGCTAAGCATACCGCTTAGTTAATCAGAGAATCAGTGGTTTGGAGGAAGGGAGGGGCGAAGGGAGAGAGATGAAAGTGGTTTGACTGACGATAATTTAGTGAATACAACTTGAAGAACACGCTAATGTTCTTCAGGTTTTGTATAAAATTAAGAGTGAATGTCCCTTATAATCGAAGAAAATTGAAAAATTCGCGGACACGGTCAAAAATCGATTTGGCTCATATTTTGTCTGTAGGAAGCTTTACATACTAGACAAAACGAAATGAGGTTAGATTTTTGAAATATCCATTTTAACGGGAATAAACCGTTGAAAACCGACTGAGGGTGAAAAGCTCAAGTTTCACCTTCTGCGAACGCGAAATTATGCAGTTTTCAGGCAGTTCTCATACGAACTAAAACGTAACAGCAGAATTTATCCAGCTATATATACATAGTGTGGGACTTCCTTTATCGAGATATAGTGATATTTTTGGTCTCGTGTTATTTCTGAAGGAACCACATCCCGATTATGAGACGACATCTTCGGCCTTTCGTAAACAAGCCAAAGGCGGCTGAAATTAGCTTGGCAAAAAAGCATGTGGTAGTGTCTCAAAATTTCTAAAATATTTCCAGCGACTCTAGAAGAATAGTTCTATACGATTCTGGTCTTATTTGTTTGGGATCTTCTGCTATTTTAATATAAAAACTGACCAAACTCGACCTAAATTACAAATGACGCCATGTTGAAACGATTGACATCAGAATTTATCGCTTTGTAATCAAGTAATTGTTTTGGCCTAATATATCCCCATTGATGCTTAGAATGAATAGAAACGTATAGATGATGTTTATAATTAGACTGACTCTAGATATACCGAGATATATAAAATAAATTTCGACTATACATACCTTGCAAATCGCGCCATAATTACGGTGAATTACTCTAGCTCATCAATTCCCGATTGGTCTTTTGCCATACTACAGTCCGCTTCACATTCACTCGGCATAAATTATATTATTTGCATCCATATATAAGAAAAACTCTATGTTGTCTTCATAATCATTTTCGAATATACTGAGAAACAAACTGAGTGGAGGGCTCGATCGAGTCGAGTGACTGAAATCCGATCGAGTGACTGAAATCCGATATGCGTGATCTCAACGGCAGTAACAAACTTACTGTCACGCAACCCTTCAGTTCGGCTTTATCTCAGTTACAGTTCTTTTTCATAACGCTTGATCAACTGATAATTTCTTGCTGACTGGCAGCTAACGGGAAGAGCAGGTGCACTCTTGGACAAATTCTGTCAGTCGTGCAATAAATTCCTTTTTCCATTTTTGAGCTGAAATGTCAGCAAGGGACTGTGCAATAATTATCAGGAGGGATATGGGGGGGGGGGGTTGGAACATGGGCTTCATGTAGGAAAATATTAGGTAATACCCCCCTCCTAAAGGAATGAATTTAGTTATTGCCCCCCCTATAATCAGTCAGAAATTATGTACGACCCACACACACACACACACACCTTGCTTTGAATTTACTCTATGCACCCCCCCCCCCCCCCCGTAGGGATACGGGATATTTGAGAAAAAATTATCTTTGAAATGCCCCCTTGGGGAAAGTCAACAAAGTATGTATGTATGTATGTATGTATGTATGTATGTATAGGGATACGGGATACTGAAGGAAAAATTATAGGGATATGGGATATTGGAAAAAAGATATATTGGGATATTCAACTGAAACTTTCTTCGCAAGATTTCTTAACATTTCAATTAATCAAGATTATTTTCAAACAAATTAAAATAAAACAAATTAACAATAATTAATGGTAATACTGATCAAAATGGACCGATATGCTGCTGGTACGTTTGTACATTTCGGTCATTTTCGTCAACTTCCGGGTCCTGTTGTGGTCACCTGTGACACCTGTTGTCGAACTGGGTGGTTACCTAGCAGATTGAAAACTTTTTGCAAACTTTTTTGTTACCGGGAAATGATGTCACCAGTATCATCATTATATAGGGATAGAGACCACATAATTAAGGGGATAAGGGATATTTAAAGAAAAAATTAAAGGGATACGGGATACTCAGACCACCCCCCCCCCCCCCCCCCCTAATGGGGCCTCAGTAATATCCAGCAACACTTAAAGGTCAAATGCAACAAAATTTGGTATTTTTTCTTTTGTCGCGAAAACTGTGCTTTACACTGGCATCAATCATACTCAACCCTCAAAAGCTGGTTTGTGGCGCTTAAAAGGGACAAATTGGACAATTTCCGAGAATTTCTGACGGCTGAACGAAACGAACCAGAAATGACCGCGCTTGGAATGGAAACGAATGTATGTTTTTGTGACGTCATATGTGGTGATCTTATTTTAGAGGAGCGACGCGAAAAGACATCCGAACGCCTGGAACAGGCTAGGCTCCTAAAATCACTCTCAATAATGCAAATGTTAGCACGAGAAGGAGCAATTTAGCCATTTTCACACTGCAAGCACATGGGAGAAGCAGCTACCTCGTATGACATTGATAACTGAGGTGACACTCCTTGACGGTTCAGATGACCTTTGATTTCGAGATCGGATGTCAATCACCGTGCGACAGCAACCGCGCTTTCAGTTTTAAGTGGCCGTTATCAAAGTACCGAAACTATAATTGTCAATATGTAAATGAAAACCCCTATAATAAGCCCCTATAAGCGGCCACCTTATGGCCGTCCCGATGAGAGTTCTTAGAGTTCTCCTCTTGTTTTTTTTAAATAGGAGCCTGAAAAAAAAATTCACAGTTTTCACACTTCACCATGCAGTCATGCCGCCAAAACAGCATGAAATAGAATTCACCAGAATTAATGTTACTTGCCGATTTCGTGAAGTAGTTTGCTCTAACGGGTGTCAATTTCCATGTCTAGCTTGTTTCATGGCACAGAATTAGATAAATGAATCTTGGTGACGCGAAAACAATATAACATGCGGTGTTAACTCTTGTGTAAGTCTGCAATAATTCTAGACGAGGATGAATTTTACCGCGAAAACCAAAAAAACACATTCTCGAATTAACTATTTTTACTGATATCTCGCGTTAGTTTCAATGATTTTGAATTTATGTTTTTACTAAAATTAATCTGCATAAATGCATGAAAAAAAATCGATCACTTCCGTCATTAGTGACCAGGTAACTAGATAAAAATGTCTAGCGTGCACGGTTTCAGTTCTTGGGAAAGATATTCAAAAGGGAAAAAAATCGGGTCCACCGTCCACGCCATTCCTCAATTTTTAGCGGGATCATTTGGCGGTCCACTCTGGGGATCATTTGCGGTTCGGGATTATTTTCGGTCCAATTTGGGGATCATTTGCGGTTTGGGATCATTTGCGGTCCCGGGATCATTTGCGGAGCTGTACAGTACTAACATCACAGCAGATAGCTGGTTTCTTTTGCCGTCTTTCACCAAAGAAACGATTAGTAGGCACAGACTCACGTGAAGTTAGCGCGGACGAGAACGAAACTTCAGCTGAATCCGAGACTCGCCTCTCTGCTCTGTAAGCAAATGTGATGAGGGATGTGGCTCTCCATGAGCATCCTATTGTATCGTCCGATCGTAATATCTGTGAACTTGTAAAAAGAAAGAAACTAAAAACTTTAAGTGTTGCTATGCTAAGAAGAATTTGCATCGACCTCGGGGTGGATATTACTGACATTTCAGCTCAAAAATGGAAAAAGGAATTTATTGCACGACTGACAGAATTTGTCCAAGAGTGCGCCTGCTCTTCTCGTTAACTGCCAGTCAGCAAGAAATTATCAGTTGATCAAGCGTTATGAAAAAGAACTGTAACTGAGATAAAGCCGAACTGAAAGATTGCGTGACAGTAAGTTTGTTACTGCCGTTTGAGATCACGCATATCGGATTTCAGTCACTCGATCGGATTTCAGTCACTCGACTCGATCGAGCCCTCCACTCAGTTTGTTTCTCAGTATGTTCGAAAATGATTATGAAGACAACATAGAGTTTTTCTTATATATGGATGCAAATAATATAATTTATGCCGAGTGAATGTGAAGCGGACTGTAGTATGGCAAAAGACCAATCGGGAATTGATGAGCTAGAGTAATTCACCGTAATTATGGCGCGATTTGCAAGGTATGTATAGTCGAAATTTATTTTATATATCTCGGTATATCTAGAGTCAGTCCTAATTATAAACATCATCTATACGTTTCTATTGATTCTAAGCATCAATGGGGATATATTAGGCCAAAACAATTACTTGATTACAAAGCGATAAATTCTGATGTCCAATCGTTTCAACATGGCGTCATTTGTAATTTAGGTCGAGTTTTGGTCAGTTTTTATATTAAAATAGCAGAAGATCCCAAACAAATAAGGCCAGAATCGTATAGAACTGTTCTTCTAGAGTCGCTGGAAATATTTTTAGAAATTTTGAGACACTACCACATGCTTTTTTGCCAAGCTAATTTGAGCCGCCTTTGGCTTGTTTACGAAAGGCCGAAGATGTCGTCTCATAATCGGGATGTGGTTCCTTCAGAAATAACACGAGACCAAAAATATCACTATATCTCGATAAAGGAAGTCCCACACTATGTATATATAGCTGGATAAGTTCTGCTTGTTACGTTTTAGTTCGTATGAGAACTGCCTGAAAACTGCATAATTTCGAGTTCGCAGAAGGTGAAACTTGAGCTTTTCACCCTCAGTCGGTTTTCAACGGTTTAATCCCGTTAAAATGGATATTTCAAAAATCTAACCTCATTTCGTTTTGTCTAGTATATAAAGCTTCCCACAGATAAAATATGAGCCAAATCGATTTTTGACCGTGTCCGCGAATTTTTCAATTTCTTTGATTATAAGGAACATTCACTCTTAATAAACCTTGATAAGTAAGACAATCTTGGGTAGGGGCTAGTAATGTTACCATCTTTAACACTACTCAATTCAAAACTATGGATGTAAATTTGCGAAAAATTTGTGTCCACATGAACGCATGCGTAGTTGTGAAGAACAATTGTAAAGAAAGCTCAGAATTCAGCGGGATTTGAACCCATGATCCTTGCAATAGTGGCCCAAATGCTACTCCAACTCGCAGATATTTCGCGATGTTTCATTTTGCCTAAATTGTATTATTAAAAATTCATCTGATAAATAAATAGATAAATACCATTAATGATCGAAAAGGAGCTTGGTGTCGGGGGCTGAACAGGAATAATGACTTGTTCATTATTCCTGCTCTAAAATTCCCATTATTCCAGTTAAGAAAAACTCATTATGCCCTTTGAAAAAATCTCTCATTATTATTACTCAAATCCAAAATTACATTATTTCAGGGAAATGTTACTGTCAATTATTATTCCAAAGGAAACGCCGTTATTCCGTTATTCCCGGAAACTGCTAAGGCCATTATTCCATTATTCCACCGCAATAAATTCCCGTTATTATTATTCCATTATTTCTCTCAGCCCCGATTGTTGGCATGACGTCATACACGATATAATTAGTCCGGTTGCTCGAAATGTAGGGGAATCCCCTTAGCATCGTGTTTCGTACTTTCACTTTCCAAAGCGAACTCAACTGATCGAACGTGGTAAGTAAAACTAACCTTGTGTTGTCTGTTCTCGATCTCTACTAGTTTACAATATATAAGAAGATTCATTTTTATGATCACAGCATAACTGGAAAATTAAACGAAGCGGTAACGTTAAATTCGTTAACATAGCAACAGAGAGTTGTTTGGTGATGCGATCTCGTGTCTGTTTTGAAAAGGCGGAAGTATGCAAATCGTGCAAGAACTTCATCAAATGAATACAAATGGTAACTTGATGGCCTTTCGTGTCTTGTAGTAGGAATGAATAATTATAACATACCAATAAGAGGAACAGTTATTCTCTAAATTTGCAGCACTCGTCCGTGAAATGACAGGACGCTTAAATGTAAATTCAATTCATAAATCAACAACAAAAATATCCTGGGTGCCAGAGGTTTAACAACCCTCTGGTAGCCCGTGTACAACAAAAACGGAATGATCGATTATTTTGAAAGCTACATTGCAGGACTATCCTATCTGACCACTTGACACAAAGTGAAGTTCGCAAATTTAAAGGATGAATGCGTTTCTTCTCTTCCGGCTTTTGTGTATAAATCAATCTGCATTAGAGTTGGTTTTGTAGGTATTATTATAAAAGACGCTGTTGTTTTGGTTTCACGTTGATCAGAAGATCGAAGATCGGGACACGATAAGTTTATTTCTTGCTCCAAACTGTAAGCTTATGAACTGAGAGCTCTGCATAGGTGAAGTTAGTTAATCTAAATTTAGTGAAATCTAAATTTCACTGAGAGACGGATTGCATGACTCGCGTGACTAGTATTGGAGGGTAAAGCTCTTAAACGGTAGGTCACGCGAAACTGAAAAAAAAAAGTCACACGAATGAACGTTCGCCGGAAGGTAAACGTGTTGAGTTGACATTACCTTTCGTTCTTTTTGTTTTATTATTTTACAGGAAAATGTGTTGGCTGTTGACGGCATATTGATTTCTGTTTCATTGTGATTACCCAACAACATTGGTGAGTACTTCAACTTCAACTTTAATTATTATTTATTTTAAAAATCAATTTCATGATTTCTGCCGCCCGCAAAGAGCGCTTTAAGTCGAGGCGGGCGACAAGGAAAGCAAAAGTAAGCAAATTACAACAATTGAAGGAAAGGAAAAGGAAATTCTAGTAAAATAATTGAAATAATTTAGCCCCAAATCTCGAGAATGAAGATCTTTGATGTATATTTGAGACATATTTGAAATATTTACAGGGGCCAATTTATTTTACATTATGATATAAATAGATTCAATGTATCAAACATTTTAAACAGGCAATATACTATTTTTGATGAATAAAGGAATGACATGGTCATATCTACTTGAAAAGTTCATTAGCGGTAGCGCCCGTTTTTGGAGGATGATAAGTTTTTCTAAGTTAGATTTAGAGGCCTGTCCCCGATAACTTAAGCCGTATATTAGATAAGGGTAAACTAAAGACTGATCAATTTGAATTAGAGTACACACCTGTTTTCAGACTATTTATATGTAGTGCGTTGCACAATGGGTTCGAGCCCTGGATGTTGGTCACTTTATTCTGTCATTGGGAAAGATACTTAACTCCCGCAGAGCCTGTCGCCACTCGGGAGTGTAAATGGGTGCCAGCGACAAAAAGGTGGGGGTAATCTGGCGTTGGACTGGCATTTCACACAAGATGTAGCAATACTCCTAGTCAGCTTTATGCTATGGAAACTATGATAATCTCCGGCGGTTTGGGCCAGTTTCAGTGGCCGGAGTTCGGGTTTATCTTTTGAGGATATTGCAGTACATTTATATTTGAATTGTACTGAAGAATAATGTAATTTGTAACAATCTTAATTGGCATCAATTGATATTTTGCCGGCACGGTACAGAGACGAAAAACGCATGCATTTTAAAACGCTGTCGAGCGTGGAGACATTTGAAAACGGAGCTCTATCGTATTAGTGTGGACAGCAAAAACGGACGCTTTCGAAAACGCTGACGTCATTCACATCGCGAACATCGCGGGCGCGTCTTTATGTCGCATGCGCAGATGACTGTTGTAGCGTTTTCGAGCGTATTCAAGCATTTAAGTGTGAACACGCTGTGAAAACGATAGTGTCAACGCGGAGCTTTTGATGCGTTTCTATAAAAACGGAGCCTTTCATTTGAAAACTCATTATATTATATGTATATTTTTTTCTAAAAATAGTTTAGTCACACAGTCACAGCCACACATATATCAGCTACATAAATCACTCACTTACTTTACTTACGCCTAGTACCCCGCCTGGGGCATAGGCCGCCACCAAGTGTCCTCCAGACGTCTCTATACTGGGCTTTCCTCTCTAGCTGGCTCCAGGTCAGCCCCACTCTCCTGACGTCTGATTCCAGGATAAATCACTTACGCTACTTACAAAAAGAAAAAAAGACCAAAAAAAAGGAAATCACAATACAATACAATACAATACAATACAGTACATGCAATACATTACATTACAGTAGGAACAACAAAAACAAAACAAAACAAAAAACAAAAAAAACGCGTTAGTGTGGACGGGGCCTTAGTGAATACAACTTGAAGAAGACGGTAATATTGTTCACGTTTTGTATAAAATAAAATAAAGTATTTCTAATTCAGTGCGACAATCCTACTTTGTCTATAGCTTCACTACTCCTTATTATTATAAAATGCTCCAAAAAGTACAAAAATGGTGTTTCTCTGCGCGATTCCCGTTCAATTAACGTTTTCAAAACAACTCTAAATCCCAAATTTCAATTTACTTAGTGAGACTATTTTTTTATTGTATAATGGTAGTAGTAGTATAGTATTAGTAGTAGTAGTTGTTGTTGTGGTGGTGGTGTGGTCGTAGCGGTAGTAAGAGTAACAGTATTGAATTTAATTCTAGGACGCAAGGTCTTTCTCAAAACCATTTCTTTTTATATAAATACTGATCGATGTTGAATATCGTAGATAAATAAAGATCGATTGATTGACCGACTTATAGGTTGATTTATTGTTTGAATGATTGCGGAGGAGGTTGAGATGGAGGAGGGGAGGTGGTAGAGGCGATGGAGGAGTCGTAAAGGAGGTCACTGGTGGTGGTAGAGGTGACTGCGGAAAGCGTATACAATGATTTTCCAAGGCAATGCTGTTCCAGCACTTGTTTGGAAATTCGGTCATGATAATATACGAGTTTACACTTAAAGGGGGCACTGTCACGGATTCGCATGCCCGAAAAACTGCTCACTTCCTGTCGACCATAAATTATTTGGCCGCCATTCCATAATGACGGTTAGTGAAAATATTTGCATTTATTTTGTTTCCAATCACGATTATGTAAAACAGATAAAGTCATAATATTACTGCAACAGCGTGCGCTGTTCGCATACGTATTTCCGAAACATGATTTGCATACAAAATATTTTTGCAATGGCCGTAACGCAACGCACTTTTGACAGCCAAGCTTAGATTTATCCATTCGTACATAAGTTTTCAACGATTAACCGTTGCCGTTTGAACTGCTCAATATTTTTTCTCAACGGATAACCTGGCTTAGCTTCGAACGGGTGAATATTTTTTTCTGAACGGCTAGCAGGCAGCAGCCGTTGGAACGGCTGAAGATTTTTTTCGAACGGGTAGCGGCAGCAGTTCGAACATTTTTTTCGAACGGGTAGTAGTAGCAACCGTTCGGCTTGCTAACCGTTCGGGTAGTGAACGGCTTTTAGCCTTTCGAACGGAAAGCCGTGTTGTACATTTTCGCGTGAGAGGTCACAGCTCAGGTCACATCTGTTTCGATCACACGTCTCCTCAACAAACAAATGTGTCGCGAAGACAGTATCGTATCACTGTATCCTTCGTAACCTGCAACGAATTTCGCTTCAAGCCATGTTTTGAAACTGTTATCTTCAAGATAAATGCGTTTATGGGGTTTCGTCCAACTCCCTCTTGGCTCTTGTCGGGGTATTGAATATTCTTTTTCGCCCAGAATTACTACGCTTTCCACCGTGTCTGCCGCCGCCACTAATCGACGCCATTTTGGATTTGGCAACTCAAACTTGAAAAAGTTAGCCCAACCTTTTCAAGTTCGACTCGCGAGACTGGCGCATGCGTCCTTGTGACAGTGCCCCTTTAAAAGAGAGGCTTGGGAGCGCAATTAACTAATCTGACGAGAATATGCATAAGGGCTATTGATAATACAATGCTTCCTTCTATAACGGTACTTCGTCAAGACAAAACTATGAATGTAAATTTGCGAAAATTTGTAGAAATGAATGAATAAATAAATGAACGCATGTGCCGTTTTGATGCAACTTTTAAGAACAGTTGTAATCAGCTGGATTTGAACCCATGCTCCTTGCGATAATGGCGCAAAAGTCCAATTCGCTATATTCGTGACGTTCCATTTTGATTTATCGATGAAAAGGAGCCTGTTGGCAAAACGTCAGTTGTGATATAATTAGTCTGGCTACTCGGAATGTCGGGGAACCCCCTTTGATAGCATCGTGTTTCGTACTTTCACTTTCCAAAGCGAACTGAACTGATCGTCGTGTAAGTAAAACTATCCTTGTGTTGTCTGGTTTTCGATGACCTCGATCGACAAATTTACAACATATAGAAGATTTCTTTCATGACCACAGCATAACTGAAAACTCGAATCAAACGAAGCGCTAATGGTAAATCAGTCGATAAGACAGAGAGCTGTTTGGCGATGCGGTTTCTTGTCTGTTTTGAAAAGGCGGAAGTATGCGAATCGTACAAGGCTTCATCAAATGAATACAAATGGTAACTTAATGGTCTTTCGTGTCTTGTAGTAGGAATGAAGAATTATAACATACCAAGAGGAAAGTTATTCTCTAAATTTGCAGCACTCGTCCGTGACATGACAGGACGCTAAAATGTAAATTCGATTCATAAAATCAACAACAAAATATCCTGGGTGCCACCCAGGGTACAACAACAACGGAATGATCGATTATTTTGAAGGCTATATTGCATATGACTATCCCATCTTACCATTTGACACAAATCTAAGTTCGCAAATTTAAAGGATGTATGCGTGTCTTCTTCTTCCATTATTCCACCGCAATAATTCCCGTTATTATTATTCCATTATTTCTCTCAGCCCCCGATTGTTGGCATGACGTCATACACGATATAATTAGTCCGGTTGCTCGAAATGTAGGGGAACCCCCTTAGCATCGTGTTTCGTACTTTCACTGGAAAATTAAACGAAGCGGTAACGTTAAATTCGTTAAATTCGTTAACATAGCAACAAAGTGTTGTTTGGTGATGCGATCTCGTGTCTGTTTTGAAAAGGCGGAAGTATGCGAATCGTGCAAGTACTTCATCAAATGAATACAAATGGTAAATTGATGGTCTTTCGTGTCTTGTAGTAGGAATGAAGAATTATAACATACCAAGAGGAACAGTTATTCTCTAAATTTGCAGCACTCATCCGTGAAATGACAGGATGCTAAAATGTAAATTCGACTCGTAAATCAACAACAAAAATACCCTGGTTGCCCGAGGTTTAACAGCCCTCTGGTAGCCAGGGTACAACAAAAACAGAATGATCGATTATTTTGAAGGCTGCATTGCAGGACTATCCCATCTGACCATTTGACACAAAGTGAAGTTCGCAAATTTAAAGGATGTATTGTATGCGTTTCTTCTGGCTTTGTGTATAACTTAATCTGCATTTGCGTTTGTTTTGTAGGTATTATTAAAGTCGCTGTTGTTTTGGTTTCATTTTGATCTGAAGATCAAAAAACGGGACACGGTAAGTTTATTTCTTGCTCCAAACTGTAAGCTGCTGAACTGAGAGCTCTGCATAGGTTTGTTAGATAATCTAAATTTCACGGAGAAACGGATTGCCTCACTCGCGTGACTAATAATTACATTACATGTTAGTTGGAGTGTAAAGAGTAAGTCACGCGAAACTGAAAAACAAAAAAGTCACGCGAATGAACGTTCACCGGAAGTAACTGTGTTGAGTGAACTTTACCTTTCGTTCTGTTTTATTTATTTTACAGGAAATTTTGCTGCCGTTAAAAGAATATTGATTTTTGTTTCATTGTGATTACCCAACAAGATTGGTGAGTACTTCAACTTTAATTATTATTTCTTTAAAAAATTAATTTCATGATTTCTGCCGCCCGCAAAGAGCAAAGTGCTAGTCGAGGCGGGCGGCAAGGAAAGTAAAAGTAAGTAAATTACAACAATTGAAGGAAAAGAAAAGGAAGTTCTAGTAAATAATTGAATAAATCAATGAATAAAATATATAATTAAATAGATAATTTAATAAGAGATAACGATGGCATGTAAAAACTCAATAACGAATTAGGTAAAGTTTAGAATGAGTTATTTTTTTTCAATAATAGATGGTGGATCAAGATAGCTATTTTCATTCTTTAAAATTTGTATGAGCATTTTTGAAAGTTGTTTTTTTTCCTAAATGTTTTAATCTATCTGGTATACAACATTCCATAATTTAGCCCCAAATCTCGAGAATGGAGATCTTTGTATTTCTAGTTTAGAGTGCATTACATAAAACTTGCCAGCAGTGGCTGATCTGGTCTTATAGGAATGTATATTTGAGACATATTTGAATGAATTTAAAATATTTACGGGGCCAATTTATTTTACATCAGGATAGAAATAGATTCAATGTATCAAAAACAGGCAATATACTTTTTTGATGAATAAAGGAATGGCATGGTTATATCTACTTGAAAAGTTCATTAGCCGTAGCGCCCGTTTTTGAAGGAAAACGAGTTTTGCGGTGTTGTAAAGTATACATAATTACTGCTGAGAACTGTGTATTTATTTAGAATTGACGAGGATTAGTTCACGAGACATCTGCATGGCTAAATATAATTTGCTGTGTCTATTTCTACCCCGCTTGAAGGCTTCTTTACTAAACTCTAAACAGTGCAAAAAAGAAGGTGAATTAAATACTCAGCGAGGAACTAAGCCATAATAATCTGTTATCTCCCCAAAAACGTCTGCTTCCAGGGAAAAACTGAATATGATATTTGTCTTATGTTTAAAAGCCGATTCAGTTACTTTAAAAGATAAAGGATTTAATATTCACCTTCAAAATACTCAAAGATCTGGTGCCAGCACGTGTTTCAAATAATACGATTTTTGTATGACTGGTTATAACTATACTTTTAAGAGACAGTCGGCTACACATGAATTGTATAACTCTTTGTCGAGTTCCACGTATTTTCAGTTAAACTGCATTGTGTTCTTTGGCTGGCAGAATTATTAAGGGGCGCATGGGAGGATAATATGTCGCGCCTCTGTACCAATTGTTTATTGTATAGCTCACAGAACTCCCAGGCACTCGAATTTCAATATTTCATTGTCTAAACTCATATCACTTACATAAAAAAAAACGCAGATAATGGCTTGTTCATTATTCCTGCTCTAAAATTCCCATTATTCCAGTTAAGAAAAGCTCATTATACCCTTTGAAAAAATCTCATTATTCCGGTCAAAATAAGCTTATTATCCGTCCAGTTTTTAGTTTAAACTCTCGTAAGCGACCACTTGTTGTGCAACACACATTTATGAGACATTCTATTATTTATAATCATCTCAATTATAAAGATAAGTTTTTAGTCTCTGTGGATATGTGACCTATACATTCGCTTTCGTTAGTGCCCAGCCTCTATTATTTCACCTCCTGCCTGGTCGCTTAGACAGCTCATTCTCGTAAGCGACCAGCTCTAGTTACGACCACTTTTTCGAATTCCCGAGGCCCCTAGGCGGTCGCTTACGAGAGTTTCGACTGTACTCAACTATCAAAAGTCTATAGAATCCGAGAGCGAGCCGTCTAAATGTTTTAGCATATAAACATGGGATAGACAGTACCTTGACAGTATGGTCGCAAATGTTCTTTCGAATGCCCTAAATGCTTTATATGACTCTTTAATTTACTCAAATCCAAAAATACATTATTTCTGGGAAATGTTACTGTAAATTATTATTCCAAAGGAAACGCCGTTATTCCGGTATTCCTGGAAAACTTTAAGGCCATTATCCCATTATTCCACCGCAAAAATGTCCCGTTATTCGTATTCTATTATTCCGCTCAGCCCCCGATTGTTGGCATGACGTCATGCACGATATAATTAGTCTGCTTGCTCGAAATGTCGGGGAACCCCCTTAGCATCGTATTTCGTACTTTCACTTTCCAAAGCGAACTCAACTGATCGAACGTGGTAAGTAAAACTAACCTTGTGTTGTCTGTTCTCGATCTCTACTAGTTTACAATATATAAGAATATTTATTTTATGATCACAACATAACTGGAAAATTAAACGAAGCGGTAACGTTAAATTCGTTAACATAGCAACAAAGTGTTGTTTGGTGATGCGATCTCGTGTCTGTTTTGAAAAGGCGGAAGTATGCGAATCGTACAAGTACTTCATCAAATGAATACAAATGGTAAATTGATGGTCTTTCGTGTCTTGTAGTAGGAATGAAGAATTATAACATACCAAGAGGAACAGTTATTCTCTAAATTTGCAGCACTCATCCGTGAAATGACAGGATGCTAAAATGTAAATTCGACTCGTAAATAAACAACAAAAATACCCTGGTTGCCCGAGGTTTAACAGCCCTCTGGTAGCCAGGGTACAACAAAAACAGAATGATCGATTATTTTGAAGGCTACATTGCAGGACTATCCCATCTGACCATTTGACACAAAGTGAAGTTCGCAAATTTAAAGGATGTATTGTATGCGTTTCTTCTGGCTTTGTGTATAACTTAATCTGCATTTGCGTTTGTTTTGTAGGTATTATTAAAGTCGCTGTTGTTTTGGTTTCATTTTGATCTGAAGATCGAAAAAAGGGACACGGTAAGTTTATTTCTTGCTCCAAACTGTAAGCTGCTGAACTGAGAGCTCTGCATAGGTTTGTTAGATAATCTAAATTTCACGGAGAAACGGATTGCATCACTCGCGTGACTAATAATTACATTACATGTTAGTTGGAGTGTAAAGAGTAAGTCACGCGAAACTGAAAAACAAAAAAGTCACGCGAATGAACGTTCACCGGAAGTAACTGCGTTGAGTGAACTTTACCTTTCGTTCTGTTTTATTTATTTTACAGGAAATTTTGCTGCCGTTAAAACAATATTGATTTTTGTTTCATTGTGATTACCCAACAAGATTGGTGAGTACTTCAACTTTAATTATTATTTCTTTTAAAAATTAATTTCATGATTTCTGCCGCCCGCAAAGAGCAAAGTGCTAGTCGAGGCGGGCGGCAAGGAAAGTAAAAGTAAGTAAATTACAACAATTGAAGGAAAAGAAAAGGAAGTTCTAGTAAATAATTGAATAAATCAATGAATAAATATATAATTAAATAGATAATTTAATAAGAGATAACGATGGCATGTAAAAACTCAATAACGAATTAGGTAAAGTTTAGAATGAGTTATTTTTTTTCAATAATAGATGGTGGATCAAGATAGCTATTTTCATTCTTTAAAATTTGTATGAGCATTTTTGAAAGTTGTTTTTTTTCCTAAATGTTTTAATCTATCTGGTATACAACATTCCATAATTTAGCCCCAAATCTCGAGAATGGAGATCTTTGTATTTCTAGTTTAGAGTGCATTACATAAAACTTGCCAGCAGTGGCTGATCTGGTCTTATAGGAATGTATATTTGAGACATATTTGAATGAATTTAAAATATTTACGGGGGCCAATTTATTTTACATCAGGATAGAAATAGATTCAATGTATCAAAAACAGGCAATATACTATTTTTGATGAATAAAGGAATGGCATGGTCATATCTACTTGAAAAGTTCATTAGCCGTAGCGCACGTTTTTGAAGGAAAACGAGTTTTGCGGTGTTGTAAAGTATACATAATTACTGCTGAGAACTGTGTATTTATTTAGAATTGACGAGGATTAGTTCACGAGACATCTGCATGGCTAAATATAATTTGCTGTGTCTATTTCTACCCCGCTTGAAGGCTTCTTTACTAAAACTCTAAACAGTGCAAAAAAGAAGGTGAATTAAATACTCAGCGAGGAAATAAGCCATAATAATCTGTTATCTCCCCAAAAACGTCTGCTTCCAGGGAAAAACTGAATATGATATTTGTCTTATGTTTAAAAGCCGATTCAGTTACTTTAAAAGATAAAGGATTTAATATTCACCTTCAAAATACTCAAAGATCTGGTGCCAGCACGTGTTTCAAATAATACGATTTTTGTATGACTGGTTATAACTATACTTTTAAGAGACAGTCGGCTACACATGAATTGTATAACTCTTTGTCGAGTTCCACGTATTTTCAGTTAAACTGCATTGTGTTCTTTGGCTGGCAGAATTATTAAGGGGCGCATGGGAGGATAATATGTCGCGCCTCTGTACCAATTGTTTATTGTATAGCTCACAGAACTCCCAGGCACTCGAATTTCAATATTTCATTGTCTAAACTCATATCACTTACATAAAAAAAAACGCAGATAATGGCTTGTTCATTATTCCTGCTCTAAAATTCCCATTATTCCAGTTAAGAAAAGCTCATTATACCCTTTGAAAAAATCTCATTATTCCGGTCAAAATAAGCTTATTATCCGTCCAGTTTTTAGTTTAAACTCTCGTAAGCGACCACTTGTTGTGCAACACACATTTATGAGACATTCTATTATTTATAATCATCTCAATTATAAAGATAAGTTTTTAGTCTCTGTGGATATGTGACCTATACATTCGCTTTCGTTAGTGCCCAGCCTCTATTATTTCACCTCCTGCCTGGTCGCTTAGACAGCTCATTCTCGTAAGCGACCAGCTCTAGTTACGACCACTTTTTCGAATTCCCGAGGCCCCTAGGCGGTCGCTTACGAGAGTTTCGACTGTACTCAACTATCAAAAGTCTATAGAATCCGAGAGCGAGCCGTCTAAATGTTTTAGCATATAAACATGGGATAGACAGTACCTTGACAGTATGGTCGCAAATGTTCTTTCGAATGCCCTAAATGCTTTATATGACTCTTTAATTTACTCAAATCCAAAAATACATTATTTCTGGGAAATGTTACTGTAAATTATTATTCCAAAGGAAACGCCGTTATTTCCGGTATTCCTGGAAAACTTTAAGGCCATTATCCCATTATTCCACCGCAAAAATGTCCCGTTATTCGTATTCTATTATTCCGCTCAGCCCCCGATTGTTGGCATGACGTCATGCACGATATAATTAGTCTGCTTGCTCGAAATGTCGGGGAACCCCCTTAGCATCGTATTTCGTACTTTCACTTTCCAAAGCGAACTCAACTGATCGAACGTGGTAAGTAAAACTAACCTTGTGTTGTCTGTTCTCGATCTCTACTAGTTTACAATATATAAGAATATTTATTTTATGATCACAACATAACTGGAAAATTAAACGAAGCGGTAACGTTAAATTCGTTAACATAGCAACAGAGTGTTGTTTGGTGATGCGATCTCGTGTCTGTTTTGAAAAGGCGGAAGTATGCGAATCGTACAAGTACTTCATCAAATGAATACAAATGGTAAATTGATGGTCTTTCGTGTCTTGTAGTAGGAATGAAGAATTATAACATACCAAGAGGAACAGTTATTCTCTAAATTTGCAGCACTCATCCGTGAAATGACAGGATGCTAAAATGTAAATTCGACTCGTAAATCAACAACAAAAATACCCTGGTTGCCCGAGGTTTAACAGCCCTCTGGTAGCCAGGGTACAACAAAAACAGAATGATCGATTATTTTGAAGGCTACATTGCAGGACTATCCCATCTGACCATTTGACACAAAGTGAAGTTCGCAAATTTAAAGGATGTATTGTATGCGTTTTCTTCTGGCTTTGTGTATAACTTAATCTGCATTTGCGTTTGTTTTGTAGGTATTATTAAAGTCGCTGTTGTTTTGGTTTCATTTTGATCTGAAGATCGAAAAAAGGACACGGTAAGTTTATTTCTTGCTCCAAACTGTAAGCTGCTGAACTGAGAGCTCTGCATAGGTTTGTTAGATAATCTAAATTTCACGGAGAAACGGATTGCCTCACTCGCGTGACTAATTAATTACATTACATGTTCGTTGGAGTGTAAAGAGTAAGTCACGCGAAACTGAAAAACAAAAAAGTCACGCGAATGAACGTTCACCGGAAGTAATTGAGTGAACTTTACCTTTCGTTCTGTTTTGTTTATTTTACAGGAAATTTTGCTGCCGTTAAAGGAATATTGATTTTTGTTTCATTGTGATTACCCAACAAGATTGGTGAGTACTTCAACTTTAATTATTATTTCTTTTAAAAATTAATGTCATGATTTCTGCCGTCCGCTAAGTGCAAAGTGCTAGTCGAGGCGGGCGGCAAGGAAAGCAACAGTAAGCAAATTATAACAATTGAAGGAAAAGAAAAGGAAATTCTAGTAAATAATTGAATAAATCAATGAATAAATATATAATTAAATAGATCAGTTAATAAAAGATAACGATGGCATGTGAAAACCAAATAAGGAATTAGGTAAAGTTTAGAATGAGTTATCAGTTTTCAATAATAGATGGTGGATCAAGATAGCTATTTTCATTCTTTAAAATTTGTATGAGCATTTTTGGAAGTGTTTTTTCCTAAATGTTTTAATTTATCTGGCATATAACATTCCATAATTTAGCCCCAAATCATTACATAAAACTTGCCAGCAGCGGCTGATCTGGTATTATAGGAATGTATATTTGAGACATATTCGAATAAATTTGAAATATTTACAGGGGCAAATTTATTTCTAACATCGCACATTAGGATAGAAATAGATGGCATGGTCATATCTACTTGAAAAGTTCATTAGCCGTAGCGCCCGTTTTTGAATGATGAGAAGTTTTTCTAAGTTAGATTTAGAGGCCTGTCCCCGATAACTTAAGCCGTAGATTAGATAAGGGTAAACTAAAGACTGATCAATTTTAATTAGAGTACACACCTGTTTTCAGGCGTGGTGGCCTATTTATATGTTAGTGCGTTGCACAACGGGTTCGAGCCCTGGCCGTTGGTCACTTTGTTCTGTCCTTGCGCAAGATACTTAACTCCCGCAGTGCCTCTCACCACCCGGGAGTGTAAATGCGTGCCAGCGACAAAAAGCTGGGGGTAATCTGGCGTTGGACTGGCATTTCACACAAGATTAGCAATACTCCTAGACAGCTTTATGCTATGGAAACTATGATAATCTCCGGCGGTGTGGACCAGTTTCAGTGGCTGGAGTGCGGGTTTATCTTTTTGAGGATATTGCAGTACATTTATATTTGATTTGTACTGAAGAATAATGTAATTTGTGACAATCTTGATTGGCATAAATTGATATTTTGCCGGCACGGTACAGAGACGAAAACGTATGCATTTTAAAACGCTGTCGAGCTTGGAGACATTTGAAAACGGAGCTCTATCCTATTAGTGTGGGACAGCAAAAACGGACGCTTTCGAAAACGCTGACGTCATTCACATCGCAAACATCGCGGGCGCGTCTTTACGTCGCATGCGCAGATGACTGTTGTAGCGTTTTCGAGCGTATTCAAGCATTTAAGTGTGAACACGCTGTGAAAACGATAGTGTCGACGCGGAGCTTTTGATGCGTTTCTGTAAAAACGGAGCCTTTCATTTGAAAACTCATTATATTATATATATATTTTTTTATAAAAATAGTTTAGTCACACAGTCACAGCCACACATACATCAGCTACATAAATCACTTACTTACTTTACTTACGCCTAGTACCCCGCCTGGGGCATAGGCCGCCGCCAAGTGTCCTCCAGACGTCTCTATACTGGGCTTTCCTCTCTAGCTGGCTCCAGGTCAGCCCCACTCTCCTGACGTCTGCTTCCAGGATAAATCACTTACGCTACTTACAAAAAGAAAAAAAGACAAAAAAAAAAGAAAATCACAATACAATACAATACAGTACATGCAATACATTACATTACAGTAGGAAAAACAAAAACAAAACAAAAAACAACAAAAAACCGCATTAGTGTGGACGGGGCCTTAGTGAATACAACTTGAAGGAGACGGTAATGTTGTTCACGTTTTGTATAAAATAAAATAAAGTATTTCTAATTCAGTGCGACAATCCTACTTTGTCTATAGCTTCACTACTCCTTATTATTATAAAATGCTCCAAAAAGTACAAACATGGTGTTTCTCTGCGCGATTAGCGTTCAATTAACGCTTTCGAAACAACTCTAAATCCCTAATTTCAATTTACTTAGTAAGACTATTTTTTTATTGTATAATGGTAGTAGTAGTATAGTATTAGTAGTAGTTGTTGTTGTGGTGTTGGTGTGGTCGTAGCGGTAGTAAGAGTAACAGTATTGAATTTAATTCTAGGACGCAAGTTCTTTCTCAAAACCATTTCTTTTATATAAATACTGATCGATGTTGAATATCGTAGATAAATAAAGATCGATTGATTGACCGACTTATAGGTTGATTTAGTATTGTTTGAATGATTGCGGAGGAGGTTGAGATGGAGGGGGAGGTGGTGGAGGCGATGGAGGAGTCGAAAAGGAGGTCACTGGTGGTGGTAGAGGTGACTGCGGAAGCGTATACAATGATTTTCCAAGGCAATGCTGTTCCAGCACTTCTTTGGAAATTCGGTCATGATAATATACGAGTTTACACTTAAAAAGAGAGGCTTGGGAGCGCAATTAACTAGTCTGACGAGAATATGCATAAGGGCTATTAATAATACAATGCTGCCTTCTATAACGGTACTTCGTCAAGACAAAACTATGGATGTAAATTTGCGAAAATTTGTAGAAATGAATGAATAAATAAATGAACGCATGTGCCGTTTTGATGCAACTTTTAAGAACAGTTGTAAAGAAAGCTCAGACTTCAGCTGGATTTGAACCCATGCTCCTTGCGATAATGGCGCAAAAGTCCAATTCGCTATATTCGTGACGTTCCATTTTGATTTATCGATGAAAAGGAGCCTGTTGGCATGACGTCAGATATGATATAATTAGTCTGGCTGCTCGGAATGTCGGGGAACCCCCTTTAATAGCATACTTTCACTTTCCAAAGCGAACAGAACTGATCGTCGTGGTAAGTAAAACTATCCTTGTGTTGTCTGTTTCGATGACCTCGATCGACAAATCATTACAATATATAAGAAGATTTCTTTCATGACCACAAGCATAACTGAAAACTCGAATCAAACGAAGCGCTAATGGTAAATCAGTCGATAAGACAGAGAGCTGTTTGGCGATGCGATTTCTTGTCTGTTTTGAAAGGCAGAAGTATGCGAATCGTACAAGTACTTCATCAAATGAATACAAATGGTAACTTGATGGTCTTTCCATAACATATGGTATTATAACAAACCAAGAGGAACAGTTATTATCTAAATTTGCAACACTCGTCCGTGAAATGACAGGACGCTAAAATGTAAATTCGATTCATAAATCAACAACAAAAATACGCTGGGTGCCAGAGGTTTAACAACCCTCGGTACCCAGGGTACAACAAAAACGGAATGATCGATTATTTTGAGCGCTACATTGCAGGACTATCCCATCTGACCATTTGGCACAAAACGAAGCTCGCAAATTAAGGATATGTGCGTTTCTTCTCTTCCGGCTTTGTGTATAATTCAATCTATATTGGCGTTTGTTTTGTAGGTATTATTAAAGACGCTGTTGTTTTGCTTTCATTTTGATCTGAAGATCGAAGTGTAAGATTCAAAGATCAAACTGTAAGCTTCTGAACTGAGAGCTCTGCATAGGTGATGTTAGATAATCTAAATTTCACTGAGAGACGGATTGCATGACTCGCGTGACTAGTATTGGAGGGTAAAGCTCTTAAAGTAAGTCACGCGAAACTGAAAAAAAAGTCACGCGAATGAACGTTCGCCGGAAGTAAACGTGTTGAGTTGACATTACCTTTCGTTCTTTTTGTTTTATTATTTTACAGGAAAATTTGCTGCTGTTGACGGCATATTGATTTCTGTTTCATTGTGATTACCCAACAACATTGGTGAGTACTTCAACTTCAACTTTAAT
Source organism: Desmophyllum pertusum (assembly GCA_029204205.1). NCBI lineage: Eukaryota > Metazoa > Cnidaria > Anthozoa > Scleractinia > Caryophylliidae > Desmophyllum > Desmophyllum pertusum. The sequence continues at coordinate 268,230 of MU827364.1, forward strand.
TATTATTTCTTTTAAAAATCAATTTCATGATTTCTGGCGCCCGCAAAGAGCAAAGTGCTAGTCGAGGATGAGAAGTTTTTCTAACTTAGATTTATAAGCCTGTCATAAGAACTTAAGCCGTATATTAGATAAAGGTAAACTAAAGACTGATCAATTTGAATTAGAGTACACACCTGTTTTCAGACGTGGTGGCCTATTTATATGTTAGTGCGTTGCACAATGGGTTCGAGCCCTGGATGTTGGTCACTTTGTTCTGTCATTGGGAAGATACTTAACTCCCGCAGTGCCTGTCGCCACTCGGGAGTGTAACATTTGAGGATATTGCAGTACATTTATATTTGATTTGTACTGAAGAATCATGTAATTTGTGACAATCTTGATTGGCATAGATTGACATTTTGCCGGAACGGTACAGAGAACCGGGTACTAGTGTAGTTCACGGGGGCTCACGGTTCGCGAGTTTGAAATGAGTCAATTGTAGAATTGTGTCATTCTACGGTCAGCCTCGCCGCGTCAACTACTTAGTTAACCCTATTCTGCCTGGGCTTTTTTTTTCGTTCCTGAGCCTGGGGGGGGGGGGGGGGGGCAGATAGTGCCCCCCCCCCCTATGTATCTCGAAAAGTATCGACGCTATGAAAATGAAACTTACATGGTGTGTAAAGCATCCGAAAATATTTATTTTAGTGGCAGTCACGTGTCAATTATGACGTCATACACGCCATAATGACGTCATATGTTAAAAAAATCCGCCATCTTGGATCCTAAATCTTAGATTTCTAAATTGTTCAGAAATGTAAGAAAATCTCCAAATTTGCTTTGAAAAATCAAGAAAAAAATAAAGATGCTAAAACGGCAAAGATTTTGGAAGGATTTCATCGTAAAAAGCAAATATTCATGAAAACTGGAAATTAAGGAAAAAAATCAACAAATTTGGGTAAAACGATCTGTATCTCGAAAAGTATTTGTGCTATAAAAATGAAACTTATGTGGTGAATAAAGCATTCAAACATGTTTATTTTAGGGGCAATTACGAATCAATTATGATATAATATCACGCCGAAATAACGTCATACTTTAAACCTGTCCGCCATCTTGGATCCGCCATCTTGGATTTTTCAATTGTTCAGAAATGTCAGAAAATCACCAAATTTGATTTGAAAAATCGAAAACAATATAAGGATGCAAAAAGTGCAAAGATTTTGGAAGAAACTCCTTCGTAAAAAGCGAAATCTAATGAAAACTGACATTTAAATTGAAAATACCAAATTTGGCTAAAACGGCCTGTCAAAACTCGGTTGTCATGGAAACATCAAGTCACGTGATCAAAAATTGGCACACCAAAATGTTTCCAGATAATTTTTAGGAAAAGTCATAAAGTTTGGCGGAGGGGGGGGGGGGGGGGGGCAATAGTGCCCGCGCTGATTTCAAATTTATCGTACTTAAAGAGCATTCAAGCAATCATAGCCAAACTTTATGGGAAAAATTCGGTGTGTCAATTTGTTGATCGCGTGACGTGATGTTTCCATGGCAACCAAGTTTTGACAGGCCCTTTTAGCCAAATGAGATTGCCTCTTTGTATTGTTTTCGATGTTTTCAAATCAAATTTGGTGATTTTCTGACATTTCTGAACAATTTAAAAATCCAAGATGGCGGATCCAAGATGGCGGACATTTTGACGTTATTTTGGTGCGATATGATCTCATAATTGATTCGTATTTGTGACTAAAATAAACATGTTTGAATGCTTTAATTTATACACCACATCAGTTTAATTTTTTATAGAACAAATACTTTTCGAGATACAGATCGTTTTACCCAAATTTGTTGTTTTTATAGCTTAATTTTCAGTTTTCATAAAATGTTGGCATTTTGCGATGAAATCCTTTCAAATCTTTGCCGTTTTAGCATTTTTATATTTTTCTTGATTTTTTCAAAACAAATTTGGAGATTTTCTGACATTCTGAACAATTTAGAAATCCAAGTTTTAGGATCCAAGATGGCGGATTGTTTTCATGTATGACGCCATTATGGTGTGTATGAAGACATGATTGACACGTGACTGCCACTGAAATAAATATTTTCGGATGCTTTACACGCCATGTAAGTTTCATTTCCATAGCGTCAATACTTTTCGAGATACACAGGAGGGGGGAGGGGGCACGATCTGCCCCCCAACCCCGCCAGACCTCATGAACGAAAAAAAAACCAAGGCAGAATAGGGG